>JAJHPC010000014.1:9806780-10196780 GCA_024447665.1 Juncus inflexus | reverse complement strand
AGTGGATACATTTATATAAAAGGAAGTTAAGTCTAATAATACAACTACCCAAATAATAATTGAAAATAACTGAAAATTTTAACATAATATTATTATGAGACAGAAAAAATTATTTTTTACCTCAAACAACTGAATACCATATATTCTTATCAAGAGAAGCTAATTAGGCTGACACCCTATATTATGCGGGTAATTCAAAAATTCAGTCGTATTGTATCGGATATCATATCGGATAACTCACATGGCATATCCTAATATTTTATTCCCACATAATAACGAATACTTCACAGATACTTCCCGTATCTCCATATCCGTGCAACATGGATTCTTTAATTTATTATTTTTGTTGAGAGGACTATGACATAAAAAAGAAAATCAATAATTTAAGTTAAAATTTTTTTTTTTTTTTGATAATGTTGATTACTCAAACATGAAAAACGACTTATATAGATATCAAAATCGGCACATATTAATTTAATAAATAATAAAATAATATATAAAATTGCCGTATCTATATCCTAATTTTTTCCAGATTCGCCGTATCGACGTATCCGTATTGTATCAGATACAATACACATATCCGTATCCGTGCAACATAGATTCTTTAAATTATTATTTTTGTTGAGAGGACTATGACAAAAAAAAAATCAATAATTTAAGTTTAAAAAAATATTTTGATAATGTTGATTACTCAAACATGAAAAATGAAATCTATCCATATAAAAATTGGCACGTGTTAATATGTTATTCCAATGGATATTAATTATTTGGACGTTAATCCAAGGGCTAAGAAGAAACATGAAAAATATCTATAGAGATCAAATTAATGCATGCAAATATTTTTATCCAATGGATATAAATTTTTTGGTTGGTAATCCAAGGGTTAAAAATAATAGGGTGATGTGGAGCTCTAATTTGAGAAGATAATATTTAGAATTAAGAACTATATATTAATAATTTGTTTATTTTACAGGCTTTAATATATACTAGAGATTAGAGATCGCCCTCCTAGCTCCGCTTTGACAATTACATTTATTTATTTTGCAAATTATAGAATCTTCTATATTATAAACAAAAGGAAATTAATTTTATTGGAAACGATAATAATTTGACAGTAAGTACCACTTAATGAAACAAAAAAGTATTTTCTCCAATTGCCTTCAGAAAAATATTTTATCATAATATATTGTTTATTTCACTCAAATATGATAATATGTAACAGATTAGACTATTACTTGTATGGTAATGCAAATCATAAAAGATCACTTATTTTAATAGTGATTATACAATATGTACAAATCTAAATTCGTTTACTATGTATAAATGAGTTATTATTATATTAAATAAAGTTTGCAAATTTTTCATTGAATAATTGTTTTTATGAATATTACATTTTTGTAGTTTTTTGGAGCGAATTCTAAGAAAAAAACAAATTTGACCCAATTCACATCAAAAGTGATATTTTATTTTTTTGTAGGGGTGTATTTGAAAAATGTAAGAAATAGATTTATAACTTTTTTGAATTGATTTTAATTTATAATCTTTAAGAGCTAATATATAATTCTAAACATCATCAGTTTAGGGGCTAATTTTAGATATGGAGTTACTACGATTGATTTATTCTTCTTTTTCAAAACTATATTTTAAATTAGGAGGATTTGAAGTACTAATTTGGATCTTATACTTGTTCTCTTGATATTGATATTTCATTATTTTTAATATTTTTACTTGTCTTTTAGGTTTACTATATTTTTTTATTTTATCTTTTAGGGGTATTATGCAATTTTTTGTTTTGTTTTGGATAATGAGGCCGGATAATGAAATTGTGAGTTTTATAGGGACAAAAATTACCAAGAAAATTAGGGAAGAAGAACCGCAACGTTAAATAGCAATTGAAAAATTACCAACGAAATTGTGAGTTCTATCAATTGAATTTTTTAAAATTTGAGTTAATGTTTATTTTTACTAATAAGTAGTAGCTTCCTAATAATATATTAATTGTTTAAATTTGTAATACACTTATATATTGATTTATAATACTTATATGTAGCTTTTAATTAATATCATTTTTTATATGCTTTATTTTATAAAATTATGTATTGTTCTATAATGTACCTGTAACTAAAAAAATCCCCCCTAACTAAAAAATAGGGGTTGATTTTCACCTAAAAATCAATTAAAAAAATGATTTTCACCTAAAAGTATTGCCAGAATCCTACATCCAAAACCAAAAGAGACGCACAAATATTGCTCAAGATTCCATAATACAAACACAAGAGAAGCTGTCTAGTGGACTTGCTTAATGTATTTGAAGAAATTTTATAAGATTTAATTTGGATTTCTTACTTAAGATCCAATTACATTTTGATTCGAAGAAAGTTTATAAGATTACTTTTGATTTCCTACTTAAGATCTGATCCCATTGATGATCGACAGCTTGAGGGAAGGAATACGCCGAATTTTCATTTTAGAAAAGAAGATTTGTTTACTATAAACTTTCTTAAAAGCAAATTGAATGGCAAAGGTGCTCCAATAATTCTACCACTTGGTTCTTTATTGTGGTCCTAAAGGACTAGTCTTGACTAATTCGGCTGAGATATTATATGTGAGTACAAATATGGTTGAAATATTTTCAAATAGAATACAGACCATTCAATTAATATATTATATATGATACAAATGTGGTTGAAATATTTTCAAATAAAATACAGATTCATTTTAAATGTGTTGGATCATATGTTGTTTCCCAACATTTAACAATTGAGGACAAAAAATAATAACAGATAGTAAAACATCAAAGAGGTTTAAGAAAAAGCACACAACAAAAATGAGAAATAATTGCAAAATTTATCAATTTATCAATCAAAGAAGTTAAGGAGAACAAATTCATTCATTTTTTTGTAAAAAAAAAAAAAACTTCAAATTCAGCATACCAATAATATATAAGATACCTTTCTTAAAAAAATAAATAAGTAGATAAACATCAATTAGTTCCAAAAAGCTAATGATAACAACTTCATGCATTTTTGTTATAAAAAAAAACTTAAAATTCAGCAAATCAAAAATCAGCTTACTCATTAATTTCATACTAATAAAAAACAATATTAATATAATATATAAACATCTTTCTTCTTGGGAGCTGATGTTGCATAACGTTTTTGTCCCTCATGCAACACGATACGTAAAGATAATATATATAAGTAATAAATGGTATATAAAATTAAACAAACGGTATATATATTTTTTTTTAGAGACAACAATAAGTAGTATATAAGTAAAATAATGAAAAAAAGATTAAAATAAATAATATTACATCATGTTTTAAACCTGCTCAACCATAATTCTTAAAAGAAGTACAATAGATAGATAAACATGAATTAATTCCCGCTGTTAAAAACACGCATCATCATCATCATTCATGCACACTCATCCATACAATCCTGCTCTCAACCCCCCTCATTTATCTTCTTCACCAGTCCCTCCTCTTCTCTTCTCTTCTCCACAGATCTCCCTTCCTCACTAACCAAACCACCCACCAACCCTCCCTCTCTCAAGCTCTCAACAATGGCTCCAGCTCCAACTCAAACACCAATAACCATAGATTTCACCCTCCTTCCAGACGACCTCCTGCTCAAAATCCTCTCTCTATTACCTTCTTCATCCGACCCACGAATCCTGCCTCGCCTGAGCTGCGTCTGCCGCCGTCTCCGCCGCCTCGCCTCCTCATCCCTCTCCCTCCCTCTCTCGCTCCCCCCCTCGCCTTCCCTGCCTCCCTCGACCCTCCACAAGCTCACCGTATGCTGCCCGGGCCTGTCCCACTCCGGTGTGTTGTTCCACCAAAACTCCTCGGATTTCGGGTTATCTTTTGAAATCGGCCCCGATTTGTCGATTTCCCGTCCGGCGGCTTCGGTTCCGGCAAACCCACTTCCGGATCCAACTGCCGTTGTAAGTAGTTCTGTCATTTCGGACTATTCGACTTCTTGGTCTTTGTTTGACGATCTGTACTTGGATTCTTCTTATGATCTGTCTGAGGCTGGAGATGATACTCCCTTACCCGTTTCTAACCCCACCGGTACCAGTTCTACCGCTGCCGGTACCGATTCTGCCACTACTCGTGATGAGGCCATAACCATGTCTTCACTCGACCAGCTCAAAACCCTAATCAAACCGCCACCTTCTTCTTCGTCTTCCTCTTCCAAGAGGAGAAAGAAGCAGACCAACTCAGCCAAAAATTCCAAATGGGTGGGACCCACAAACGCCCACCTGGCGAGCGGTAATTGGTCGCTGAGTCGCGAGCAGGGATCCAAACTCTTAGCCTCTCGTTTCAGAGGCGACTCTTTATACATCTGTGACTGGCCAGGTTGTGTGCATGTTGAGCAAAAGCGTAAATACATGCTTTTCAGAGGGGTTTTCAAGGATTTCAAGAAATCTAGGGTTTGGCGGACGATTGTGGACTCGAAAAGAGGGAGGATTAAGCTCGATTGCGCGTATTGTAAGTGTGATGAGATGTGGGATTTGCACTCGGCTTTCTGTTTGAGAGGTTTTATAGGGTTTCATGAGGATGGAGAGCCGGTTGTGAGGGCTTATGTTTGTGACAATGGACATGTGGCTGGTGCTTGGACTGAAAGGCCGATGTATGGGTGAATGAGTTTCGTAACCCTAATTTTTTGTTTAATGGTGTTTTAAGTTGGAGATCGTGAAATTAGGGTTTGAGAGAGATGGATTTATGGATGAATTATAATTTGTAACCTTAGTTTTTGTTTGTGATGATTTAAGTCGAGAATTGTGAAATTAGGGTTGAGGGATGGAGTATTGGATGATTCTTATCGGAGCAATATTAGTGTGAGATCAAATTTGGTGTGTTTTTTGTTTTTGTTTTATATTTTTACTTCAAATGGACTGTAACTTATTGGGTCTTGTTTGAGGATTAAACATCATGTATTATTAATTACTTAGTGTTATGGTTTTATTTATTATCTTGTTTTGTGTGTAACATTAAAGCTTTTGATTATTCCGGTGTATGTTTTATTGTTATGCACCGATTAATTCTCCTGGAGTCCTGATATGTAAATATTAGTTCTAATATGTAAACTTTTTTTTTAATCAAACCCATAATTTATGGGTTGATAGATCATACTAAATATGTGTTACACATTATTGCGTTTCGGCGAAAATTTCAAGATATATTATCGCTTGAGCTAGCAGTTTTAGCTAATATGTAAATTTTGTAAAGGGAATATATTTTTTTAGTTAGGACATAATTGCACAACAGTTTGGGCTTGATTTGGTAAAATAAGTCAATAACCAATTCACTTGGCAATCATATCATTGAATAATTAAACAATTTTGACTAGCTTAATTACTCGAAAATTGAAACAAGTAACCAATTTTCATCCAAATTTTTGATAAGATATAAATCTAGTATTATACATCATATTTCTGTCATTTAATTTACTAGAAGATATTGTAATTATTTTTCTGCTCAAAATAATCAAGCCACCCCTTTTTTATTGCTAAAAAAGGTGAAATAAATACCAACAACAATTCTAGTTTGTTGGCTTTTTTATTGCTAAAAAAAGGTTAAAAAAAAATACTAACAACAATTCTAGTTCGTTAGTAAAGAGAGAAAATTAATACCTGTATATTCCTTCATAGAGCTCTTAAATAGGAAAATCTGCTATCACGACGGTACTATAGTACGTCGAATCATGACGGACGGTATATATATATATATATTTTGTACTTTTCAATGTATTATTTTTTTCTACATATTGTTTTTATTGTTCTATATAGTGTTTTTATTCTTTATGTATTTTTTAATTTTGGAATTTGTATATATTGTTTTAATATATTATTTTATTTTTTATATATTGTTTTGACTGTTTATGTATATATCGTTACAAAAAAGAAATTATATATACTGTTATTACATTGTTAGTAAGCTATATATACTGCAGTTTGTTGTGACATATCAGATCTCATTTAAATACATCTTCAATTATCCCATTATAAAACACATTCAATCTCACAAATATTTTCATTGATTAAAACATAATCAAATTAGATCATTTAATCTCAGAAAACTAAAACACACCAATGGAATCTCAACAGAAACTCCACAAAAACTTCGAAGGAAGTTCTTCAAACTCCCGTCCTAAAATGAGTGTCAGAAAATATGCAAAATGACTAACGACCAAAAGCTTATGGCAATGCTCAGTTGGGCTGAAGAACATATCGCCATATTAACTGCAATGAAGTGTTATAATAAGCAATTTTATTTATTTATTTTTATTACTTTGTAGTAGGAGTATTTTCATAATTTCAGAAATAATTTGTATGTTGGTGAATAATAAAGTATATTTCAATAAATCACATACATTAAATAAAGAATTTAGAAATTTGAATCATCAAAATCGGAGGTGTATTTTGAAAGTTGTGATTATTTTAACTTTGAGGGACTAAAGTGCAAAAGTGGCAGCAGAAATTGTCCCTCCGTTCCTTCTTCTTTCCGTTCAAAAAAATTGCATTATTGCATGCTAAAATTTAGGATCTAAATTTAATATAAAATTAAGGGCCTTAAATTGAGTAATCAGTCATTAATCAGGAATACGATACAGTTATTATTCTCAATTTTTCTTCTTTAAATATTTCGCTACAACACAGAATATTGTCCTTCCATTCATTCTCTCTCTCTACACTCTCTCTCTCCTCCTTTGTTCCTTTCCTCTCTACTTCCTCTCTCTCTCTTCTCTTGCCACGACACAAGACAAGAAGAAAAAAAAAAGCTTGTCCTTTTAAGTGGTGAAGACTCTTATTCTTGGAGTTGGTGGACCAAGTTAGTAGATTTGTGAAGTGGTTCATAAATCCGAGTCTACGCAACCAAGCAGTCAATCTTTTCTTTTCTCAAGACAAGTATCAGAATTGTGAGTCTTATATTAATCCAATTTATTCCTTATTTTAGATCTGATTAATTATAATTAGTGAGTACTTAGGTCATGTTGCATTCATTTATATAATTAAAATTAATATTTTGTTGTTATGGACCTGTTATTTAATTAGCATAACTATATATTTTTTTCAAAACTAATTTGTGTAATGATAAATATTTTTATATAACATGAATAGAAAAAGATTATATTTAACAAACAAATAAGTTAGAATACGGTATTATGATGTTATTTTATTATATAATATTATGACTAATTAATTTTAGTATTTTATTTTATTTTATTTATTTGATGATACAAAACCAAGGGTTTTTGGAAATCTGAGAAACAAAAATAATGTTTTCCTAAAATCTGGAATTTATAAAACTGGGACTGAAAATACTGTTTTTGAGAGAATCTGGAATTTCGTGTACTCCTATAAAGCTAGAATTTCAATTCCGATTTAGTAAGAAAATTTGTTTTAATCGTATCTTTCTAATCATAACTTCAAAATTCACCAATAAATAGTCGATTTGTATGTTTTAGGACATTTCTGACTCATTGGCATTATTAGTTTCTGCATTTAAGGTCCAGAAAGTATTTTTCCGTAAATAATTAGATTAAGTGAGCATGTCGGTTCGAAGTTCGAGATCGATTAGTAATGAGTATTAATTAAAATAATTAGATCCGCGTGAGGAGGAGTTCATACTAGAGGAAGACCAAGAAGTTGAGAGTTGCGAAAGAAGCGGAAGAGTTTGTGGGACCCAAAGATTTCGCGTGAGAGTTTGCTAGTTGCATTTATTCAGGTAAGGTTCTGCCCGCATATACTTTTCCCTTTGGCTATATTTGTTCTTCCGTAGAAATATTATATATATTATAAGTACCTAGAATGATAGTAATATTTAATCTAGAACTTCTATTTATGAGATAGAGCTTATATGGCTCAAATTAATATTTTTAGTAGCATGAGAATTTAAAGATAATACTTAAAGATATTTTTGAGTAAGATACGGGATATAGTGAGATGTGTGATAATTATGAGGATGCAGCCGTACTTGGTAGAGCGAAATCAGGGCCGCTGATTCACATAGATGAGGAGCCGTACTTAGTAGAGAGAAACTATGGCCGCCGATCATCCAATAACGAGCTCGAAAAGACTTATATATGTGCGTGTACTCGATGTCACAGAGCATGATCTAGTGTGTGTTATGTGTGTGGAAGTTGAAAGTGAAATAAGATAATATCCCGAAATAAAAGTATTTTTCACAATCATTATATAATTATTATACTATATTATACTTATGACCTCTTGTTACTTAATTTTATAGTCGCTATCCTATTTTATATCAAACTCAAAATATTCTATTTTTGGTCTATGCGGTTGTGCCTCTTTTCATACCTTACTGAGTCAGTACTCATCCTTAAATTTATTTTGTGCTCAGGTTTGGATCATTAGCTTGGGGTTGCGGGTGGAGAGACATCACAATTTTAATAACATTTAGTTTAATAATGATTATGAAATAAATGAGAACTTTAAAGTCTCAATTTTGTTTTTGTTGTGAAATTTAATAAATGTAATTTGGAGATTATTTGGAATTATGTGGATGTTTGTTAAATATCTTTTTGGCGGTTGTTATATTTCAGTTCTTTATTTGGATCAGGGGTCTAACATGAAGAATCAAAATTCCAAACCCGATCGGCTGATCGAGAATAAAACTGTAAATTTTAGCTGTATGAAAGCGGACATCTTGGAGCGTTTTATGAATTAGATGAATTTGATGATGCCCTGACCTTGAGGTGTTTTTGCAAGAAACGGAAGCAATGATGAACGGTTCATTAATGAAATCATGGAAAGTTGAAAATTGATTTTGTAAATCAAAATTTGTCTATGTAATTCAAGTTTGGGACTCAGTTTACTTAAAATGTATTTGAAAATATTTTCTTACCAGAAAAATAACAGAAGAGGAAAATTCGTCCCCAAATATAGTCCTGATAAATTCTCTCTAACCATAATATTTTCGTAGCTGGCAATGGCCTTAATTAACTCAAAAATCTCCCATCTAATAATATTTACAAATCAATGATTTGAAAATCTATTTGATCTAACATCTAACCCAAATAGCTTGAAGTTGAATATAATCTTGGATAACATGATCGAATCTCTCTGACTTGAATTGTTAAGATTACAATTTGTGATTTCATCAAAAATAATATGCCCGATTGTCATTTCTATTTTTTTCAACTTTACTTAAAAGTAATACTTCATTATCAAAGCTAGCTGCTGAAGTGGTAAAATATCTTATTAATTTTGGAAGAAATTCTGTTCAGGTCATGTCTACCATATTTAACTTAATATTTAATAAAAGTCTAATAATCTAATGAGTTGTCTTAGAGAAAAAAAAATACTTTGTTATTCGTTGTAGAATATGATGCCTGATTTCTGCTCAGAAAAAAAAAATTATAGGGAAATTTAATGAGTATCCTTTATATTCATTTAAATGATTTTATTTAACAAGCTTGTTAACATCCTTTATTATAAAATGATATTATAAATATTACATAATCACGTTGACACTTAACCATACATCACTTGACATATGTGCCGATGTGCGGGCCCACTTAATAATCCAATGAAAATTCAACTAAATCCATATTTGAGAACATATTTTTTTGTATAAAGCGGTTTACATACACCAAATTTTATTTCTATCTACGGTTTATATAGACCATGCTCACATTTGTCTCTGAGAAAAAATCATCTAGAGTGTGTTGTAGTAGTTTTTTACGTATAAACGTGGACCACCAAGACCAATACTCTATCAAAAAATAGTACACATGAAACACGTCTAAATAAAATATTTAATGGGCTTGAGCTTAAATAAAAAAATTTGTGATATTTGGGGTGCCGTCAACTTTAGATTTTGTGTAGCGGGTCACTTTGCAATAATGATATGACCTGTCTAGAATACTTGGCTGACTACTTGCATTAGAATTTTGATTCATTTCAAATGAACTGAATTTTATGTTACGTTTTACGAACAATTAATATAAAATAATGGAAAAAATATTAAAAAAAAAAAAAGAAATAATTATATTTGAACAAATATACGAAGTGCTAAATTAAATTATTTGTTTTTTAAATTATATAAATAACGCACAACAATAATTATAATATTGCTATAGAGCTTTAAAATATAAAGTTCTTACAATATTTTAAAATCAATTTATTTAGATATATATTTTATAGGGAAATCCGAAATCATGACGGTCTAGAACACGATTAAATCACGATGTCAATTATATATACTATTTTTCGCTTTTCGATATACTATTTTTTTCTATATACTCCTTTCATTGTTTTATATATTTTTTTGTGTGTATTATTTAGTCTTTGAATTTGTATATACTATTTCTCCACTTTTTAATATATTAATTCTTGTATACATATTATTTTCACTATTTACATATATATTGTTTACAAAAAAAAATTATATATATTATTTTTTTTTATTTTACTGTCGTCGTGCTAATGAAACCCCCAATTTAATATATCAAATCTTTTTTATAAAGATTCTAGACGACAAGAAATTGTTCATTAGATTTGGACCATTTGGTTAATGTCTAATTGTTTTAAGTTGTAAGACAGTGCATGATAGTGTGAATAGGTTTAGCAACAGTGCTATACTTCTATACCAGGTTCATCAACACAGCTCGTTTTTCAAAGTTATGATTCACATTATCAAGTCTAAAATAAGCTTGTCATGAGTTTCGGTCAAAATAATCTTTACTAACAAACACTTCGCGCATTGCGCGAGTATTTTATAATATTAAACAAATAGTAATCTATACCCTATATATATTTTGGAGTTGAATGACGCGCTCTGACGAAGCCATGTCAGTGGTTTTATTGTGAACCGTCTGATTTTGATCATACGGATGATAAAAGGGCGCGGTGTACTGAGGACATCGATAGACCAGGTTTATTGTGTATATGTGTCATATTGTTAATGGTTCAAATACTTGGAGGGTATGAAGTACGGTCATAGACCAACAAAAAGAACAAAATAAAAAGAAATGGAGATCTCCCATTCGCCTCTCTAGAATTCTCTCTCCATTCTTCTTCCAGATCCGCTTCCCAGCCCGTCGCCTCCGTCGCTGATACTGTCTCCGCCTCCGCCCGCTCCGTCTCTGGACCGCCAGTGTCGACGTCACCTTCTCCGATGCCTACGTCCCCTCCGCCGGTGCCTACGTCCCCGCTGCCGGCGTCGACGTCGCCTCCGCCTACGTTTTTTTGTGGCTAAATCAAAACCTACAACAATAGACGCGCCGCCACTACAGAGGATGCCTCTGCTTCTTTAGACGACGTCCCCGCTACTGACGATGATGGCGCTGCTACAGACACCGGCTCTGCTTCCACAGACGCTGACGGGCGCATGCACCGTCTAGAAGAGCTCGTAGGGTCAATTATTTAATTATACTTTATTTTTTAAATCCTAATTGATTGTAATAAGGTTGACCTAATTAACCCAGATTCACCTAATTTTAAGTTAATTGTACAATTATTGAAAACGATCTTTGATTTGGGAGAGCATGAAGAAATGACCCTAATTAACTAATTTCAGAGGAGTATGTTAATTGCAAGAGTATCTTTTACTGAATTTTTTTTTTCGCATTTCAGATTGATAAATTGCAATGAACATTCTACCAATGGGAAAAACCCCCTTCAAACACAGGAAAGCACGTTCATCGCGCCAAAAAGCTCTCACCAAATGTGAATGCTTGGAGTGTCAAGCTGCAAGCACACTAATTTCTTAACAAAAACATGTTTTAACTCTATTGCTTAAATTAATGTTTTAAATTGTAATAATCATATGAAATTTTTTTATTTTCTTTTTGATGAAACGTAGATGACTTAAATGAGTTGCTTCAAGAGATCCAGCTTATTATGGTCTAAATGAAATCGAACTTGAAAAAAGACGAAACTCGACCTCCCCCGACCAAAATCAAGTAAAATTATGTTCTCTTTATTTAATTGACATAATCTTATTTAAAAATATTCTTCTGACTAATCATAAAATTCTAAGCAAATGTAATATAGGTATGAAATTTACAGAGAGCAGTTGAATTAGGCAAAAACAAGACGGTTTTCCAAACAGACAAGAGCTTTTGAGCGGTTCGCAAGCTGACAGATCTGTCTTAGACTCTGAAGGTCCTCATCAAGTAATTTAATTAAATATAATAATTTGAAGGAAAATTTGCAAAAGAGCACATGAATTATTCTTAAATTTTTTTTGAAATTAGAATTATTCTTAAATTGCAAAAAAGCCACTCCACTACTGGAAATTAGAAGAAAGCTATATTCTTTAACAAATTACAAGGGAGCCCAACAAATTGTTAAGATCTAATACCATTAGTTTAGTCTTCTTAATCACTCTAAATAATATTTTCCTGAATAAATGGTTAGCCTCTTTTTGAAATTTTCTAAAGAATAAATTTTTGGTAATTTCTAATAATGGAGGTGGTTTTTTGCAACTTTCTAAGGAATAGTGGGTTTCATTTTTGGAATTTCCAATAACTGAGGTGCTGCCATGTCCATGAGCAAAAGCTCAATTTAATTGAGAAGAAACAAAAAAAACATATAACCAAAAAATATGTCAAATTTGAAGTCAAACCTCTATTGTTCTCTTTATTTTTCTGTAATTATGGACTATATTTGGAAAATTTGATATTCATAAATTCAATTTTCAGGGCTTAAAGGCTTTGTTTCAGATAAGGAGCTGCAGTATGAAGATCTAATTGAAGATGTTCTTATCATTTTTGCTTTTCATTATTTATTTTACAAAGACTGTTATTTTAGTTTGAAGAATATTTTCTTTATTATGATTTGGGAAGATTATTCTGGAATTGAAGGATATAGGGGCAGGTGGGCCTGGAGCTGTTTTATTTTTGTTCATTTCTTGAGTAAAGAATGCGAATTTGATAATGTTTGAGTTTGTTTAATTATTAGATTGTTATTATGATTTCAGTCGATGCAAATGTCTTATATTTTCGTCTCTCTGCTTGAGCACTTGTATTAATGATTTTAATGAACTACTTAAATCTTTATTAGTAATTTATTAATTATATGATAAAAAAGTTGTTTAAGAACAAATAAACAATTATAGACCCGCAGCATCGCGCGGGCCTACGAACTAGTTTGATTACAATTCAGACTATATTAATGACCCATCCATATGTTTAAAACAAATAGTATACTATATATTTAAATTATAGTTATTATTTCCACATGGTAATGATATTAGTGCAGACAAATTGTATGTGACGATGGTTATGAAATATTGGTTCGACCACAATATAAAAGCTTGGATTAAAGTCTAACCAAATCCAACAGCAAAAGATAAACAAATGAAAAATAGACATATGATAATTATCACTCCTATTCTATTTAACTTTGCTTTAAGCCTATTCTTGGTTGTAATTGGCTCGAAAAAAAAACACAAATAGTACATATGAACAAACAATAGTATATCTTTCCATGTCCATGCACCATATCTCTACAAAAATCTGCACGGAAATATTAAAACAAAAGAATATTACGAAAATAATAAAGATAATATAATAAAAATGAAAATAACAATAACAAATAGGACATGCTCTTTTGGCCAAACTATGACAAAAAGGAGGTGCTACATAGAATCAAGCTTGTCTATATTTTATGGAAAAATAAAAAACCAATTTTGCAAGTACATAAACTCTACTTAGTAAACTTAAAAGGTGATTGAAATGGAGAAATTTTATGAAGATAACGTTTGAAGCTTTGTAGTAGGATAGAGCATAACTTACCAATGGTTATATTCCAATTTGTCAAACATATATTCAACTTATTTGTAACCGATAAAAACATACATTGACAGTACAACAACAACAATAATAATAAAATTTGTTAATGCTCGTACCGATAAAATATACATTAACATTACAACATCAACAATAATAAAGATTTATTAATGCTTTTTCTGAAGCGCTTTCACTAAATTATCAATCTATATTACCAAAAATAATATATGTATATATATGACCATCATAATAATTTAATATAATTAATGTAAATTTTCAAATCCACCTATAAAATTCGTAAATACCACATATAGCAATACGCCTCATTTTCTAAGTTTTTATGTTTTAAAGGGGTATTTGATATTTCTCAATTTTTCAGGGTTATAGATGAAATGTTACAGGGGTTTAAAAATAGTTAATTAGAGAGAGAATATAATAACATACGATTGAGATAGAAATAACCCTTCCAGAAATTCGGTCTTGAGAAACATTAATAAAACAATAATTAGAGCCTCGGACATGGCGAGTATGTGGGACCGCCCCTCTTTCTAATACTTTTCACAAATTCTTCATTCTAAAAAATGTAGAAAGAAAATTAGGATTTGAGAAATGAATTGCAAATATATCCATCTGAAAGTTTTAGATAACAAAATCGAAATTTGATTAAGTTAGCATAAGAGTTTAGTCTAGCTAACTTATAGATTATATGAAAGGACTTTTTATATCTTAAAGAATTAAGGGGTATTTTTGCAATTTGACATAATGTAGGGGCTTCTTTGCACATTTATCAAGAAAAAGGACCTCATAAGTAAAAATGAGTTGACGGTATAAATCTTCAATTGTGACTCAAGCTATCATTTCTATATAATTGTTGATTGCATCCCTCTACTCTAAATATTTTTAAAAATATTATAGATTAGATTATGTTAAATAAATAGAAATGGTGATATTTTCATATGCAATGCACACCTTGACCATTGAAAAAAAAGAAGAGAAGGGATCGACTCGACTACTTATAGATGAACAAACTTTCTCACACCGATCAAAGTACATCAGAACAAAACGGTTACCAGAAAGAAGGGACCCTTCGTTTGATCTGGACTTGGCACCGAGACTCGAGGACGGAATCAAGGGCTCATGAAGAGGTTAGACTTTAATGGCTGAGATGAGGACAAAAATTGGAAAATATCACATACGCCCATTGAAAATGAGAAACAATAAGAAGGATATTATACTTATAATTATTATCATAGGTATTAAATGAAGGGTGAGGCTAACTGTAATATTTGAATTAGCCACATCTGTTGTTCTATCAGGCAATGAATTTTTTTTTAAATTAATAAATAAATACATTTAAATATATTTTTATAACCATGGCAATGTTTGGTAATTCCATAAGAATGAATCCCTTTTGCAATTTCTGCACCAAACCCTAAAATAGTCTTATTTTAATATTGATTTTTCAAGGGGCATTGAAAATATTCAACTTTTTAATTAAAGAACATTAACAAATCTGCATCAGATTTTAATCCATTATAATCTTTCAAGGAGAATTTGTCGACGTATGAGGGGTTAATTGTAAAATTGAGCCGTCCGAAAACTTTGTCTCCAACTCTGAAGGAGGTTATATCAGGGCCTAGCTTTATTACTTCTCCAACCACATATAGCACTGCATAATTCATTTCAATTAAATAATTAAAAGTTATATAATTATTAATATTATTATTTCTTATGAAATTAGATTGACTGTTAAACAAAATTTGATCATCATACCCTATGGAAAAATAATAACTAATAAATAAATGACCTGTATGAACGGAAATTTGTGAGGGAAGAACGACCGACTGGCACCCTTTTGAATCTTCCAATCGACCGGATTTGTACTGGACGTCTCCCGTTTTAACAACACCTCCTCTTTTTTTGGTTAAGGAACCAGAACCTCCACGTGCGTTTAATACACAATATTATTATAAATTATATTTACAGTATTAGAAAATATATTTGGGGTTGCGGTTGGATTCGAAAGAGAGAAGGAGCATCTTTGAGGAAATTCATCAGACAGTTGGTGTGTAATATGCATAGTAATGTAGTGAAAAGGAAAGAATGCAACTTTGAATATAAACAACTTCAAGATGCATATACAAACGAAAATAAAGAAGTTCACTAAAATACTTGATTTAAAGGATTCTTATGTTAAACTATTTGAATATTGAAATAATTACACAAAAACAAATTCCAGAATTTGAGACCCAAACCATTTTCTCAAGAAAAGAAACAACAATTCCACAAAAATCAAGAGAAAGAAACAAAATACTTGTAGTTGATACTATAGTAGATTCAGATTCTAAAACTCAACAGGACCATCTCTGATAGCCAGGTTTTTACACCAGCCCATCACGTCGGATATACTCACCGCACGGGTGTGGGACGGTCCGGGCGGAACCCGTTTCACAGTCGGCAAGGATGGCGGCGCCAGATCCTCTTTCCTCGATTTGGTCGTACATGTAAGGAAAAGAGAGGAGGCGGAGAGATAGAGGCAACGGAGAGGAGAGGAGAGGAGAGGAGAGAGTGTGCTACGGGCCTACGGCTGAGGGAGAGTAAGGAGAACTGGAGAAGAGCTACTGGAGCAACATACTTATTCTATCATCATCATCATCATCATCAGACGGTGTATATTTAACCAAGTCTGATCGGAAGGCTAAGATTTTTTTAATCTGACGTGGCTAATTCTCTTGAATACAGTTTGGATATTATCAGATACCAATACGAATACAAATTCATTTCGGATATTTAAAAAGATATATTAACATGTTAATGAATCATATTCTTTTAAATATTTAATTGTTTATGACCAACCAAAACTTGTTAACTCAAGCGGAAGCCCCCTTGCTGACGTTGATTCACGACAAAAACATTAAGCTCAATATTTACCAAATCTCAGAACTCATTGATTATGAGTTGTCTCAAATATATTGTTTGACTATTTTATCATTACAATTTTATTATAGTATTTTTTACATGTAGTACAAATTTATAAATTGTGTTTAGAAAAAAGTTGGATTGTTGTGTGTTTTATAGATTGATTATAAGAAAATATTTTTCTTACATACAATAAAAAACAAGAAGAATTGAACAACGCAATTTGCAAAAGATGAATTGAAACTACTGAAAGGAGAATAATTTTGCAAGGAAGTATGAACACAATACTAAAAATGTGACAGAAAGATCAGATTTGGGATTCAAAACTCCAAAAAGAGCTACCTTGCATTGCATAGGAGATGGCTAGCGAGAGATAGATGGAATTTTTTTTTTCAAAGTAGTACTTTTTTAAAGAATAATTAATTAGATGGTACTGTTATAAAAATAATTCAGTATTTAACACTTCCGTCAGAGAGTCTGACGGAACTGCTAGATACTGAATTGTTTTCATAACAATATTATTTAATTAATTATTCTTAAAAAAAAATTGAGACAGATGAAACTCGACAAAAAAGAAAATTGAAAAGACTATGAACCGGATTTATCTAAAAGGAGGGGGAACTAAAAAAACAGAGACCGGATCTGGTTTATACCGATTTATTTGTTATAAATGATCATTTTGCCTTTAAAATTTATTATGTGTGGATTGAATGCTGACCATCTGATCTGCAGATTCAAGGGCTTAGATTTAATAGATACGATTTAGATGTCAACTGATGGCTGAGTTTTGATTTAATTAAAGTCATCAATATAAAACCAAAAGATAAATCTGTATATAGAAAATGTCAAATGTATAGCTATTAAGCTGAATGCATCGTTTTTGTGAGCCTCTTTCAGGAGCCACATATACTTACTATTTAATCAGAAGAACAGTACAATTATAAAAAATTTGGTCATTTTAAATTATAACTGCATAATTTGAAAACATGAAATAAAAAATAATGGAATAAAAAATGAAGCGCAGGTACCCCTACTAGTAGTTTATAGTGACAGGTTTCATTCAATACGACACGGGACTCATTGTACACATGTCAAACTTCTAATATCTGTTTGGAAAAATTATTGACTTGCTACCCTCCTCTGAATCCATTATATTTTAGCAGACAGAGAAAGAGAGAAAGAAACAAACAGAGATGAATCCATTTTTAGTGACCTCTGTCTTGCTCTCGTTTTTGTTTATTTTCTCTCCAACTCTTGCTGATTTGAACTTCACAAGAAGTGATTTCCGCAAGGATTTTGTATTTGGGGCAGGATCCTCAGCTTATCAGGTCACATAATTTGTTCTTCTCTTGCATTTGTCGTATCTGATTTAAGAGAAATTAATGGCAACTTGCACTAGCATACAAGTTTGTCCTTTTTTTGAAAAATAAAATATGTCCTAAAATTCTTTTCTTCTTTAAAGTTTGCTGTCCTGTTTAAGAACTAAGGGAATCAATCTTATTTTGAATTGATCAACGTACTAAGGGAATCAATCTTATTTTGAATCAATCTTATTTAAGAACTAAGGGAATCAACAATTTGCTTTAAGCATTTTGAAAAACTTATTAAGCCCATGTAGTTATATTTTGCAAAGGAGAGTTTTAAGGGAAATTTATCAAAAACCCCCTAACTTTTCTCAATATTATGAAAAACCCCCTATATTTTTGGATTTCCTCTTTTAGGTCCTATAAAGTAGTTTGAATTTTTTTTCCCCCTAGAGGGGTTAAATCTAACATATAAGTAGTTAATTTCTTTTATTGACCAAAATGCCCCTCCTTTTTATATTCGATTTTAAGATATAATTAATAGATAACTAATAAATAAATAATACATAATTAACATAATTAAAATATAATAAATAATAAAAAAATCGTAAATAATTAACATAATTAAAATATAATCATATATAACTAAAAAATAATTAGGTAAAATATTACTTTCTTATTCTTGCGTAAATATTATATTTTTTGTGTAAAAATATTATTCTCTAATTTTTTTATTTTTATGATTTTATTTATTTATTGCTAATTTTATATTTATATTTTATGTAAAACATTATTTTTATACTTTTTATGACTTTGTATTATGTAAAATGTTTATTATTTTATCTAAATTTTTATTTTATTTTATCTAACAATGCTATTTTTCCTTTAATTTACTTTTTTTATGATTTTATTTACTTTTTCAATTCCCGTATATAAAATATCATTTTTTATTTATTATCTTGTTGTGTAGAAATTAAATTATAAAAATTATTTTAAAAAGGGCATTTTGGTCCATATAAAAGTTGAGATGGATGGAATGTTTTAACCCTAGTAGGGGGTAAAAGAAAAATTCAATATGCTTTATAGGGACTAAAAGAGAGAATCTAAAAATATAGGGTGTTTTTGATAATATTGAGAAAAGATAGGGGGTTTTTGATAAATTTCCCTAGTTTTAACTTATGAATAAACTAATGTATTCACAACACACCATCTTAACAATCTGTAAGCTATTTATGTCAAGAGTATATATCTTGACATCTTTTAACCAAGAGGAGAGTAATATTTTTGTGAAATATATATGTCAAAAGTATATATTTATACAGTATAGTTTTGCATATATATATATATATATATATATATATATATATATATATATCACTTTGTACATATATGACACTTCTTCCCATGCATCATGTTCTTATTTTGTACAAAGGCAAATATATTTTTTTTTCAAACATATTGCTTAGAGTGAATGCTATTTCGCATGTTATATCATTTTTATATAATATGTTATTATATTGCTAAAAACTTAGTTATGACATGTTAAACTTCTATGTAGATTGAGGGGGCCGTAAATGAGGATGGAAGAACTCCTAGTATTTGGGATACTTTCACTCATGAAGGTATTTATTAATATTCTGATACAGAGTACTCATAATATCCATTATAACCCTAAATTGGATACTTAGGAATTTCGAATGATTTTTTTTTAATTTACGATTACTTTTCCGTGCAATAATTCATTCCGGCCGAGAATATTATATTTTGTATTGAATATTCATTATTTGAAATGGAGTTTAATCAGTGGTAGTTAGAACTTAGAAAGCTCTGTTTTTGGGATTATATAATGACAAAGTTTAATGAAATGATATTGATTAGGTTGGATGCCTGATAAGAGTAATGCTGATGTGAGCTGTGACGGCTACCATAAATACAAGGTATTTGACTAATCGGCTTTTGAAACACACACTGTTATAATAAAAGGGTTTTGCAGAATTTTTTTTGTCTTATTTGTGCTTGTAAAAATGATAAATTGTCAAATGCTAGCAATTCAAAAATAAAATTTTCTGGCTTTACTTTTAGTTACGTGCCATTTAGCTTTTACTATTCTCTTAATTCTTGTGATACCAAAAATTACAAAAAAAAAATGGAATCCAGCATTGGAAAATGTTCTTTTCATAAATTCAAAAAAAAATATATATATTGTTTTTGCAGATCACATTTATCATAACACTGTTTCAGAAATAGACATCTCGACTAAAATGTATGAAACATACTTTTCTGGCTTTTCTAAAGACTAAACAATAAATGTGACAGGTTTACATCTGACATCATGTGTTGTTAGTCTTTGAACTCTCAAGTCAAGCCTATTCCTTTAAATCAACATTGACATCATCTCTAACATCACCACTTTCTTTTTTCTTTATTTTTTTTAACACTTTTTGAGGAGTCAATAGTCATAATATTAAGGTTGGAATCTGTTTAACAATTCGCAGCTCAAGAACCCACGTTCTGATATTTTGATGGGATCACTCTCAAATTTGTTTTTGCAAAATTTGTAATGTTTTGCTTACTAATTATTGTGATATTTTAGGAGGATGTAGAGCTGATGGGAGATATGGGATTGGAGGCTTATAGATTCTCCATCTCTTGGTCGAGGCTCATTCCACGTAATGTCAATATACTATTCGCACATATAATGTTATGATAGCACATGAATATAGAATAGTGAAAAATATTTTATCTTATGATGCTATAGGGAGTTGTTTAGTGAAATTATGATCTTACAATTAAAAAAAAAATTGCAAAAATAACTCTTTTAATTTTGAGTTTGTAAAAATAATCATTTCGATCTCTAGGAGTTCGAATCATTTTTTTCTTTGCTTTTCTATTTTGATGTCCGTAATTTGAAATAGCTTTTTTCATGTCAAATTAACAACAAAATACAGAAAGTTAATTTCGAACTTGTGGAGATCGAAACAAAAATAAAAATTTTCTAATTTTAAACTCGTAGAGTTCAAAAACGCTATTTTTACAAACCAAATATGAAAGAGAATTTTTTTGCGAATTTTTTTTTATTTGAAGGTTATTGTTTAAAACAATAACTCTGGTATAGATCATTGGCCTATTATGTTTTTCAAATTTGTGTAGACTACACACAACCATGTGTTTGGTATGGTAACGGTATAAAAAATTATAAACATGAAATATGAAAATAGTTTGTTTGTTCTTGTTGAAATATAATATATTAATGTTTTGTTATTTAAAAAAAATATTACTGTTTTGAAAATGTTGAACGATTTACAATTTTTATAAATAGGATATATTAATGTTTTGAAAATGTCATTCTAATATAAATTCTTGCCTCTATATCTTGGTTCTACTCTCTTCGCTTCTCAAATTTAGTTTGTATTTTTCTTATAGATGGAAGAGGACCAGTCAATCCAAAAGGATTGGAGTTTTATAACAATCTCATAAATTACCTTGTACAAAAAGGTAAGTCTATTTAAAAGTAATTACTTATTATTATTTTTGTTATTGTTATGTATATACAACTCATAATTTTTTTCTGTAGGAATTGAGATACATATCACACTTTACCATGCAGATCTGCCCCAAGATCTTGAAGATGAGTATGGAGGGTGGCTAAGCCCTAGAATCATGTAAGATCTTCTAAAATCATTTACACATTACTTCAGTCATTTTGTTACTCCTTTATTATTTTATTTTTACTTTTCCTATATTATGTAGAGAAGAATTGAAGTAAAAAAAAAAATACCATATGTTTCCACCATCTTTTAAGAAAATATGAAATACATATTACCTAAACAGATTCTAGGCAAAACCATGCAGTCTAGTATTTTATCATGCATTATTCTTTCAGAGAAGATTTCACAGCATATGCTGATGTCATCTTTAGAGAATTTGGAGATAGGGTTTCGCATTGGACGACAATCGTGGAGCCGAACGTGCTATCTTTAGCTGCATATGACAGCGGCGCTTTTCCTCCAATGCGTTGCTCTAATCCTTACGGTACTATTATAAATTGTACAGTTGGGAACTCGACAACCGAGCCGTATATTGCGGTTCATAATATGTTGCTGACTCATGCGTCAGTCGCGAAATTGTATCAAGAAAAATATAAGGTGCCTGTATTTTTCAATTTTATTTTTTTATTTTTTGTTTTTCAAAATTATAAGACAATTCAAAAGACAATATTTTGTTTCTCAGGCTTTTGTTTTAAAATAGGCATTTTTGTTTATAAAGTTGATAATAAATTTCCATGCTTGTTATTTCAACAATGAAAAATTTATATACGCCATACAAATCATATATCGGTTTCCATGTTAGTGCATCGTTCAAATCTCTAATATGTTATTTCCACCATTTATATTTCATTTTCTATGTTACTATATTGTTTAAATCTCTAAATAAACTTTTCACAGTCAATACATCAATATATCAATTTCTGTGTCATTATATTGTTTTTTTTTTTAATTTTTAGTGTGAATAAACCATTTTTAGCATTAACATCTCATTTCCAATGCTTAAGCATGATTTGTGTTTGATTTGTGTGCAGGCAGTTCAAAAAGGAGAAGTCGGCATAAACGTTTATACGTTTTGGTGCTACCCTTTTACAAATTCTCAACAAGATATTAAAGCCACGAAGAGAGTCATGGACTTCATGTATGGATGGTAGGTCCATCAATCGTTTTAGTCCTTAGGCATAAAGATGCTGTTTTAAATCTTAGCTAAACAGTCAGGGCAGGGTCAATTCAGGTTGCGGGTTAATTCTAGTTGTGGCTCGTTCAGGTTGCTGATCATTCGGATCACGAACCATCCTGGTTTCAGGTGAATCAGGCCAATCATGTTCATTTTTTTCGAGCTTCCGGTTCGGGTCGTTTGGGCTCGGGTTACTAGTCACTCAAGTTCGGATGCCACATCCGGTTTAGATTGCATGTCATTCTGGTTACGCTTACGGGTCAATACTGATCAGCGTTTCGGGTCATTAGGGTAAAATTACGAAATCAAATATATTAGTGAAAATCACGAAATCAATTATATTATTGAAAATCACGAAATCGAGAATTTCAACAGATTTTAAGGATTTTGATCCATAAATCTTACCTCCTATTTTTCTATTATAGCACCTGAATATTATTTAATATGTAGGATTATAAATCCAGTGGTGTTTGGAGACTACCCTTCTGTTATGAGAGAGAAAGTTGGGGACCGCATACCGAAATTCACCAAAAACCAATCAGGATTATTAAAGGGTTCGGCCGATTTTATTGGTTTAAATCATTACGCATCGTCTTTTATTAGTGATAATCCAATTCAATCAGAGGATGGATTACCAGACTTCAATGCTGATATGTCTTCTCTTTTCAGAAGTAAGTTCGGTTCCTTTTCTTATTATTTTTTTATTCACTTATTATTGTGATATTTGCAAGAAAGTCCTTGGATATTTTCTAAACTGTAGTTTGTATTTTTGGCAGTGTCAAGAGACGACGAACCAGCTGGCTCGGTAAGCAAATTCTTATATATTTTTTAAAGAATGCATATTAACATAATGAAAGAGAATTTATAGAAAATGCCCCTATATTTTCACATATTATCAAAATATATCCAAAACTATTTAAATATTAGAAAAATACCTACTTTTAACTTTTCAAATATGGAAAATGTTCCATAGCCTAGTTGGCAGAGCATACATGTGTAGCAAGAGGTTATGAGTTCAAGTCCGAGCAAACACAATCATGTAGTACAAATTTAGCAAAGTCTCTCAAGTCTCAACCCATAATGGACTGAATCTAAAAAAACAACTTTTCAAATATGATATTTGCAATTTTACAAGGTTAAATATAATATTTTGAACTTTTGAGAGGGTATATATGAAATTCCTCCTTTCTTTTTCAAAAGTTGGGGTGTTGCTGACAAATATGAGAAAACATATGGGGTTTTTGAAAAATTCTCTATTATGAAATATAAAAATGCATAGAAAATATAAAAGGGATGGATATGTTGCGTAAGTTTTATCAAAACACATGTAAATATTAATTCATCAGAACACGCATCTCAATTTTCTGAAAGTATTTAATTAATTATTTTTTGTAAATTGCAGTTTTTACCTGTTGACTTACCATCTGATCCCCAAGGGCTTCAATTTATGTTGGAGTATTTCAGGGACTTTTATGGAAATATTCCTGTTTATGTTCAAGAAAATGGTATGTTTCATTTACTCATCTAATTCGTTCTTATTTGCATAAAGATATTCATTGTTCATTAGTCTTTGAACTATATACAATGTTTCAGTCGTCGCTGATGTTTTATTTTTGAGGCAAGCTTGAATTCGCTGATGCTAATTTAATTAATTTTAAATAAATTCAGAAATTTCCTATCGTTCCTTATGGCTGCATGAAATTATCAATCTGATTTATTAAAATTAAACTTTTGTTTTACTAATTTAACTATTATTTATTTATTTATTTATAATAGGTATTGCAGAACTGGCTAATAGCTCTCTTATTGATCCACAGAGAATACAATATATAAGTAGCCATATTGGTAGTACACTTGCTGCTCTTAGGTAATTCTAAATTAAGATTATATTTGGTAATAAATATTCGTATGTTTTGTTGATACCAGTCCATATGAACCAGTAAATATACCTTTTTATTATTTTTTAATTTTTTCATTGGTATAATTTGCAGTAAAGTAAAACCCATAATTTTAAAGTATCTGCTTTTTTAATGAACCAAATAAAGCACAATTCTCCTTATTTTATTTTATTTTATATCTTCACGGAAGAGTTTGCTTTTGCAACCAAATTGATGTCTTAAATTCATTTATCACAAACCAATTTATTAATTTTTTCTTTCTAGGAACGGAGCGAATGTGAAGGGATATTTCGCGTGGGCGTTTATGGACGTTTTTGAACTTCTATCGGGTTACCAAAACCGATACGGACTTTACCACGTGGATTTTGAGGATCAAAATCGGCCACGTAACCCTAAACTCTCTGCTTATTGGTACTCTGATTTCTTGAAAGGCGAACATGGAATAAAAATACACACAAGTGCTTCGTCCAGCGAGAAATACCGTGAACAACAATGAGATTTTCGTTGAATATATATAATGTTTAGTCTACTTTGAAGAGAATATGGGGAATAAAGGAGTATATAGGATTTGTGTTGTGCATTTAGTTCTGTGAAGTTAATGTGCAGTTTAGTACTTGTATACAGGGCTGTCTTGGGACTTAGGAGGCCCTTGACGAAAATTATAAGTAGTTATAAATTTAAAAATTATATTATTTTAATATGATGTATTTTTTTAATTTAAATCTAATAATTAGTTACTAAGAGATGAGAAAGTCGAATTAATTAGTTAGTAATTACTAATCAATAACGGCTACACTATTATCATAACAAATATGCAAACTACAAGATTATTTATAGACATGAGAAAGAAAATGAACTTCTAATTTAGAACAAAATTTGGAGATGAGTGAAAATTTGAAGATTTTTTTCTTTATCCTCCTGCTTTTTTTTTGAAGAATAAACGTTTGCTTACATTATATTAATACAAATGAAAAATGTTACATGAGATATTTACATGATAAGCGCTAAGAAAGACTAAAAAAATTTTAAACTAAAAGTAATCAAAATCTAAAACAGAAATCGTATGCTGAGAGTCAGGTTCTTGCTTCCAATATTTGTGTTCATTCTTTGACCATAAAGGTGACCTGGTCGAATGTCATCCTTGTTGTTTGCTCGGAGTTATGAAAAATACATCCATTTCTTACCTTTCAGATTTCTTAACAAGTTGTTGCTCATATGGTACCCCTACTTACTACCAACAAATGAGAACTTTCCTAATTAGATTTTAATGAATTTATCTTAAAGAAATTTGTAACTCCGAGAGGAATTCAAGGGAATATATTATGTGCTAAAGAAGGAATAAAACTCAATCAATTACAATTAAATTTATTTCTTTCCTTAAAATGTTTAATTCTTTTGGTCTTATTTCCTTCCTCTCCAACCAAACAGCCAGTCTTTCATTTTTGATGAATTTTAAAGCAATTTTTCAATCAAATGCACATATAAAATTTACAAAACATGAGCCCCTCAGTATTATGAGGCCTTTGATGATTGTCAACCCTGACTACTGTAATATGTATTTTTATACATATTTTTAGGGTTTTTATCATGAAAAATTCGTCAATAAATCACATAAATTTATGAAAAATACCTAAAATTAATGAAAATTATCTGTGAGATTCTTAAAACATTTTTGTGTGATTTTTCAGGTAAAAAGACCGAGAAAACGCTATTTGGAGACCTCAGCGAAAAGTCAACTCCAAATGACGGACCGATTTGCAAAACATGGGCCAAAGATGGCCGAATTTCGACAAACCTTTGCGAAAACCGTACACATGATTCTCCAAAATTCTTACAACCCTTATCCGTCGACTATCCAAGCCAAGACCTACAAAATCCACAAAAAGACGAAGAGTCAAACCCGGAAAATCGCCGAGTTGACCAAAAGTCAACTTTTCCAAAAGGGGTCAAACTGGGTGTCAAATCGTAGAGCGCGACGATACGAATCCAACGGTACAAATCTTGCGAAAAAATACCTTCTAGAACTCCCAGAAATTGCGATACAAGATTTGGTCAACCCTAGTCAAAGTCAACCTTTGACCTGGTCAAACCATTTTCAACCAATCAGAGGCTGACACGTGGTAAATTCCGTTGGAAATCAGCGAATCACGGAGCGACACGTGGCAAATTCTATTATCATCAGCAACATAAAGGACACGTGGCGCGTTTTCATTGGGGGGCATCACCTTTAGGCTCTCGTGGCTGGATTTTTCCACAGTGTTTGTCTTTAGTGGATGCTCTAATAAATTAAATGTCACATGATATATGTATGTTGGCATAAAATATTTGTTTTTGTTGGTTGAAATTGTACATAATTTGTTTGCTTTTTTGTGTAATTAGTTGCTTGGTGTAATATTTGTAAGTAGTTGAAGCTGAAATCATGTAATATATATCTTGCAGTGTTTCCTATTGTTGGAACTGTATCTCTTCTTATGTTATGCGAAATATTATATATTTATTTCTGTATATGTGGAAACTATAATTTGTACGTTCCAATCTTTAAGGTAAAAAAAAAAGTCTTGTTATCATGCCCTATGGATGCTCTCATGGTGTGATGATGCCATCAGCGTACGTCAGCAAACCGCTGGTAAGCGGAGCAAAAACCACATTCTAGGTTTGATTTGATTTGATTTTTAAATCTACAGCGCTTTTCAATGGTGATCTGATAGCTGTCAGTACTTTCCAGTAATGACTTGACAGCTGTCAGTACTTTTATATAGTGATTGGACAGTCGGATTTGACAATACTGTAGCAATTAATTATATCCCGCCTATTTTTCAAAAAAATTCAAAAACGGATATATACACAGTCTGTACTGATTACCACCAGTAATTAAGACTTTTTTTTAAAAAATAGCATCCGTAGCAAAAAAAAAAAATTAACTAACTAGCATCCATACAGAAATAATTGGGTATCTAGCACCACCGCCAGACTTGCTGGTGGTAGTGGGTCACTACCGCCAAGCCCTCTGGCAGTAGTGCCTTTTTTTCCTGATTTTTCCAACGAAACTCTTACTACCGCCAGGATAAAAAAAATCACTATAGCCAGTGGGCTTGGCGGTAGTAACTCACTACCTCCAGGAAGCCTGACAATAGTGCTAGATACATAATTATTTCTGTATGGGTACTAGTTAGTTAAATTTTTTTTGCTACGGATGCTATAAAAAAACTCAGTAATTAACACGTTTTTTTTAACAAGATCTAATTTGAGATTTTTTATTTTGTGTTGAATTGTTGTTCGGCAAGATCTAATTTTTATTGATATTTTTTGGTTTTTTCCAAATTTTTTCCAGTTTGTTTCCATATTTTTTATTGATGTTGGGCAAGATCTAACACTATTTATTTATGTTCTTTTTCTTTTGGCCGGATTACTAGCAGTAACTATACGAATTCTGCCTATTACAAAATCAAAATTAAATAATTTATGATTATTTTTAATGGTAATATCTAAATAAATATTTTAATTGCAGGTGTTTTTTAAGTGAACACATGGTGATTACTAGTGTATTTAAATTTTGGAGTGGAATTCGATTTCAATGTAAATGTAATTTCACTTTACATGCTTATAATTATAATTTTAATGGGTGTAATTAATGTAAATTTAAACATCAATTGATGGTATTTTGTATGTAATGTTTTGGCGTATTAAAATGTAAATAAAAATAAGAATTTATTTTTATAATTACTTTTCATTTTGTACGATTGAGAATTGATTGCTTATATTTGTTTGAGATATATATTTTGGTTACAAAATTAAGTAAGAAATATGTTATAAAATTATTAATTATAAATGTGATTAGAAAATAAATTTTAGTTCTTAATTAATACAGAGTTTCCATCATTTTTTTAATAAATGGAAGAATAATAATATTTTATTTATTACCCCTTAAGAAGCAATTATCACCGATAATCAAAATTACTGTAAAAAAATAATGTAAAATGGGTCCACTAAAAAATTATTATTATACATTGATGATGATGCAACATTTGATTGGGCCCATGTCAGATAATCATAATATTTTTTTCATCAAATAAAAAATTCATAGAAAAATTCAAAAGCTACCTAAAAAATTGGAAAACCGCTCTTGTTCGATTACCAATAAAAATTACTTCTGTAAACCGCTTCCCAATTCTGAGTTGACATATGATGATGGCATTAGGGGAGAATTTCAGGGGCATGGGAGAATTTTCCTAAAAAAAATTGACTGAACGATATATTTTTTTTTGTTGGAAATTGGTCCCTTCAACCTTCAACGTGTGGTGCCATATCTTTCTCCCGGGAACTCCAAAAGTGGTCTGCTTTAAAAGCCACTCCACAGCAGTAAAGTCTCCTCTTTTGTGTTGGCCGAAGTGAAAATAGTCACATTGAAGTCTCGAATATGCTCGAATATCTCGAAATTACCTTCACGAATTCACAAAACTCCGTTTCAATTTGGACCTTCACTAATTAAGGGTTAATGATTTTGATTTTTTTTTCTCTCTTTTTTTATAATTGAGGTTCTTTATGATTTACCTTTGCAGCTTTGCTGATTGAACTCTCTCATTTTCAAGCATCCATTTTTGAATTTTTTTGAATAGTAGCACTATTTTGAAGAATAATTAATCTGATAGTATGATTTTCAAAATATTTGGGTAGGTAGCACTTCCGCCAGACCTTCTGGCGGAACTGAAGTAGTTCCGCCAGAGGGTCTGGCGGAACTAGGGAATTTTTTTTTTGCTAATCTCGGCCATTTGGCACTCTTAAACAGCTTTAATTAATGAAAAATGCTAGTTCCGCCACCGGGTCTGGCGGAACTAGGTAAAATTTATTTTTGGCCCAATTTAGATGGTGAAATTGGCCAAAAAATGACGAAAATATAGGTTCCGCCAGACCCTCTGGCGGAACTAGTTAGTTCCGCCAATGGGTCTGGCGGAACTACACATTTTCCCAACTTACAATCTGACCCAAAAAGTTCAAAAAAATGGTCTAGTTCCGCCAGTGGATCTGGCGGAACTAGACCATTTTCCCAACTTACAATCTGACACAAAAAAATTTTAAAATTTAGGGTTTAGTAACGGTTTTTAATAACAAAACCGATACTAAATATTAGTACTGTATCGGTTTTTCGGGAAATTTTTTTTTTCATTTAGTAACGGTTTTTATAAAATAACCGTTACTAAATCTGACACTTAGTAACGGTTCTTCCCTAAAAACCGTTACTAAAATGAGTTAGTAACGGTTCTTCCATAAAAACCGTTACTAAGTGCAAATTTAGTAACGGTTTTTTTAGAAGGACCGTTACTAACTGCTTATTTAATAACGGTTTTTAGGCAAGAAACGTTACTAAGTGTCAGATTTAGTAACGGTTATTTTATAAAAATCGTTACTAAATGAAAAAAAAATTCCCGAAAAAACCGATACAGTACTAATATGTAGTATCGGTTTTTTATTAAAAACCGTTACTAAACCCTAAATTTTGAAATTTTTTTGGGTCAGATTGTAAGTTGGGAAAATGGTCTAGTTCCGCCAGACCTACTGGCGGAACTAGACCATTTTTTTGGACTTTTTGGGTCAGATTGTAAGTTGGGAAAAAGTGTAGTTCCGCCAGACCAACTGGCGGAACTAGCTAGTTCCGCCAGAGGGTCTGGCGGAACCTATATTTTCGTCATTTTTGGGCCAATTTCACCGTCTAGGCTGTTTAAGGGTGCCAAATGGCCGAGATTAGCAAAAAAAAAAATTCCCTAGTTCCGCCAGACCCTCTGGCGGAACTACCTCAGTTCCGCCAGAAGGTCTGGCGGAAGTGCTACCTACCCAAATATTTTGAAAATCATGCTATCTGATTAATTATTCTTTAAAATAGTGCTACTATTCAAAAAAATTCTGATATTTTGGGGTCAATATATCCCTTCCCATATATATATACCCCAAATTATCATATCCCACTCTCGATTTTTTTTGAATAGTAGCACTATTTTGAAGAATAATTAATCAGATAGCATGATTTTCAAAATATATGGGTAGGTAGCACTTCCGCCAGATCTTCTGGCGGAACTGAGGTAGTTCCGCCAGAGGGTCTGGCGGAACTAGGGAATTTTTTTTTTTGCTAATCTCGGCCATTTGGCACCCTTAAACAGCCTAGACGGTGAAATTGGCCCAAAAATGACGAAAATATAGGTTCCGCCAGACCCTCTGGCGGAACTAGCTAGTTCCGCCAGTTGGTCTGGCGGAACTACACTTTTTCCCAACTTACAATCTGACCCAAAAAGTCCAAAAAAATGGTCTAGTTCCGCCAGTAGGTCTGGCGGAACTAGACCATTTTCCCAACTTACAATCTGACCCAAAAAAATTTCAAAATTTAGGGTTTAGTAACGGTTTTTAATAAAAAACCGATACTACATATTAGTACTGTATCGGTTTTTTCGGGAAATTTTTTTTCATTTAGTAACGGTTTTTATAAAATAACCGTTACTAAATCTGACACTTAGTAACGGTTCTTGCCTAAAAACCGTTACTAAATAAGCAGTTAGTAACGGTCCTTCTAAAAAAACCGTTACTAAATTTGCACTTAGTAACGGTTTTTATGGAAGAACCGTTACTAACTCATTTTAGTAACGGTTTTTAGGGAAGAACCGTTACTAAGTGTCAGATTTAGTAACGGTTATTTTATAAAAACCGTTACTAAATGAAAAAATTGTCATCAGCACAAAAAATAGAAATGGGACAAAGAGCCCTCTCTATTCAATAAAAAAAAATTGTTATATTTTATTTTGTTTTATAAGTTAACTTTAATAAATGACTTACATTTTTTTTAATACATGTTCAACATATTTTTGTAGTTTGGTTGTTAATTTGAAAGAAATTACAAAAGCTGAACTTATTTATTTTTATATTTAGTACAATGAAGCAAAATAACTAGAAAAATATATGAGCATGACACAAATATAAAAATTAACAAAATAATCCTCCCCCCCCCCCCCCCCCCCAACAAAAAAATAGAAAGTGAAAGTCTATGAGGAGACAAAAATCATGGAGGGGATGAGATGAGAGTTTGATTTTATGTTTCCATATATGAAAGATTTTAATTGATTTAGTTAATAATTAGTGTATATTGAGAAAAAGATTAGAGTCAATAAATGAAGTAATAAATAGAAGACATCGTTAATAAGGGGTATAACTGGTATTTGTTGTAAAAAATTTTAAATTGCTCTTAATTAAGCAAAGTGAGCTCTTTTGATAGCACCACCCTTAATATTTGATGATTAAAAATGAAGGGTGGTGATAAATACAGTCAAGAATTTTGTTAAATACATGCTCAATTTGTTTTTAGATGATTTTACCCTTACTTTTAAATGGTAACTTATAATTAATTAATATCATACAATTATTTTAACAATTAATTACGGTATTTAATTAATACCATATTATTCACTTACTCCTTTTGGCGATTCAAAAGTTTGTCAGCCACTAGATTAAAAAAAATAATCATAAGGTATGTGTTGTATAATAATAATTCGACCCAAATATATTTATGTAGTACTTGCGATTTAATAGGTTATATCTATTTGTCTTTGAGAGGTCATGATTTTACGTATTGGAACTTAAAAATTTACTGTCTCTCAATCTTATAAATCAGTCAAATCTATGAATAAAGTTTCATATAAATAGTAACAAAGAAATATGTTCCTTCTTAGATTGAATAAAATTTAATTTATATAGCAACAGCTGAAATATACGTACCTTGCAGCAAAAGTTGTCATCAAAGGTCCTTGTTAGATTGAGAATGTATAATTAATTACTTTCTATTTCAATTCAAGGGCAAAATCGTCTAAAAGTAAATTGAGCATGTATTTAACAAAATACTTGACTGTAATTATCACCACCCAAAAATGAATAACAAAGATACCAAGTTTTGATATTGCAAGAATATTAAGATTGTTTTGTTTCCTTTATATTTTTATCATTTTTTAGTTTTAATTATATTGTCTTTTATTAGTTATTTCGTAATCACCAATTTAAATCGGGTAATTATTCATATAGTTTTAACTATTTATATATTCACCAACTAAATTCCAGAATTTTTCAAACAATCAAACAAAAAATTATATTTTCTAGCATCTTATACTTCCAACATCCAAACAAATCAAAAAATTAGCTAATTTCATAATTTTTACTTCTCCATCTTATAAATTCGGTTCCATTCTACAAATTCGGCATGCCAAACAGCCCTAACAGGACTTAAAATTTTTGTTCATGATCTCCGTTTTGTTACATGAAATGAGTCTAAATATTTCAATTAAATAATAAGAGAAGTTACATAATGCATTATGTTAATGCGAGGAATTTATTTTACTTTTACCTTCGTTGACGAATAATAAAGCTCATATTAGGTATTGTGGGTAAAAGGTTTTAATTTTAGTTTCTGATTAAATTTATTTATTTATATTTATATTTATATTAAAAAGATGAAGATTGAGCTGTTTGCTTAACCCTTAGCCAATTGGCAATTGACACGTTGCTGGGTCTTAATGTTACTGCGAATTGGAATTTAAACAAACCAAAATCCACTTAGAAACATTTTTTCTAAAAGCGTTCATCTAAGATATTACTCTGAAAGTTCTTTTATTTTCTGGCTACTAATGATTTATTTATGTAAAAAAAGAAAAAAGAAACGTGTTGATTGACTAATTTGTTATTATCTTTTCACGGTGATAAATTTATGTAAATCCACTGGAAACTCGAGTAAATTTAATATTCTATCTATATTTGGCATAATTTATTTGTTTTTGTTCATTAAAATTGTGCATAATTTGTTTGCTTTATTTATATTCCAAAAGTTAGGATTTTTTATAAATTAAGAAAATATGTTTTATTTTTTGAAAAATTACCCTAAGTAATATCTCTTTTGAACTCGTAGTTAGAAAATAAAAAAAAATGCCCTTGATTTGTTTGAAATTTAACATTTTTTTAATTTTAGTGATTTTAATTCTAAAAAATTTGTAGGTTAAATGTGGTAAAGGGGGAAATTAGACCAACCTTGTATTTTTTATTTATTTTTTATTTTTTTTTTGAGATTTAGATCAACCTTGTAATGCTGTTGGATTTATTGACTGATAAATTCTTGGTATAAATCACATATATAAATATCCAGTTTGGCATAGGAATTTATCTTAATTAACAAATTGTACTTTTGTTCGTAAATAAAAAAAATATTTTCCATGTAATAATTGAATGTATGAAACGTTGCAATGTTGCAATTTTGATTGGTTTACATATACTTATTTAGTTTTTTATATTTTTGCATGAAATCAGTTTTGCATATACTTATATTATTTTTAATGTTTATTATTAGTTAATAATATCTAGGAATGTACTGATGTGTCGCCTTTTGAGGGGTCTTTTAAGAAAGATGCTCCTGTTTGGTGCCAAGCACCATTAGAGCCTGAAGGAATTTAAGGTTTTACTAATATAAAAACGTGCCTTTATTTTATTGTAATTACTGATAATTAATGGCAGGTTTATTGGGAGCAAAAACATGTATTTGTTAATGTATGGCATTCTGAAAGATTTCGGTATGCTAGTTTATGTAATTTTTGCACAAATATTGTTTTGGGCTCTTGTGGTGGGTTTTTTCCACCATGTCGGACTTTATTTATTTATTTTGAATATTTGCTCGAGCCATGTCTGACTTTATTGAAAGTTTGTGTAAATTAAATGTATGATATGTTTATTTGCCATAATATATTTGTTTTTGTTGGTTGAAGTTGTCCATATTTTGTTTTATTTCCTTCTGAGATTAGTTGATTGGTCTAATATTTGTAAGTAGTTGAAGAAGCTAACATCTGTTATGTATATAGTGACTAGTGAAGTGGGTGGTGGGTATTTGAAAATTTTGAACTGTATTTATTCTAATGTTCTTATGTTTAGCTGCAACTCCAGAAATATTATAAATTTATTTCTATACTTAAAAGTAAGAAAACTTGAATGATGTTATTTCCTCAAATTGAGTTAATTGAAAATTCGGATCAGTCATTTAATATTTTATTGCTTCTATTTCTTAACATCAACTTGCCTTTGACTGGAAGTATATTTACACCACACTGGCTTCAATCTTGTAACGCCAAATGAGCACTTCTTGTGTGAATAACTGAATTCCAACCCAATGAGCACTTATTGTCTGAGTAACCGAACTCCTATTGTTTAACAGACAAGGACTTAAATCCGTTTTTCATGATTTCTACTTTGTTAAATAAAGAGAGCATATTTAGATAAATTACATAATAAGAAAATTTATGCAATACATTCAATTAATAAGAGGAAGTTTTAATTATTATGTCTCTTAACTAGTTAATGCTTCATTGTATCAGTAAAAGAGTTTTTTCAGATATTGGCGAAAACTAAAGCTCGTATTAGATATTGTCGGTAAGTGTTTCTATTTTGCACAATCTGAAATGTCATATTTTTTGTGCTTAAAGTCAAATGTAAGCCTACTTGACATATACCAAGAGTACCTTATTTATTTTCTCTCTCTTTTCTCTCTTTTATCTTTATTTAATTTACGTTTTGGTTAATTATTAAACTTGTCTTATGTGCCTAAAACCTTTGAATCAGGAATTAATATGTTCTTAATTAACAAATTTTGTAGGTGTATACTAATATCTCTATTTTGAGGACGGCATCCTACTTGACGAGTGAGGCAGCAGCGTTATCGAGGAAGTTGGAAGAGATGAATAATGAGTATAATTGTTGGGCAATAATTTCCTCCACTAAATACTAAATCCCTAAAACAAATTATCATCAAGCAACTGCAATTTTCTAATGTCGGCGATAATTATGAAACAAATGCAATTTTCTGACATTGAGCTCCCAACTGAAATTTGGATTTCATGGTTCGAGTTCAAGGCTTAAAAATTATCTCTTGATAAATCCAAATGGATCACCTTATCCTGAAAAAAAAATACAATGATATGAATTTAAATCGGATATCCCTAATTAATCAGGTTTATTGCATGCAAAAAAAAATACTTACACCAAAATGGCAAAAAGTACAATATTAATTAAGAGTCGACATGTTCATTTATTTCCGCACAAAATTGTTTCGGACTCATTTTACTGACTTTTTCTACTATATTTCTTTACTATTTAGTGAAAGTTGTAATATGTTGCATAAACCTTCTATATTCCTCATAGTTTAGTGAAGATGCAAGATATTTTTGTCTATTGTCGGTTAAAAATATGTATATTTAATTGATGTGAGATCCCTATCACACACTAAATTGTTGGAAATAGTTGTTTGAACAACATCAATTTTTAGATGAATATTCTTCTTTTCTAAGCTTATGGAAAATATGAGCTGTGCCATTACGAAGCTTAAAATATATCAAGTTTATATAAATTTCTATTTTTTTCATGTTTATATTATTTGGCCAAGAAGAGTTTCATACTCTACCATGGTATCATTACTTACGATTGATATGGATATACGTTAATAAGGAGGAAAAAAGAATAATTTTATCATTTTCGATGAAATTAGGAGAGAAAAATGTGTGTATTGTGTATATGATAGTTTTTTATATATTAATGTGTGCCGTACCGGTAGAACCGTCATTCACACATTTCATTTCTTAAAAAATAGAAAATATAAAGGAAAAAAGTCAATTTTGCAAGGTTTGTTAACTTGTCGAAAAAAAATAGTTTGTACTATTTGGACTTCATCTGAACTGCTTTGTAGTATTTTAATTTGATTTTTATCAATGAATAATGGGGGTGTTAGGGCGGTATGCACTGGTACCGCCAAACTTTAGATCGAACTATGTGAATCAAACTATAAATAACGGAAGCATACCTTGATCCATGATTACGTTTGGAGTATAGAACACCGAATTCGCAAATAGGGTCTTCCAAATACTTTATGAACGCCAATTGAGATTCCTTTGTTGCATTTCTCTTATGGTCTCTCTTTCTCTCTTCTTAATGGGGCAAATGAAAGAAGTGACTTAGTTCATATGTATTGGGGACCAAATTGCTTATATAGTCTAAGAGGTATCCTTTCATGAAAAGACACCCTTTGACTCCTAATGTGGAACTTTCTAATTCAGCCCATCATAAAATATAGAAATACACCACCCACAATTCTACACATCAAAGGCCACACCCTAATTTGACACATTAATGTTTAATACTATTAACTAAAGTTGATCACTTTATTATAAACATATTTGACAGTAGTATAATACACATTATTATTTTACATATAAGTCCAATGTTGGATTAATGATCCAACAATCTCCCACTTGGACTATGTGTATAACTTTATAATTGTGTATTCAAACATTAACCAAAGTATGTGCATCTTTTCTGTAATTAACTTTTATGTGTCCCTTAACAATTCCGTCCATCAGCATACCGACATAGGATCAAAGCGGCTTTCGTCACATTTATTGTAACTAAACCTTCAATTGTCACATATATCGGCATAACTAAATGACACGAATCATGATGTGGATGCGTAGCATGAAAATTTTGGTGAGATCATACCAAAAAAAAACCGTCTCCTTTAAAACCTTATTGAGACAAACCGTCTCCCTTTATAACCGTATTGAGACGTAACCGTATAAATCAGAGTATAAAAAAATAAAAATAAACCAATTATTTTTCTCAACATAAACAAACCATAATCAGAATAAAATCAAACAAAATAATATCATATATTTGTTAGTAGTATGCTCTAGGCCAATGTATTTGAGACCTAGATGTATGGATTGTGTTAAACAAACATTGTTTTTATTTAGAGATATTTTATATAATAAATGCGTATTGGTTATTTTATTCTTATTACTAAAATGAACCTTGAATATGATATTCAGCTTTATATCATCAAAGTATGTGACTTTGATAGTAAAACTATAAAGTATTATGAATGATATTCTAAACTGTCCCCGATCATTCATAGGATGTTTGTGAGACAAACATACTTTATGATAAGCTATAAATGTACATCAGTATGTTAGTTGACTGATGGTCACGTTTTATTGATCATGAATAAGAGTTATTAAGTCATTAACATAAGTATATGTTGGAGACCATATACTGGATTGACCCACCGTGAGAATACTACATGGTTCGTGTCATTAGTTATTCTCAGTAAAGAATGTATCTCGTAATCCTTAGACTTGAGATTATCTCAGTTTCCTACATGAGAAATTTTATACTTTAATATAATCTAACATCGTCTTTAACCGGGCGGTCATAAAGATTATAATTAGGTATATAATGAATTATGCGGAGGAAAGAGTTTAATTAGGATAGGATTTGTTCCTCTCATAAATTGAGAGAGATATCTTTAGGCCTCTTGATGATTTGATTGAAGAAACGCACGGCCGTGCTCAAGTGAATTAATAAAGAGTTATTAATGTCATTTCATGTTCAATCAAATTCGGTGTCAAGAAATATTTATCGACCAACATAAGGTTGACACATACCATGCCTTATGGACGATATAGATATCGTGTGACAAAGGGATACAATGCATGACATAAATTAGGTTTGATCGAATCATCTATATTTGCTTAATTTGGGTAATCATGATGTCTTGCTAGAGGCCGCTCATGATTTATAATCCGTTGTGATTATTGCCAACATTAAGTAAACCTACAGGGTCACACACAAAGAACAACTATTGAGACGTACACAGAAAAATCATAACTTATGTGATAAGTTGTATGGAGAGCTACATAGTCAAGTGACACATCCAATCATACATCTTATATAATAAGGTGTGTTGCATATATTACATAGTTACCATGCACATAGGATATGAAACTTATGGACTATGTAGGCACAAGAGACACCCCAAAATTATAATAAGGATTATAATAATTTCGTCCATCTTTTGTGAGACAAAGAGGAGAGAAAAATCCGAAAATTATTCTCTTGTTATTTCTGTGAGAGAAATGAAGAACGGATACTAGCATATATCGTTCTTTATCCGTTCAAAGGGGTTGTTCGTGTGGATACCGGTAGAGGACGAAGCGAAGTGCGGCGTCTTTGTGATTCGGGTTGAAACCGTGGTTTTGTTTGGAGAATCGGTTTGCTTGGAGAATCCGTTTGTTTGGAGATCGGTTTGTTAGACCGGTTAGGCGAAATATACAAAGGATCGGTTTGGAAACCGGTTTGGAATCGGGCAACGAGAAGCGTCAACCATATTCGCTTTTGATCATCACGGATTAAGCGTAATCCGAAGGTACAAAGTTATGAACTTTTCTTTGATTTAATTGTAATTCACGGATCCTTCTTTTGGGTTCCGAATTCGATTTTGTTTCGTTTTGTATTTTTCGCTGCGTTATGAACGGAAGAATCCCAACAATATTATATGTCATATGTCTAAAATATGTCTAGATAATAAAGATACAAATACAAAACTCCCACTAGAACTGAATATCCTCAACTGAAACAACACTCATACTAGCAACATGCTCGCGAAACACGTTTGGTGGTAATTGCTTAGTTAGTGGATCCGCAATCATAGAGTCTGTATTAATATTCTCAATAGACACCTCTTTATTCTGAACTCTTTCTTTCACAACTAGGAACTTGAGGTGTATAAATTTTGCCTTTGTCGAGCTCCTATTACTATTGGAATATAACACTGCTGCATTATTATCATTATATATTTTTAGTGGTCTCTCTATGGTGTCCGTATAAGCAGCCCCGTGACAATATTCCGCAACCACATCCCATGTTCCGATGCATCAAAACACGCCATAAACTCTACTGCCATGGTGGAAGCTGCTATAAGTGACTGTTTAGCACTCTTCCAAGAAATAGCACCACTAGCTAACATAAAGATGCAGCCGGTCGTTGATTTACTAGTGTCTAAGCATCCTCCAAGATCAGAGTCGGTATACCCGATGATCTCAAGCTGATCCGACTTCCGATATGTGAGCACATAGTCTTTTGTTCTCTTCAAATGTCGCAAGACCCTTTTAGCTGCTTTCCAATGGTCTATATCTGGATTGCTTAAATATCGTCCTAACATTCCTGTAATGTACGCAATGTCCGGACGCGTACATACCTGAGCATACATCAGACTCCCTACTGCGGAAGCATAAGGAATCATCTGCATCTCCTGTTTTTCCAAATCATTCTTGGGACACTGATCGAGACTAAACTTATCTCCTTTAGCCACAGGAGTATCTATTGACTTACTATCATGCATGTTATATCGCTTAAGTATTCTTTCAATATAGTTCTTTTGTGATAAACTGAGAATGCCACGAGAACGATCTCGAAGTATTTCTATACCTAACACAAAAGATGCATCACCAAGATCTTTCATCTCAAAATTACTAAATAGATATTTCTTGGTGTCATGCAGTAAAGCCATGTCATTAGTAGCTAGTAATATGTCATCGACATTTAAAACTAAAAAAAATGAACTTACTCCCACAGAACTTATGATATATACAATCATCTACCAAATTCATCTCAAAACAGAACGAGATGATATTTTGATGAAATTTAAAATACCATTGTCGAGATCCTTGTTTGAGTCCATAAATAGATTTCTTGAGTTTGCAAACCATATTCTTTGGATCTCCCGATACAAAGTTTTCTGGTTGCACCATATATATTGTCTCATCAATGTCACCATTGAGAAACGCCATCTTTACATCCATATGATGTAACTCAAGATTGAAATGCGCGACCAATGCCATAATAATCCTTAAAGAGTCTTTCGAAGAAACAGGGGAGAAAGTCTCTTTATAATCTATTCCTTCTTTCTGTGTAAAGCCCTTTGTGACAAGACGAGCTTTGTATCTATCCACATTGCCTTTTGAATCCCGTTTAGTTTTACAAATCCATTTACAGCCAATGGGTTTCGATCCTTCTAGCAATGGGACAAGATCCCAAACGTCATTATCTTTCATTGACTTCATTTCTTCATTCATGGCATCGATCCACTTGTGAGAATTAGAACTTTCCATTACATGACGAAAGTTGATCAGATCATCTTCCGTCATTCCAATGTTAAACTCATGTTCTTGGAGAAATACAATATAATCATCTAGTATTGCACTTTTCTTTCTCTAGTGGATCTTCTTAATATTATTTCTTGTGGTTTTTGAGACGTCCGAGTTTGTTGTTCGGCTACATTGTCTTGATCATTAGTGTTCTTAACAGAATCAAAACCTAAGTCCTGATTAATGTCAAGAACATCCGTTGGAATATTTGCATATTCCTCCTCGAAGACAAAATCAGTAGCTGTTCCCACCCCCCGCCAAAAAACGGGACATCCTCAAAAAATTGCGCAATCCCCGACTCAAAAATCGACCTTGTTGTGGGATCATAAAATTTGTAACCCTAGATTTATCGGCATATCCAACAAAATAACAACTAATTGTCTTAGCGTCCAGTTTCTTTTCATTAGGCCTATAAGGCTTTGCCTCCGCCGGACATCCCCAAACATGCAAATGTTTTAAACTAGGCTTTTTACCTACCCAAAGTTCATATGGTGTCTTATTAGCAGCTTTAGTTGGAACTCGGTTGAAGATATAGGCTGCAGTTTTAAGCGCTTCTCCCCAGAGAGATGGCGGCAAAGTAGTATTATTTATCATACTACGCACCATATCCTTAAGTGTTCTGTTTTGTCTCTCAGCTACACCGTTCATGCTAGGCGAACCCGGCATTGTATACTATGAGACTATACCGCTTTCCTCTAGGAATTTCACAAAAGGGCCTGGACGTTGTTCTCCTGAACCGTCATATCGACCATAGTATTCACCATCACGGTCAGATCTAACGCTTTTGATCATTTTGTCAAGTTGATTCTCAACTTCAGCCTTAAAGATCTTGAACATATCCAGTGCTTGCGCCTTTTCATGAATGAGATAAATATACCCATATCTAGAAAAATCGTCTATGAACGTGATATAATAATGTTGACCATTTCTAGCACATGTAGGAAACGGCCCACATATATCTGTGTGTATCAGTTCTAAGACATCTTGAGACCTATTGGCTTCAAATCTCCTTATATTGGTTTGTTTGCCCTTTATACAATTAACACATATATCAAAATCATTGAAATCTAAAGGGTGGAGAATTTCATTTGACACGAGTCTCTCTATTCTCCGTTTGGGGATATGACCTAATCTCTTGTGCCATAACGAACCGGAATTCTCGTAAGTTAATTTTCGCTTTACACTACGTGTACTTGAGTGCAAGGATTCTTTAGGTGAAGCAACAAGATCAATAGAATAAAGATTATCAGAACCATATAAAGAACCAGATCCAACTAATTTTGAATGTTGATACAAACCAAACTTTCTGTTTCCAAAAGAATAAACATAACCAGTTTTGTCCAAAACAGGAACAGAGATTAAGTTACGCCTAAAAGTAGGTACAACAAAAGTATCACACAAATCCAAATAAAATCCAGAACTTAATAATAATCTAAAAGTTCCAATAGCTTAAACTTCAACAGTTTTGCCATCTCCCACATAGATGTATCTTTCACCATCACTTGGTTTTCGGCAATGCTGGCAACCCTGCATAGACACACTGATGTGAGTTGTTGCACCAGAATCTATCCACCACATGTGTCTATTTACCGAAATTAAATTAACAACAGAACAAACCAAATTTAAAGGCATACCTTTCTTAGCACGCCAAGCATGATAATTGTTGCAATTCTTTTTCTTATGCCCTTCGGCTCCGCAAAAGAAGCATCCAGTATCTCCAGGTTTCACCGGTTTCTTTTCTTGCTTCATTTTAGTTGCCGGTCCCGCAGCCGCCTTACTCTTGTGCTTTTTTCATTTACCCTTGTTCTTTGAGGTAGAGGCAAGATGAGCACTTTCTATCTGATTCTGCTTCAACCTTTCCTCTTCTTGGACACAATGTGAGATGAGCTCATTCATAGTCCAATTTTCTTTCAAATGGTTATAGCTCACCCTAAACTGTCCAAACTGTGTTGGAAGAGATATCATTATAAGGTACACATGCAGATCATCAGAAATGTTCAGTTTATGTGCATTTAACTTTGAAGTTATCTGACACATTTCCATAATGTACTCTCTTATATTTTTGCCATTATACTTTATTGAAATGAGGTTTGTTAAGAGTGTACATATTTCCGCCTTTTCATTCTTACTAAACCTCTTCTCAATATCCTCAAGATACTCTTTAGCCGTAGCTATTTTTTCCGAATATGTGTCCCTAAATGCTTCCGGAATGGACGTCTTCATGATCATCAAACTAATGCGATTCGACTTTTCCCACCTCGCCATCTCCGCCTTTTGCTCAGGCGTACTCTCATTAGTGAGTGCTTCGGGTTGTCCTACCCTTAACGCAAGGTCATGATCATTAACACCAAGGTAGATCAACAAATTGTCTTTCCACATCTTGAAGTTTGAGCCATTCAATATCGGAATCGAATTGATATCAACACTGATTTTCAATCCAGTTTTAGTTGAAAACAGAGAACAGTAAACAAACATTGTTAGCTCTCCAAAAAAATTAACCGTAAATAATAATAATAAATTCAATAAAAGGTAACCCCATCACAAAATAGCGGTTTCCATTAATATTTTATCTTCGGACAAAATTATTAATTTCTGATTGATATTTTGGCGTAGTTATTAATCATTGATAATAAATAACATGTCAACAAATTAATCTTCCTTTGGGCCGATTAGATAAGTTACACGTAAAATCAAATAATCATCACATGCTTTTAATACTACTCATGTACACAATACTAAATAAATATGAACCTTCCTTTGGGCCGATTAAATATTTATTCAATAATATGAACACAACTGTTTATATTCCGAAAGAAAATTAATTTTGACATGAGAGATCACTTTGGCGACATGATGCCGAAACGAATTAATTTCTGAATATGTAATACTTAAATATCTTAATTTGAACTTAAAATTATACCATAAATCCGAATTTATAACTTAATATGGGCAAAATTCGGAATTTATTTTTTAAGGGATTATAATACTTACTGACTTAAAAATCAAAATATATTCATAAACCTTTTTTTTGTTTTAATTTGAAAATCATAAAGCCCATGAGTCCAACCGAATTATCAAAAAAAAAATAAAACATATACATGACCTTTTATTTTATTCTTTTAAATCGGCCCAGAAATAACAAGCCCAAACCAAAATACTTATTTCTTAAAACTGAATTTTGGAATTCCGAATTTCAGTTCCTGAGTTTGATATCCCAGTTTTATAGAATTTAAAAACCGGGAAAACAGATCCCGTCTTCTCCAAAATGCACCCTTCAGCCTACACACGAGTTCGTGTCTGAACATGGCGACTGTTCGCCTAGATGAAACGTGCCTTCTCGCCACTGCATCAGACGCGTCCTTCTGGCGACGGTGCTCCGGTGATCCGACGGCCAACGGTGTCGATCACATGATCCTAAGACCTTTAACCCTCAATTGTGCAAATTTCTTGATTCAAAACCGAAATTGGCCTTAATTTGTTTTAACCCTTTGAATTGGTTATTATAATCTTTAGTTTGACCCAATATTCACACAACATCACTTACTACCCCTGAATTTCGATTAACTATTTTGGTTCACAAAATAAATTTGATTTAAAAAATGAAATTGGATTTAAAAATACAATCTTAAAAAATTAGGATTAACCAAATACATAATACTTGATTCAACATAGAACTGCTCTGATGCCACTTGTTAGGGCGGTACGCACCGGTACCGTCAAACTTTAGATCGAACTATGTGAATCAAACTATAAATAACGGAAGCGTACCTTGATCCATGATTACGTTTGGAGTATAGAACACCGAACTCGCAAGTAGGGTCTTCCAAATACTTTATGAACGCCAATTGAGATTCCTTTGTTGCATTTCTCTTATGGTCTCTCTTTCTCTCTTCTTAATGGGGCAAATGAAAGAAATGACTTAGTTCATATGTATTAGGGACCAAATTGCTTATATAGTCTAAGAGGTATCCTTTCATGAAAAGACACAATTTGACTCCTAATGTGGAACTTTCTAATTCAGTCCATCATAAAATATAGAAATATACCACTCACAATTCTACACATAAAAAATCACATCCTAATTTGACACATTAATGTTTAATACTATTAACTAAAGTTGATCATTTTATTATAAACATATTTGACAGTAGTATAATACACATTATTATTTTACATATAAATCCAATGTTGGATTAATAATCCAACAGGGGGTCTTCTTACAAGTTAATTTTTTAGAGGGGTTATGTTTATAGTATCTATTACCACGACTCAAACACACCTTTAGTATTTAGTATTTAAAGTTGGAAAATGTGAACGATGCTATTTTTTCAATTAAGAGGTCAGCGAAAATTCGGATCAGTCATTTTATTTTATTTTACTTTTTCATCTGAACAATTGTTCATTAAATTTAATAAAATGATTACAACAGTAGTACTGAAATAATGAAATAACTCCAGATGCGCACCTTTGTGCCCCTGTTTGGCAGCTGGATAAAGCAGGGATAAATTTGTTTATCTCTTCTATCCCTGCCAAACGGAGTACAAAAAGATGGAGATAAACAGAGATAAGGCGAAATTTATCTCTCAATCCTTACCACACCTCTGAGCAGTGATAGTAATATCCCCCATTTATCCCCAAAATTTAGACCAAAATACCCCCGTTTTAACCCCCAACTATTCTTTCTACCGAATTTTTTAATTCTCAAACTTTTCTCTCTCCTCCAAGTGATATAGTTATTTTAACATTTGAATAAAGATAATAAAATGAATTCTTTTTTCAACATTTAACAAATAAAATATATAGTTATTTTATACTAATATTTTTTAAAATAATTAATAACTAATTTACCAGTTGTTATATTCATTAATTGTTAAAATATATGACATTATTAACACATAATTATCAAACTTCTCATCTTAATCATATTATGATAGATGGGTATTTTGGTCATTATAAAATAAATTCTTTTTAAATTCAATATTATCCCAACTTTTATTTCAAACATCTTGCCAAACACCATACAAAAATTAAGGAATAAAGAGGAATAACTCATTATCCCTCAAAAATATTATCTTCACCTTATCTTGCTCCCAAATGGAGCCTGTGGGTGTATTCATTATCCAGATTTTATTATTCCAATAGGATTTTACAAAATATCACAGGAATTTGCTCAATCTAAAATTTGCCAAGATGTGCCTTTTTGACTTGGATGGAGATTATTTTTAACACGTGATAAAAACGGGAGATATTTTACTTGAAAACAATAGAAAAATTTGATGTTTTAAAGGTTGAAACAGTGAATTTAATTACACAAAAAAGGGAAAATTATTAGCCCAGTACAGGATTAAGATAAATTCAATAACTGATGTGTAAATATTTTTTTCTATATATATCACTACGCAATATATGCACTAAAATATGATTAATATTAAAAAATTAACAATAAAAATTTGAAATGTTCTTGTCAAAAATTACATGTCCAAAATCAAAATATGATTAATATTAAAATATTAAAATACAACATATCTATCCATTAAAAAAAATTCATTAAAAAAATCAATTAAAAAAAATCCATCAAAAACGTTATTCAGACCGCTACACCGCAACACACACACGCAACACCGCTATTGCGGACCGCTTCACCGCTAAATCGTCGAAAAATGCTAAACCGCAACAAAACCGCTATGCGCAGCATTTAGCTTCCAGAAACCGTTATAGCGCCGCTACAGACCGCTATTTGCAATACTGCTAGAAATAGTATACTAACACAACAAATAATATATTGATATTGAAATGGTAGATTAATACTGAAAACTCAATATATTGACATCGAAAATAATATATTAACACTAAAAACAATTACTAAAAATGATAAATCAACATTATAAATGGCACATTAACACTGAAAATGATATATTGGTACTTAAAATGGTATATTAACGCTGAAAACAATATAATGTCACTAGAAATATTATATTGACGGTACATTGATACTGAAAACTTAATATATAATCATGAAATACTATATAAATTTGCATTTGATAAAATAATAAACAGAAAAATTATTATCGGTCTTAAAAACAAAAAATAGTTTTCTGAAAACAAATACTAAAAAATAGAAAAACCAAAAACAGAAACCAGTTTTTTGAAAACAAAAATTAAAAAACAGAAAAACAGAAACTATGCGAAAAGAGGCCTAAGTTCACTGATTATCTCCCACATCCCCTGTATTGGAGCTCCAAACAATGAATCTCACTCTCTCTTTGATTGACTCGAAGCCAAATCTGAGCACAGAATGGGAGAATAATAATGGCGATAATGTTGGTAAATCAGCTGCTTCACACCAAATTCTCACGGCTTATGAGGTAATAAACATCGTAATTTTGTGATTAATTGATTCAAATCCACAATTAAGGAAATTTTGATCGCTTTCTCTTCTTCTCCTCAAAAAAGCTTCATTTTCTCTTCGCATTTCTCTCAGATTCAAAGAGAAGAGCTCATTACGACACCTTTCTCTATTCTCAAATCAAAATGAATCCCAAAAAAATTGATTTTGGGCCTCAAATTGAATCTATGAATCTCTTGCCAGATGTTTTAAAGCAGAAGAATGATCGAGTCTTGAAACTCCTCAATTATTACACCTCGTTTCTGGCAGAGATTTATCTGGCATAGTTTATATAGCAAATAATAATAATAAGATACAAGAATTACCTTATACATGTGAGGATAATTCAATTATTTTAGAAAATGAAAAAAATGTGGATATTTGTGAAATTTTGGATTTGTATGAGGATCTAGAGTTGCATGAATAATACTGGTACATGTACGGAATTTGAAGATCATATACATGTATTTTTGGTACCGGATGAATTGGATGGAAATAAAAAGGAAAGAAAGAGATTCTTATTGGGTACAATTAGCGGTGAAGAAGGTTTATGCGCGGTTTTCGATGAACGAGGTGTGAAGACTCATGTTATTATGAAACATAGAACTCTATTGGTAGTCTCTCTCTCTCTCTCAATTATCTGATGATTATAATTTAATTTTTATTGGTACTGGTACCAATTTAATGGGTGAAACACATGCATTGGTACCAAATTGAAGATGAAGTATTGAATTGTGAATGTAGGTCTAGTCAGGCTCGATTGCCTCCTAGCCGGTCTTTCTCTCTCTAAAATACTCTGTAACATGTATGATCTTATAGATTTATTTGTTAATTTTGTTATTAATTGTTTGTAGATATTGGTTGTTTGAGCCGAGGTGTCTTTTTTTTTTTTTTGAACCTGTAGGCTTTTATGCGTTGATAGAAAATAAAAAAAAATACAAAGTTCAAAGTACAAAGGAAAATTACAAGCCACATTGGCTGAAACAGAAAGGAAAAGAGAAAGAGTCCAGTTCCAAAAAATGAAAAAGCTAATAAATATAAAAAACCTGAAAACTACTTTTTCCTCTATTTCATAATGATCAAAATTATTAATTAATTTTTTGAAATAATAATTTAGTTGGTGGAATCGGTGGGAATATATGTGGTGGTGGAAAGAGACAGGTCGGTAATTGCTTGCGTCGCTTTAATTCTTTTTTAGATTAGAAATATGCTCAGCTGGCTGTTTCGCAAGAGACGGGTCGGTAGAACTATTTAAATAATAATAATCATCAATATTATTATTTTCTATAACTTTCATTATTTTTATTGTTGTTGTTATTATTACTGATATTATTATTTATTTAATAATATTATTACTGTTATTATTATTTTATTGTTATTTTCATAATAATTATTATTAGTCATTCATTTATTCCTTGCAGATTATTATTACTTTTAAGTGATTTTTTCTCCTTACAACTCAAGCATCCGAATGGTGACTAGTAAATTTAATATTTGATTAAATTACAAAAAATTGGCATAAAAGTCCGTGTATTTTTTTTCTTAATCGCAACAATATATTTTGAACAACAATTGCTTTTCACAAAAAGAGGAACTTCTATGTTTGCAATTTCCTATAATCAAGGGTGTTTCCGCAATGTAGACAAACTACATGGACAATTTTTCAAAATTCTATTGTCTTCATATTTTAATTTCTGATAGGTTTGTGAGGCGAGGCTTCACAGAGTGTACGAATGAAATCAATTCCAGAAGAAAAGGAAAAGAAGACGAGAAAATTATTAAATACTCGAAAAAGAAAGATTCTCTGGAAGCTTTTTGATGAAGCTTGGATAAGGAGAATACTCAGAATAAAGGTCAAAATTAGAGTTAGGATTATAGTTAGAATAGAGAATTATATGTGTATGATGTGTGAAAGATTTGTGAATTTTATCAAAAACAAAATTTTATTTACTTGATTGTAATAAATGTGTGTGTGTGATACCTACCTGTACATGGATATTGGATATATGGGATTTCAAATCTGAACGTGTTGTGCATCAGATATGATATTCGTCTTCCCTTATAGTTGACTACATATAGTATCTCAACTTTGGACTTTTGGTAGAGAGGCAGTCAGAGTTTGGCTTGTGAATTACTTGTTTTGTTTGTTTTATGGTCATTTTGAGTACTCTAGGCCTTGTAAAGGCTTCAAACATTGTTTTATTTCATAAATTTGTTTAAATCAATATTAGTAAGTTAACCAGTCATTATTATTATTATTAATAATTATTATTAATTAAATTAGCTTATTTATTTTAATTAATAATTTAACTTAAATTATTGTCATTTTGCATTTAATTAATTATTAATTTAATTAAGATCATTTTTAATAATTATATAGTTTTTAACTATGTGTTGAAATTTTCCCTAAAAAGTTTCTACAAAAAAACTTGTCAAATGGTCGAGTTTTTATTTCTTCCAACTTTGTACACAAACTTTCCTAAAAATTCCTAAACTAAAATTCCAATTAGGGCTTGTTTGGATCACAAGGAAATCTCAGGAAACTTCTAGTATAGGAAAAAAACAGGAACATTCAAAATGGCATGTTTGGATCCATTTTAGGAACCCTAAGGAATTTTTCAGATTAGGAATTTTGAGGAATTTTTGTATACAAACTTGGCTGGAAAAAAAAATGACCAAGGAAATTGGGGTATGAGGAAAGGAAAACGTGAAATGATTATAATTTGTAAGTTCTGAGAGATAGAGAGTTCTGATTTTTATTTTACTTTTATTTTTTTTATGAAGAGACAAAGTTAATTGTTGCTTTGTAAGTTTGTATATTTGTTGCTTTGTTTACCGGCAGAAGAAATAATTTGTGATAAATAATGTATATAATATATGCGATATAATACATTCATATAGAAGTTAAATCACTGATTTCATAATAAATAAGTTATATAATATATTAATTTTGTAAATATTATGTATATCTAAAATAGATAAAACAAATTATAATTCACAAACATCATGCATATTCTTCCGATAATACATGCAAATATCTAATCCAATCCTTTTGTGTCATGAATATACAACCCAATAAAAATATTCAATTACAATGGTTTTCCTAACTTGCATCCAAACATAATTATTTTTCTTATCCTAAACTTTTCCATATCTTTAGGAAGGAATTATGCAATCCTAATCCCTAGAAATTCCCTATCCTATCCTCAAAATTTTTTGCACATCCAGACAAGTCCTTACTAGTGTTTTTTCATTAATTGCTATTTTTACAATTTTCCAAACCACGTTATAAATTTACTAATATTTTCCTAACCTACTCTATTTTTAAAATTCCTTGAAAATCCAAACACATCCTTATATAGAGTTAATTTCCTACAATATCTCATTGGAGAGTGGAAACAGATGATTCATATTTCGCCTTATATCTTTGTAACTACTCTTTCCCGTTTACCCACGAAAAAATGTTAACAAACATGATGCTCATACTTTTAGCACTCTTTATCTGTACTGAGATCATATCATCCATGTGACAATTCACAATTTTTTCATATACAAAAGAAATTAGGACTTACAGCCAATGTTCTAAAATGTGGTCCAGGCGTTAAGCGGGAGCAAAACGCCTAGAAATTATGCTAGTCGGCTTTCTGTGCGTTTTGTCCGCCCAGCGACTGCCCAGACCCGCCCAGTCCGCCTAAAAAGACCCATTTTGTGTGTCGGCCCGGCCTAATTTTTTTTCTTTTTTTTCTTTGACCCGCCCAATTTTTTCTTCATTTTTTCCTCCTTTTTTTCTTTTTTTTTTCTTGGCCCGGCCCAATTTTTTCTTCATTTTTTGAATTTTGTTTGGATATTGTTAATGTTAAGTCGTGAATTTTATTTTGTATTTTATTTGTATATTTTGTATGTTGTGTTAATGTTATTAAATATAGTATAAATAATTCAACGCAAAAATTATATATAATATATAAAAATACTAAAAAATATAAATCCGCCTAGGTCCGATTAATCCCCGATTAATACTCGATGGTCCTGACCGCCCGACTAGCGCCTAGCGCATTCTGTAACATTGCTTACAGCACAAGATTGGGAAATCTGAAAGCACGAGAGTCTACAACACGCCCAAAACGTGAAGGAATTTTGTATATACTTTTTTTTCCACTTTTTAAAATACTATTTTTTTTTATATATTATTTTCACTATTTCACTTTCACATATATTGTTTAATGTCTATATATATATCATTTTCGAAAATTGAATCTTATATATTGTTCTTTTAATTTTACATATTATCTATTGCTTCTATATAATGTTTTTTCCGCAAAAACAAAAAGTCATGGTGCAGCATAAGGTCCCTATATAAAATTATTATGGGCCTAATAATTGGCCTCTTAGGTGAAGAAAGAAGAAAATTAAAATATTGAAGCCCAATTTTAAGTTCATTGATATCTCTCCCCTCCTCTTGTAATATTTCCATCTCTCTCTTTGATCGACTCGAAGTGATAATAACGACGATGATGTTGGTAAATCAGCTGCTTCACACCACTTCCTCCAAATTCTCGTTGCTTATGAGGTAATAAACGTCGTAATTTTGTGATTATTTGATTCAAACCACAATTAAGGAAATTAAGATCGCATTCTTTTCTTCTCCTCCCAAAAGCTTCAATTTCTCTACGTAGATTATATGATATTGTAATAAAAGAGCTCATTACGACACCTTTCTCTATTTTCAAATCAAAATCAATCCCAAATCTCATCAACTTACATCGAAAAAGTGAATTATGCACAGCAATTCAATCCGCTTATTTTGGGTCTCAAATTGAATCTATGAATCTCTTACCAGATTGTTTTGAAGCAGAAGAAAGATCGAGACTTGAAACTCCTGAATTATTACACCTCGTTTCTCGTTTCTGGCTGAGATTTATTTGGCATAGTTTATATAGCAAATAATAATAAGGTACAAGAATTACCTTATACATGTGAGAATAATTCAATTGAAGAAATGTTCTTTCTTTTGTTTTTTTAATATGATGCAAACGGTTTTGAGTTTTTTTTTCTTCCCTTTTTGAAGGTTACTACTAAGCTATGCTTGAGTAAATGAGTTCATTTTCATGTACACCAAACATATCTGCCATTTTCAGGAACTTCGATTAAATTCAAATATAAATTAGGAAGCCTAAACTATTTGAAGTTACCTCTTTCTTCTCTCTTCTCCAAACCCTAACTCTAGCTCACACACCAAATTCCTCATAACCAACCAACAATGGGCAGATCGAGAAGAAAGTTTAAGAAATCCTGCATGAAGGTCCGGATCGCCCTTCCGAAGAAGAAGCCGGTGCCGCCGCTGCGTGGGACGACACGGCTAATGTTATAAAATTAACAAATTTTAAACAAAATAGTTACTATATTAATTAATAATAATATGTATTTAAGTATGTATTTAAGTTTAAAGTATTATAAAATTAACAACAATTCGCAACAAAAACTATCGATTCGGTTGGTTCGGTTTATTTGGTTTTTGATGATCCAAAGCCAAACCGAACCGGTTTAATCGAACAATTCAAATGTTAAAACCAAATTGAACCGAACGGAAATTGAATGATTCGATTCGGTAATCAATTAAACCGAACCAAATGAACACCCCTTCCTTCCACACATACATATGGCTATATCCATAGTGTTTCACATTCTTCTTCTATAGTACCGATATGGTATAGCTTGCTCTCTTTTGGACTAACCACGTACAAATAATCGGCCTTTGGATTCCTGGAGTTACATTGATCCAGTGTTTTCGCTATTTATAAGACTTATAAACGGGCAACGCACAATCAAATTGCGGCATATTCAGTTTCCCCTTGCTGACATAGAACACACATGCACCAATGGATGGCCATCATTTGAGGGTGTCTTTATTATCAGATTTTATTACTACAATAGGACTTTGCATGTGCATTCTCAAGGTATAAACAGATATTCGCATGAAGATTTCGTCATAAAAAAAATTCGTCATTTTTCGATCTCCATGATGGGAAGTCATTTTATGTTATTGTTTCTTGACGTAGATATAAACAATGTCTTATTTCAATATATAAATAATTATAAAAACTAAAAAGTTGGCTTATGTGTTATTGTACAGATAATTAACAATCCAAAGAACACTCATTGTGTGAATGACTGAATACCTGTATAGTTACTTCACACTAGAATTGTGAGTTATTTCACATTATAATTGTTTCACACAGAAGGACTTCAATCGGTGATCTTTATTTGTTGAATAAAAAGATCATAAATACATTCAAAGTTATGTATGCAATACTTACATTAATAAATACAATTTTTGGTTCAATTGAGCTAAACTAGTTAATAAGCCATTGTGCAAGTGTGTAAAAGAGTTTGCGGGATATTGGTGAAAACTAAAGCTTATGTTAGTCTTGGTAAGATGTTCAAATTCTAATTTTTCTTAAGTTGAAATTTTGAAACTTTCTAAAACATCTTTGTTTTGCAGAATTGAGTATATGTTGTATATTGTCAGCAGGAATGGTCATTCTTTTTGTGCTTAAAGTCGACTGTAAACTTATTTTATTTTTTTGGAATTAAACGGTGACCTTAATTGAAGGTGATTTCTCTATCTTTTTTAATTTTATCGCATTCTATGATTTTGTAAAATTATTAAATTATTTAGTTTTGTGTCAATAAAACGTTTCATCAAGAATTAATATGGTCTAACAAATTTGAAATTATATAGGTGGATGCTTATGCCTCTCTTTTGAGCATGACTCCATTTGGGGAAACCGCAAAGATAAATTGAATATCATAATGAAGTAAACTAGTTCTTTGCCTATAGTTTCAATTGCATATTTTCAAGATAATTTTCAACCGCTTAACTTTTTTATTTTTTCAATAAGGGACTGTATATGTTGAATGTACGTGAAGGTCGGCTTATTAGTCTTGAAACTACGGCCGGTCTTTTTTTTCCAAACAAAAAAATTAGGACGCTCTTAGCACATTGAATTGTTATTGAATGGTTGTTGCATACTAAATTAATTGTGTAGAGACATAGCTAGTTGTAGGGTTTAAAATGATAACACTATGAAATTAATATGAAGAAAAAAATTCTTCAAATTGTTTGAAATAGTGCCTAGTGTTCTTTTTATTAATTGATATTTTTACAATTTTGCAAACAGTACCACATCTGGATTTGGCCTCGGATTGTAGATATTTTTTGTGTATTCTTTTTGATGAATTGTAAATATTTTGTCATTTTCTGAAATTCTGATTAAATATCAAATATAAATTAGAAATCTAAACTGTGTTGCAGTAATCCCGATTATTAATTCATTATCTGGTATTTGTATCCTTTCTTCTTAGTTTGCCTTATAAAATATATGCACATATAAACATAGATACAATATATTTAAAGATGGCCAAATTGGCAGGTCTAGTTCTAAATTTGGATTAATTTGGGTTGAATGTTATTTGGACCACTAGTCTTTAACGCCAAGAGTCATTAACTACAAATAGATTTTATTTGCTTCACTTTTTAGTTTTTATAGATAGAAAATATAATGCCATGCCTATAAATGAAAAGAAATAGAAAATATAAGAAAAAAAAATATCAATTTTGCAAGGTTCTTATTTAATTCCAGAAAAAAGGAAAAAATAATTTGGGGAAGGACTATTCTGATTTCTGAAGATATTCATCCAAAGTATGACACAGACTTTCATACAAATAATTTTGATTCAAAAATTCTTTCTATAATTATCCACTGAAAATTATGTCAGCTAGGTTTTTATAAAAGTCAATTTTTAGAAGGGATTCTTTTATAATTATCCACTAAATTTGTTGCATTTTACAAATTAATTTTTTAGAAGGGCTTGTTTTGTAAAAATTATTATTTAGAATTAGAATGGATCTTTTTATAGCTATCCACTAAACACTTGTATCCATTTTACAAATCATTTTCTTTGAAGCCCTTTTCTACAATTATCCTTCCAAAAACATAACCACCTCTCCAAAACCCTCTTTCTTCTCCTCTCCAAAACCCTAACCCTAACCCTAGCTCCCACCCCAAACCCTAGCTCAAAATCCCTCAGAAACCAACCAACAATGGGAAGATCAAGGAGAAAGTACCAGAAATCCCGCACGAAGGTGCGCGTGGGCCTGCCGAAGAAACATCCGGGGGTCTTCAAGCCCGCCGTCGACATCCCCGGCGCCGCCCGCCGCCTCCGCTCCACTGCCGAGTGGGACGACACCGCCAGCGTGATAGATAATTATAAGGCTTTTGGGGTGGTGTCCAACCCGAATTTGCTCGGCGTGAGGAACAGGACGAAGCATCAGGTGCAGAGCGATGGATTGCAGGTGGTGGATTTGAGGAAGAGGGATAAGAAAGTTGGAGAGTTTGAGGAGATTGATAGTGGAAGCGATCTTGAGAATGATGGTTAGTTTTGAGTGATTTTTTTTTTTTTGTTTGTTTTAAGGGGATTAGTAAGTTTGTTCATTGTGTTTTGAGGGATTTGTTTCTCATTTTGGTGTCATTTTTGTGGTATATTTACTGTTGATAGGATCCAGTTTAATTTGGTTTATTAATTAATTTATTATTTTTGAAATAATTTTCTTTATTTATTATTTTTTGATTTCTCATTTTGTACGTACTGCTTATTCATTGAGTTTAATAGTTTTAATTTTCTTGATTTATTTATTATTTCTGAACAATTTGCTTTATTCTTTATTTTTTTATTTCTCATTTTGAATCTGATATCGGAGTTTGATGAGATTGATAGTGGACACGATCTTGAGAATGAAGGTTAGTTTTGATTTTGTTTGTTGATTTTAAGAGGGATTAGTAAGTTTATTTATTATGATTTAAGGAATTTAGCTCTCGTTTTGATTTTTTTTATTTCTCGTTTTGGTTTATACTGTTGATGCGAATTCAGTTTTAAGTTTGCTTTTGTTATTTTTGCTGAAAGAATTTGCTTCATTTTTTTTACTTCTCATTTTTTATAATTTTTTCTGGTTTTGGTATATACTGTTGATCAATTCAGTTTAATTTTGTTTATTATTTTTGCCGAAAGAATTTGATTTATTTTTTTATTTCTCATTTTGATATCAGTTTTTCTGATTTTGGTGTATACTGTTGATCAATTCAGTTTAATGTTATTTTTTGCTGAAAGTTGCTTTGTTTATTTATTTCTCATTTTGATATCATTTTTCTAGTTTTGGTATATACGTTGTTGATCAATTCAGTTAAAAATACTTAATTAATTAATTTATTATTTATGAAAGAATTTGATTTACTTTTTTATTTTTTACTTCTCATTGTGATATGATTGTTTCTCAAGTTTGGTATATAATATATTGTTGATTAATTCAGTTTAATTTACTTTAAATTAATTAATTTATTATTTATGAAAGAATTTGATTTACTTTTTTATTTTTTACTTCTCATTGTGATATGATTGTTTCTCAAATTTGGTATATAAAATATTGTTGATCAATTCAGTTTAATTTACTTTAAATTAATTAATTTATTATTTATGAAAGAATTTGATTTACTTTTTTATTTTTTACTTCTCATTGTGATATGATTGTTTCTCAAGTTTGGTATATAATATATTGTTGATCAATTCAGTTTAATTTACTTTATTTATTTATTAATTTTTGTGAAAGACTTCCCTCATATTTTTTATTTTGTTGATTAAACACATGATCAAAGGCTAAACAAAAGTTTAATTAATCAATAAAATTCAAGATATGCACAATAAACCCAAAATAAATTAAAAAACTAAAATTTACTGCAATAATACCATACTGAACAATATCAACTGACAAAATTCATTATTTCATAACGTGAAACATATTCTCTTTATGCTTATTCTTGAATTCTTTTTACTAATTTGCATAATTTTTGTTTGATTTTTGTGAAAGAATTTACTTTTTATTTGTTATTTCTAATTTTGTGTATACTTTTGATCAATTTGCTTTATTTATTTTATTTTTTAAAATGATTTGCTTTATTTTTAATAATTTTTAATTTCTTGTTTTGGTATATATTGTCGATCAATTCAGTTTAATTTGCTTTATGTTTTTTGAAAAGAATTGCTTTATTTTATTTTTATTATTTCTCCTTTTGGTATACTCTGTTGATCAGTTCAGTTTGATTTGCTCTATTACTATTTTTGAAGAATTCCCCATCTTTATTTTGTTGTTTAAACAACATTATCAAGGCTAAATAAAAGTTTGAATGAATAAAAAGCAAATATGCACAATAAACCTAAAAAACACAAAAAAATAAAATAAAATAAAAACTAGAACTTAATGCAACACCATACGGATACAAAACTAGATAATATTTATTAACCAAATTCATTCTTTCAAAATGTATAACATTTTTTTCACGCTTTTTCTTGAATTATTTTTTTTACTAATTTGCATATTTTTGTATTTGTAGATCTTAAATCAGCTCTTGGAAAGAAAAGAAGAGACGGAAAAACCGTGCCTTTGATTCCACTCACTAAAATGCAGCGAGTCCATATTGGTAAATTAATTGAGAAACACGGTGATAATTATGAGGTAATTTTTATATATTTTTTCAGATAAATATTTTAAACAAAATGATAATTTTTTTATTGGGGAATGTCAGGTAGACCCTTCCAAAAACTCAAAATATCAAATTTACCCTTCCAAAACCACAAAAATCAAATTTATCCTTCTAAAACTTAGAAAATTCAAATATATCCTTTTAAAACTCAAAAATATCAAATTTATCCTTTCAAAATTAAAAAAATATATCAAAATTATCCCAAACCGTAACTTAAAAGTTAAAATCCATAACATAAACTATATAGTTAATCCTTAAATCATGATTAAATCCTTAACTAAATTGCCATGGACCAAAATACCCTTTTCTTATTATCCTTTACTTAAAGTTAAAATTCGTTTTTTTTTACCAATACGCCATGAATGTATGTTTTTTCCATGGCCTAAAACATGTACTTACATAGAAGAGACTCCATATATCCAAAGAAATAATAGTTTAGCTATATAGTAAGAAAGAAAAGAAAAGAAAAGAAAAATGTTTAAAATGAGTTTGAAATTTGATTTGATAAGAAATATGAGTTTGAATCCATGAGATGCTTGGTTAAATTTGAATTGATAAGGGTAATTATAGATGTAATCAGTTTGTTTTAAGAGAAAAGTGATATGTTCTTGTTGTTGGGCAAATGTATATTTTTCATATTTTGCAAGGATGAATTTGATATTTTGGGTTTTTAGAAAGGTAATTTGATATTTTGAGTTTTTTGAACCCACACCTGAAATTACCCCTTTTTTTGTTTGGGCGAATTTTTTGTATTTACTCTTCCTAAATTCTGAAATATCATATTTTACCCCTCTAAATATATAAATATTGGTAGAATCAAGAGAGAAATAAGATATTGGAGAAATGATATTTTTTAGTATAAGAAGGTTTATAAGGGTAAATATGATATTATTCTAGGTTTCAGAATTATAAATTTGAGATTTACATAATATGACTTATTTTGGATTTTGAAAGGGTGAATTTGATATTTACATTTTTTAGAAGGGTAAATATGATAATTTTAAGTTTTAGAAGGGTAAATTTTTAATCTTTATTTTGTTTTAAATTTTTTAATTGAATATTAAATATGTAGGCAATGTTTATGGATACAAAGCTCAACACAATGCAGCATTCTGTCGGGAATTTAAAGAAGCTTTGTGAGAGATATTATCTTAGTGGAAAGCACTATATTTCTGCCAGCAAATTACTTTAATTAGTAGTTAAAATGTTTCTTTATTAAGGAAATTCCAGGCTTTCAATTTTGATCGAGGTTTTTTTTTTTTTTTTTTTTTTTTTTTTTTTTGTAGTTCGTAATTGATATGAACTGAAAATTGCGCAAGGCACTTGGGGATGATCTTGTATTGTGAGATTATTTCAGCTTTTTCGTTTATTTTAATGTGGAGAATTTATTTTATTTTTGTTCACTTATTGAGCATAATTTAAATAGGTTAACTTGATCCACATGATACGAGCAAAATATATAGCACAATTAAAATTGCAACACAATCGCTAGTCAACTATCAGGTTTTGAGGTATGCACGATGAAATTCAAGTTGAGCCAACAATGATTTGATACTTTGAGCTAAGAAAAATATGCAACAATTTCATCAACTAATTATTTCACTATTCTTTTACCGACTTTTCCTATTACACAAATCATGTGAAGCCAGAAGTATATGAAACAATAGTAAATTATTTAGTAAGAATAATAACTTCAATGATAGTATTCCTACATTCGCTCTTTATTCCCCACATTATTTTCTTTCAATTCAAGAGAATCAACAGAAGATTAAAAGAGAACAAATTTATTTCACACATTATGCTATTAACATGCAAGCACGGGATGGACTGGATGAAAAACTTTAGTAAAGTTACTTTCGACTATCAGCTTGGACAGGTTGAGATGGTCGTCAATGGCGGAGTGGTGATTCTGAAAGAGGAGGCGAAGAGTAAGGAGAGTGAGATAGAGATCAAGTTTATCGACGGAGAAGAGCTTATCGCTTTGATAGACGGGTCCCACGTTCAGTGGCTGGCGACGATAAAAGGAGAGGAAGGCGGTGGCGAGATTCACAAGGTGGAAACGGTTTCCAGAAATTGTGAAGGAGAGTTGGGAAAAGGGAAGCCGGAACAGGATTCCGAACTCAACCAAAAAAAACCGAGAAAGGATATCCAGAACTTGGATTCCGGGTTCTAGCAGCAGAAATCAGGAAAAGAGAAGCAGGATTCTGGTTCCGGATTTGTGCAAAGAATCCCAAATCCGGAATTTGAACAGTTAATGAGAACTTTTGGGAGCATTTTTTGAGGAACCCAAATCTTTACCCCCCAAAAGATCTTGTGATCATCAAATCACGTTAAAAGAGGGAGCTAAACCAGTAAAAATCCGACCATATCGCTACTCACATTACCAAAAGAAGGAAATTGAGAAATTTGTAAAGGACATGGTAGCAAGTGGAATTATTCGAGCAAGTAAGAGCCCGTTCGCATCACCGGTGATTCTAGTGGGGAAAAAGGATGGTACGTGGCGAATGTGTGTCGACTATCGCCAGCTCAACAACGTGACGGTAAAAAATAAAATTTCCATCCCCATTATTGATGATTTGCTAGATGAATTAAGCGAGGCGAAATTTTTTTCAAAATTGGATCTTCGTTCGGGGTTACCATCAAGTACGAGCAGTAGAAGGCGATATTTATAAAACGGCATTTCGTACTCACTCGGGCCATTTCGAGTTTTTGGTAATGCCATTTGGCCTTACAAATGCGCCCGCTACATTTCAAGCGTTAATGAATGAGGTTTTCGGGCCATTTTTAAGGCAATTTGTGTTAGTATTTTTTGACGACATTTTGGTTTATAGTAAAAATGAGGAGGAGCATTTGGAACATTTGAAAGTAGTCTTCAAGATTTTGCAAAATAATTAGCTTTTTGCGAAAAGGACAAAATGTTCATTTGGGGTTACACATATCGAATACCTTGGGCATATTATTTCGTACAACGGAGTGGTGACGGACCCGATCAAGGTTAAAGCCATGTCGTCGTGGCTGAAACCTAAAACCTTGAAACAACTTCGTGGATTTCTTGGGTTGACGGATTATTATAGAAAATTCGTGCGGAATTACGGGATTATCACTTGGGTTTAATTGGGGGGAGAGGCGGAAAAGGCGTTCCTAGAATTAAAGGAAGTAATGTGCAAGGCGCCGGTGTTGTGATTACCTGACTTTAAAAAGGAGTTTGTAGTAGAGACGGACGCGAGTGGGACGGGAATCGGAGCGGTGCTCATGCAAGAAGGACGGCCAATTGCTTTTTTGAGCCAAGCCTTGGGGGTTAAGAATCAAGGACGGTCAACCTACGAAAAGAAATTGTTAGCCGTTATGCTTGCGGTGGACAAATGGCGCCATTATTTGTTAGGACGAGCATTTATTATCAAAACAGATCATGGAAGTCTAAAGTTCCTTTTAGAAGGGAAGGCGAACACACAATTACAAAATCGAGGGTTGGCCAAGATGATGGGGATGAATTATCAGATTTTTTATAGGAAAGGCGTAGAGAACAAAGCCTTAGACGCCTTGTCATGAAGGGGAGAAGAAAAGGACATGGAAGAAGGAGAGTTCGCGGCGATTAGTGCGGTGGCACCATAATGGTACAAGGAGAGAGTGGAGAGCTATAATGAGGATGATGAAATCCGAGGAATTTTAGAAGAATTAATGCTTAATGAAGGAGGTTAAAGTGAGTATTCGTTGCATAAAGGCGTAGTGTAATTCAAGGGCAGGTTGTGTGTAGGGAAAAGTGCGGGCTTAAGAGAGAAACTTATAGCGGGGACACATGATTCATCGGAAGGGGGACACTCGGGGATCTTGAGCACATATCAAAGATTAAAAAGGTTTTTTTTGGAAAGTAATGAAGAAAGATGTGGAGGTGTTTGTGCAACAATGCGATACATACCAACGTAACAAAGTCGAGCATGTTGCAAGCCCGGGCCTTTTACAACCCTTAGAAATTCCCGACATGGCATGGATCCACGTAAGCATGGACTTTATAGAAGGATTACCTAAGTCCAACGGCTGAGATTCGATCTTGGTTGTTGTAGACCGATTAACAAAATACGCGCATTTTGTGGGATTGACACACCCTTATACAGCACAGACGGTCGCAAAGATGTTTTTCGAGAACGTTTGTAAATTATACGGGGTGCCATGTGTAATCGTGAGTGATCGAGACAAGGTGTTCGCCAGCTTATTTTGGAGAGAGTTGTTTAGGATTCACGGCACGCATTTGAACCTAAGAACATCCTATTATCCACAAACCGATGGCCAAACCGAAAGGGTGAATCAATGCCTTGAGAATTATTTGAGATGTATGGTACAAGATGTACCGAAGAAATAGGCAAATTGGCTTACTCAAGCCGAGTGGTGGTACAATACGTCATACCATAGTTTGTTGAAAATGAGCCCATTTGAGGCGCTTTATGGATTCAAGCCACCTTCAGTGGAACTAGGAATGCCACCAAGCTCAAAAACTGCGGCGGTGGATGAGTGGGCAAGAGAGAGGCACAGTGCATTACAATTGATCAAGAAAAACTTAAAAAAGGCGCAGGAAAGGATGAAGTTTTATGCGGACAAGAACCGTACTGAGAGAATGTTCAAAAAAGGGGATATGGTTTACTTGAAACTTCAACCTTATCGCCAAACCTCAGTTTCCCTAAACCGAGGAACAAAACTTCACTCTAGAAACTACGGTCCATTTAAAGTGATCGAGGTTATCGGGAAGGTGGTGTATCGGCTAAAGCTGCCTGAGGGTTCGCTCATACACCCGGTCTTTCATGCGCCACAATTAAAGAAAAAAACAGGCGAGAAAAAGACTATTGCGACACATTTACCATTGGTGGGCCCCGAAGGAATATTTAAGGTGGCTCCCATAGCTATTCTTAAGACGCAAGTAGTGAAGAGGAACAATGCGCCAGCCCCGCAATGGCTTATTCAATGGTCCAACTTACCAATCGAAAAAGCCCGATACCCGAGCGACCCGTGACCCGAGCGACCCGTGACCCGAACGACCCGGAACCCGAAATGACCTGACCCGAACCCGGCCCAACCCGCTCATTTGCCACGTCTAACATCTATAGATGTATGTATTTTTTACTATTCATGTGTCAGCATAACATATTATATTGTGCAAAACGTTATATTGACATTACGTGGAATGAGCATGGACCAAGAGATGGAGAATCTATAAGCCTCCAATCCCATCTCTCCCATCAGCTCTACATACTCCTAAAATAGCACAAATAAAATTTGAGAATTTTTTTCTGATTTCTGCATATAATTGATTAGTTAGACTTAGATCGCTGTCAAATTAATTGACTCCGTGTAAAAAAAAACAAAAAGAGAGACATGAGATATCTATTTTGATAGAAGGAATAGACTCGAGATCACAACACTACATGATGTAATTCTCAACAAAAGCATGTTTCTTATTTTTGAATTTGTTTTCGAATAGTAGCACATTTGGTTCTAAAGTAACTCAAAGTAACTGATACCTTGTATTTGTGGTATCCATCGCAGCTCACATCGGCAGTACTCTTATCAACCATCTCCTAATCAATATATCAGACTCAGTTCATTAAGGGAAACTGAAAATCACGCCGGGCTATTGTAGTGATTCTATAACAACGAATTGAAATTATATACTGTTTTCTCACATTTCTATATACGCTATATGTTGTTTTTATTTTTTTTAAATATATACTGTTTATCGAATGAATTTTTATATACTGTTTGTTTTCAGTTTATGTGTTTGTATATATTGTTTTCATTTTGTAAAAAATATATATTGTTTTATAGAATGAATTTTTATATAATGTTTGTTTTCAATTCATATGTTTGTATATACTGTTTTCAGCTTTTATATACCGCCGTTATATGGTCGCTACAATAATATCGTGTAGTATCAGTTCCCATTCATTAAACGTTTTCATTATAATTCCAAAAAAAAGCTTTCAAAATGTCACTGATTAATCTCCATCAGTTCAAATAATGAATATATTCAATAAAAAATGGAATTTTCTCAGTCAAAATGAAATATTTGACAAATAATATTTATAAAATTGAAAATTAATTCATATGAAATTAAGCTTATATTTTCTCCTAAGTGTTCAAATAGGATTATACTGCTATTTTCTTCGGCTTATATGCTATTTTGAGTACTCTGTATCAGAATATTGATTCATATGAAGTTACCTTCATGAGTAAAAGTATGCCAAATACTAGGAGTTCTTCCATCCTCATTTACTGCTCCCTCAATCTGCATAATAACGTTTCTTTTAGATAAATCTGCATAATAATATATTATATAAAAAAATGGCATAATGCCAAATAGCATAAACATTAAGCAAAATGTGTGAAAAAAATGAAGGTTTGTATAAATAAAAAGCACGAAGCATATGGAGAGTGTACGTATATATACAAGATGAAGATTATTATGCATAAGTACTACATACATCAAATATATACTTCTGGGAATTTTTTCAACAAAAAACTTTTCTGAATATTTTAAAATATCCTTATTTTTTAGATTCACTCAAAATAGCCTAAAAGAATAATTAAATACTCTGGCGTTAAACTTAACTATTACTTCCAACAAACATTTTTTTGGCCAAAATATACTTATCAAATTTCTTTTATTTTTTATTCAAACTAAAATAATAAATAAAAAGAAAAATTTACATTATATATAAATAGATGATGACAAAAATAAAAATCAACTAATAATAATTAAATAAAAGATAATATTTTAAGTAATATCTTATAATATCGCCAAAATATTATTTAAAATAATAGTATATAATGCATTCTAAAATAATATCTTATAGTATCGCCAAAATATTATTTGAAATATTATCAGAAATGTTATTTTCCCTAATTTATTTTCAATTAAATAAAATAAATATAAAAAAAATAATGAGGGATATTTTGGTCAAGATGGCACGGCGAATTTTAACCCCTATAAATGGGTAAAAAAGGTTCAAATGACTTCATAAGAAGTTTTGAAAACAAAAAAAAATCTAATAAGTAAAACTCGAGAGGTGTTTCAAAATATTGTTACGAGGGTTCGAAAATTTTTCGTATACTTTTTACATAAAATTATTTATTACTCTGCATAATCTCTTTAGTAAACACTGCAAATAGGGCCAACCATTCATTAACCAAAACCTTGAATTGTTTCATCAAAACAGAGAAAAATTAAAACATTGAATTCAATCTAATATTGATTCCCTCGCTTCCTAAACCGGATTAAAGTTATCCTTAATACATAATTTTCCTCAGGGAAATGATATCACATAACCATACTAATCCGGAAAAAAAGAAATTCACAACAAATTTGACTGTATATATTCTCATTTATTTCGCTACATATTCCATAAAAGCACTTGACAAAGATGAATAAATGAACAAGTTATGACCTGATAAGCTGAGGATCCTGCTCCAAACACAAAATCCTTGGGGAAATAACTGCTTGTGAAGTTCAAATCAGTAAGAGCTCGAGAGCAAATAAACCAAAAGGAGAGTAAAATAGAGGCTAGTGAAGATGAATTCATCTCTCTTTGTTATTTGTTTCTCTCTTAAAACATAAATTCATACATTGTATAAGTAAAACAAGGACTCATATATAGTGTGAAGAACAGTGGCGGATCTTGACCCGAATCCTTGGGGGGGGCTTCACAGTGGCGGATCTTGACCCGAATCCTTGGGGGGAGCCGTAGTGGAAAATACAAGTAAAAATCTTGAGGGGTCGGGATACATATAATATATAAATTTATCCCAAAATACAGTAGCATTACCATATATATATATATATATATATATATATATATATATATATATATATATACTAAAATTTCAAAATCTTGGGGGGGCAGCTGCCCCTCCCTGTCCCTACTAAGATCCGCCACTGGTGAAGAAGTAGAGTGGGGGTAAAATAATGGACTTTTGTTTTGAACTGGACAAAAAAAAATTATATAAATGAATAGCCTAAGCCTCATTTGGTATCGTTGCCGTTTTCTGTTTTTTATTTTTTTCTTCAGAAAAAGAAAATAAAACGTGTTTGGTAAAATCACTCTGTTTTTATTTTTTTCTATCCAAATGGCAAAAAATAAGCAGGATTTTGGAAACAAGAATTGTTTCTTCTTTTCTGTTTTTCATTGTCAAACCTATAAATGTCCGAAACCACACGAAAATAATATAATAATACTAAAAAAGAATATTGACCTTGAAATATTGTATTGTGCTAAAAAAGATAAGTTGGCGTAAAAAATAGTATATTCATTTTAAAAAGTAATTTTGACCGTAAAACTTTATATGCACTAAAAACATGTAAGTTGACACTAATTAAAAATATTAACCCTAAAACTTTATATTGCAGTAAAAATAAAATAACTTACAACTGAAAATAATATAATGATACCGAAAAAAGTTTACTAATACTGAAAATTTTAAATTCACACTAAAATGGTATATTGACACTAGAAATGATATATGTCGATATTAAAAATGATATATATATTGACATTGACAGTGTTCTATTGATATTAAAAAATAATATTTTGATACAATAAAAACAATATAATTTTCACTGAAAATAGTATATTTACACGGAAAATGATACATTGATATTGTAAACGACAGATTGACAATAAATACTTAATATATTGGCATTGAAAACATCATATTAGCTCTAAAAATGATTGCTGAAAATAGAATATTAATACTCAATAATGATAAATCAACATTATAAATGGTACATTGATAGTGAAAATGATATATTGGTACTTAAAATGGTATATTAATGCTGAAAATATTATGTTGATACTATAAACGGCATATTGACGCTGGAAATGTTATAAATGTACATTTGATAAAATAATAACTAGGAAAACTATTATCGGTTTTAAAAACAAAAAACAGTTTTTTTTGAAAACAAAAACAGAAAAACAGAAAACTAAATTTTGTTTTTTAAAAAACGAAAAACAGTAAAACGGAAATGATGCCAAACGAGCTCCTAGTTTTCAGATTATTTGTGAAACTAGTCGTTTCGCCCAACCATAGGGCGAAACAGCTAATTTTTCATTTTCAGCAATCCATTTAGCTACTAGCTTTAAAACAGTTAATTAAGGCAAAAATCGAAAAAATGGTGCGAAACTGGCAAAAGAAAAAAAATTTGTTTTGCTCTAAATTGAAAAAAATGACTATTTCGCCCCGCCATGGGGTGAAACAGTATTTTTTAGTTTAATTCAGTGAGAACAATAAGAAAATAGATATTTCCTCCTGCTACTTGACGCCCAGTGGTTAGACGAAATGACTAGTTTCGTAAATAATTTGAAAATTAGACTATTCACTTAATTAATCTTGTTTTGTCTGGTTAAAAAAAAAATCAAAATAATGTACCTTTTTCAAAACAGTGAGATAATGTTTTTTTGGCTGAGCTTAAGACATTATACCTACCAGCAAAGCTTAGTTTTTCACAACTTTTTGACACGTGTCACTGTTTCTTCTGATTTTTTGTGCATTTGTTTAAAACAATTAAGTATATCGGGTCACTTTTATATATCTTCTAACTCACTACAAAATTCCTAGGATAATATACTCTATGGTCCATAGAATACAGCTATGAACCACTTCAAATTTAGTGGTCTATAGCCGTATACTTTAGCCCCTATATAGCCGCTGCAGAAGCGGCTAAAGAAGCTGTTGTAAATCGTGATAAAACCGTCGTTTATATTTCACATAATTTAACAAAACAATTTATATTTCCCTATTAATCAATTACGAATATGAGTGGTAATGAGTTTAGGAGTCTAACACAAGGAGGTGTGGCCTCAAGAATTAACTAGTTTCAATGATTATTCTTAGTGTAAAATCTTGTAATTCAAGGGTTATTAGATAAATTTTGGGAGATATGATCTCTCGTAAAAGATGCTCATAGCGGATGAGTTGACTTTCTACCGAGGAGACTGTGAAGAGACAATGTTCTCAAAATGGTTGGACCATGAGACCTGAGATGCAGCATATATACAAGCAATCATGTTTGGAACTTTATTGGAGTATCCAATGGCTTGATGACCATTGCATACAGTACATGGATAACCTAAAATAGCAAAGAAAGTAGCTACAGCATGGGCTATAGTAAAAGGACTTTCTCACTTGTTGCTATTACGAATTCTAACTTCCATAGCATAATGTGATTGTTAATGATGGAACAAGGATATAAAACTCACATTCATTTATAGGAATTTTAATGTGGATGTATCTTTGATACATGGCAAGAGTTTTGTGATCGCGAGAATTCTGAAAGGTAAATTCATGGAATAAAGCAAGCATCTCAGGATAGATAAAGTAAATGGAAGAATTTGACTTAATCAAAATAGATACGACCACCTTGATTTCAAGAAATTCAGTGGGAGTATAGCAAATATCCTATATTAAACAACTTACACATCCTAATAGTTAGGAGTTGAAGTCTATACAGACATCCGATTACAACATAAAACAAATTGGTAAGATATTGAAAGAATTCGATGTGCAAGAAATGTTCTTGCACATGGTGTTCATATGAATGCTGAAAAGGTAAACGAATGGGATTCTATACTTTCAGCCATACGTTGAAATGTTCAACATGCAAGAAAGTGTTCTTGCTTATGACATTCACATGAACAATAAAAGGATATAAGAATTAGATTTTATGCCTTCAACCATATATTTAATATTCAATATACAAGAAAGAGTTCTTGTTTGTGGGACTAATTTGAACAATGAAAGACACATGAATTGGATTCTATGCTTTCAACAATATATATTGAAATAGTTCAATATGAAAGAAAGAATTCTTGCATACAACGTTCATATAGTGAAGACATACGTTTATCATAGGTATATTGAAAGGTTCAATATACAAGAAACGGCAACTCCATTAAGCCCAAGCTTTATGAACCTACTTCCAAAATTCTACGGTCAAGATGGTGAAGATCCGGCGTGGCATCTTAAGGAGTTCGAGTGGGCATGTGATTCTGTCGGAGGTGATGATGCCTTCAAAATTAGAGCATTTCCTTTCTGCTTACACAATGTAAAGAACTAGTTCTTCTTGCTTCAAAAGGGAACTGTTGCCAACTAGGAGCAGATGCGAAATTTATTCTTGGATAAGTTTTTCCCAACTTCTCTAACCACTAATTTGCATCTGCCAAGAGTCTGGAGATATCTTGTTCAATTACTGGAATAGGTTTATCAAATTAGAGGATCGATGTCCACATCATCAGCTTACAGATTATCAGCTCATTCAGAACGTCTACGATGGAATGGATAGTCTAACACAGACAAACATTGACGCTGCATGCGGTGGATCAATTCTCACTAAAATCCCTAGACAAGCCATGTCAATTATAGAGAGCATGGCTCTTAGCGCGCAATCTCATTGGAGTGGAATTGTGGCTGACATTGAACTGAAGAATGAAGTTTACTTGACGAATCTGGTCGGCAAGCTTTTGTCAGGTAAAGTAGCAGAACTTAAGGCATGCGGTCTCTGCCAAGCAATGACCCATCCTACTGATAAATGCCCGACTCTCCAAGAAGAAGAAGCCAAAGTGATCGGAGGATACCAGAATAATCAGCGAAATCGTGATTCTAACCCCTTTTAAAATACTTACAATTATGGATGGAAAGATCACCCCAAAATTTAGGTGGAAAAATGATGATAATCAACAAAAGAACCCTCCACTTGGCTTTGCAAACGTTATTCCGCAAGCTTCCAACTCTGCTAATCCCTTGCAAGCACCGCAGGGTAATTCTGATATGAAGGGCCTACAAGAGTTGATGTCTGCCATGGCTCAGAATGTCATTGGCTATCAAAAGGAAGCCCAAGCCTTTCAAAGAAATGTTCGAGGTGCTTTTCAGAACATCGAAACTCAATTTAGCCAGATAAACAATCGCCTGACGTTGTTGGAAAATACCAATTGCATACCTGCGCAACTGCAGAACCCGAGAGATCCTCCGAAGGCAAATGTTAATGTCGTAATGACAAGGAGCCGGGCAAAAGAGCACAACGAAGGTAAGAAGAAGTTTAATGATGCTGAAGAAGAAGTAGTAGTTGAAGACGTGACTGTTGAAGACAAAGAAGCTAAGAAGGGCGAGCAAAACCCCAAGCGTGGGGGGGGGGTGCTAGAAATCTCACCCAAGAAACCGCTACCTCCGTTTCGACATAGACTGCAAAAGAATAAAAAGGATGAAACAGAGAAGGATATTCTTGAAATTTTCAAGAAGGTTCAAGTAAACAAACCACTTATCGAAGCAATAAGTCATGTCCTGAGATATGCCAAGTTCTTGAAAGACTTGTGTACTCATAAGAGGAAGCTCAAGGGCGATGAAAAGATCGTCATGAGTGAGAACGCCTCTGCTTTTCTCCAAAAGAGCATTCCTCAAAAAAGAAAGACTCGGGTATGTTTACTGTAGCTTGTACAATAGGAGATACTAAATTTACAGGTTGTTTGTTGGATTTAGGCACATCAATTAGTGTGATGCCCTTATCGATTTTTAAATCTCTCGAAATTGGACGGATGAAGGATACACGCGTGGTGATCCAGTTAGCTGACAGGTCCACAACCTATCCTCTAGGAGTCATAGAAGATGTTCTCATCAAAATCAATGGATTAATTTTTCCAGTTGATTTCTACATTGTCAAGATGGACGAGTCTCGAAACTCGTCAATTCCTTCTCCGATAATTTTAGGAAGACCTTTTCAGAAAACTGCCAAGACAAAATTTGACGTCACAATGGGCACTCTATCCATGGAATTTGACGGAGAGGTGATTAGCTTCAATATTTTGGATGCGATGAAGTATCCCACCGAGAAGGTTTCGCTTGTTGACGAGGTCGACATTGCTGATGAGATGGTGGAAGAACTGCGTGTAGCAGGTTTGAATTGGATTGAAGCATAGGCTAAAGTGAGTAATGAGACATGGGACACATTCTGAGTATCCTCTGATGAAAAAAATGAAGGAAATGGTTAAAAGTGCGGTGATCAGGGAGCTGAATGAACCATCAATGCAGCCGACCTATGAAACTGAGATGCCAGAACTCTATGCGCGGCCATCGCTTTTGGTAGAGAAACCACCAGTAGCGGAGCTAAAACCTCTCCCAGCCCATCTTAAATATATCTATTTAGGGAAAGAGAAAACTCTACCGGTCATCATTGTGAGCAATCTGACAGCTAACCAAGAGGAACAATTGTTGCAAGTATTGAAGCAGAATAAGACAGCAATCGGTTGGACACTAGCTGACATCAAAGGTATAAACCCTAACACTTGAATGCACCGAATCCTTCTTGAGGATGATGCTCGGCCATCAAGGGAGCCGCAACGGTGTTTAAATCCTCCTGTGATGGAGGTAGTGAGGAAGAAGATTCTGAAACTCCTCGATGCTGGGGTCTTTTACCCCATCTTAGATTCTAAGTGGGTAAGTAAGTCCAATCCATGTAGTTCCTAAAAGGAGTGGAACAACCGTTATTGAAGCGAAGGATGGAGAAAAGGTCCAGATCCGTGCACAAAATGGATGGAGAGTTTGTATCGACTACATGAAGTTGAATACATCTACTAGAAATGACCATTTCCCCGTACCGTCTATGGATCGAATGCTTGAGCGTCTGGCGGGGCGACCACACTATTGCTTTTTGGACGGTTTCTCGGGATATTTTTAGATAGCAATCGCACCCGAGGACCAAGAGAAAACCAGTTTCACCTGCCCTTTCGGGACATATGCTTATCGCAGGATGCCTTTTGGTTTGCGTAATGCACCTGTAACTTTTCAACGATGCATGATCTCAATCTTTTCCGAGTATATCTCTCATCGAAGTTTTTGTTGGGTTTATACCGTTCATAACGCAGCGGAAAAACAAAAATGAAACAAAATCGAATTCGAAACCCAAAAGAAGGATCCGTGAATTACAATTAAATCAAAGAAAAGCTCATAACTTTGTACCTTCGAATTACGCTTAATCCGTGATGATCGAAAGCAAATTTGGTTGACGCTTTTCTTTGTCCGATTCCAAACTGGTTTCCAAACTAATCCTTTGTATGTTCCGCCTAACCGGTCTCACAAACCGATCTCCAAGCGATCTCCAAACGAACCAATTCTCCAAGCAAACTGATTCTCCAAACAAATCACGGTTTCAACCCGAATCACAAAGACGCCGCACTTCGCTTTTTCCTATACCGGTATCCACACGAACAACCCCTTTGAACGGATAAAGAATACCTCATATCATTCTGCCACTAATACCGGGCCTATCTTATTTAGGAAGAAACAACAGAGAGAATGATGAGTAAGCAAATCTTTTTCCTATCCGTTCCGTGGCATGCACGAGAAGCATCCTCTGATCAGAATATATGCTAGTATTCGTTCTTTATTTTTCTCACAGAAATAACAAGAGAATAATTTTCGGATTTTTCTCTCCTTTTGTCTCACAAAAGTTGGATGAAAAAATATGGCTTTTTCTATATTTTTATTTGGGGTGTCTCTTGTGCCTATATAGTCTATAAGTTTCATATCCTATGTGCATGGTAACTATGTAACTATATATGCAACACATCTTATCATATAGGATGTATGATTGGATGTGTCACTTGACTATGTAGCTCTTCATACAACTTATCACATAAGTTATGATTTTCCTGTGTATGTCTCAATAGTTGTTCTTTGTGTGTGACCCTGTAGGTTTACTTAATGTTAGCAATAATCACAATGGATTATAAATCATGAGCGGCCTCTAGTAAGACATCATGATTACCCAAATTAAGCAAGTATGGATGATTCGATCAAACCTAATTTATGTTCATGCATTGGATCCCTTTGTTACACGATATATATATCGTCCATAAGGCATGGTATGTGTCAACCTTACATTGGTCGATAAATATTTCTTGACACCGAATTTGATTGAACATGAAATGACATTAATAACTCCTTATTAATTCACTCGAGCACGGCCGTGCGTTTCTTCAATCAAATCATCAAGAGGCCTAAAGATATCTCTCTCAATTTATGAGAGGAACAAATCCTATCTTAATTAAACTCTTTCCTCCGCATAATTCATTATATACCTAATTATAATCTTTATGACCGCCCGGTTAAAGACGATGTTAGATTATATTAAAGTATAAAATTTCTCATGTAGGAAACTGAGATAATCTCAAGTCTAAGAATTACAGATACATTCTTTACTGAGAATAACTAATGACACGAACCATGTAGTATTCTCTCAGTGGGTCAATCCAGTATATGGTCTCCAACATATACTTACTTTAATGACTTAATAACTCTTATTCATGATCAGTAAAATGTGACTATCTGTCAACTAACATACTGATGTACATTTATAGCTTATCATAAAGTATGTTTGTCTCACAAACATCCTATGAATGATTAGGGACGGTTTATAATATAATTCATAATACTTTATAGTTTTACTATCAAAGTCACATACTTTGATGATATAAAGCTGAATATCATATTCAAGTTTTATTTTAATAATAAGAATAAAATAACTAATACGCATTTATTATATAAAATATCTCTAAATAAACATAATATTTGTTTAACACAATCCATACATCTAGGTCTCAAACATATTGGCCTAGGGCATACTACCAACAGTTTTCATGGAAGATTTTACAGTGTATGGAGATACATTTGAGAGTTGCTTGAAGAATCTAGACACCATCTTGAAGTGCATTCAAACAAATCTAGTACTCAACTATGAGAAATGTCATTTCATGGTAGAAAGAGGAGTAATGCTAGGACATGTGGTTTCATCCAAGGGATTGGAGGTAGATAAGAAAAAAATTGATGTCATCAAAGACCTACCATATCCCCAGTCTGTGCGGAATGTGAGATCTTTTCTTGGTCACGCTGATTTCTATCGGTGATTTATAAAAGATTTCTTGAAGATTGCTCAACCGTTGTGCAAACTTTTGCAAAAAGAAACGGACTTCAAATTTGATGATAGTTGTCGTATTGCATTTGACATGCTAAAGGAGAAGCTAGTTAGTGCCCCAATCATCCAACCTCCTTATTGGACATTGCCTTTCGTGTGATGCAAGCGATAAGGCTATAGGGGCATTTTTGGGGCAGAAAAAATAGCGTGTACCGCATGTCATCTATTATGCCTCTCGCATGTTAGATGATGTCCAATGCAATTATACTACCCCTGTGAAGGAGTTGTTAGCTATCATTTTTGCATTGGAGAAGTTTTTGTCATATCTGCTGGTGACCAAGGTGATCGTGTATACTGATCACGTGGCATTAAGGCACTTAATGAAAAAGAAGGATTCTAAGCCTAGATTAATCAGATGGATTTTGTTGGTCCAATAATTTGACTTGGAAATCAGGAATAAACCCGAAGCACAAATAAGCATGGCATATTACTTAAGTAGATTAGATAAGGAAGGAGAAGTGATTCCTATATTTGAGTTATTTCCTGACAAGCAGCTCTACTCGATCGGCATAGATTCTCCTTGGTATGCTGACATTGTGAACTACATTGTCACCAAAGAGCTACCCAAGGGCATGAAGCGTGAACAACAACTCAGATTGCGCCATGAGTCTAAGAGGTATATCTGGGACCATCCATACCTTTTTAAAATTTGCGTTGACAACATGATAAGGAGGTGCGTTCCTGAACATGAAGTGAGATCTATTATGAGGTTTTGCCATGATCTAGAGTGTGGTGGCCATTTTGGCTCATGAAGAACAGCACACAAGATCCTCTAGAGCGCCTTCTACAGGCCCACGATGAACCACGATGTGCACGAGTTTGTGAAGTCTTGCGAGAAATGTCAGAAGACGGGGAATCTTTCTAGGAGGAATTAGATGACTTTGAACCCCATTCTAGTGCTAGATGTATTTGATGTGTGGGGCACGGACTTTATGGGCCCGTTCCATCCTCATATGGCTACACATATATTCTAGTAGTTGTTGTCTACATCTCCGAGTGGGTCGAAGCTAAAGCGACAAGAACTGATGACTCGAAAGTGGTCGTTGAGTTTGTGAAGAAAAATATCTTTACTCGCTTTGGGATTCCTAGAGCAATTATAAGTGATCGACGCACCCATTTCTGCAACAAAAGAATAGCAGCTTTGCTAAAAAGCTACAACGTTTCACATCGGATGTCTACTGCTTATCATCCGCAAACCAATGGACAAGCTGAAGCCTCAAACAAAGAAATTAACTCCATTTTAGAGAAAGTAGTCAACCCAAGCCGCAAGGACTGGAGCGCACGATTGGATGATGCACTATGGGCATATAGAACTGTGTATAAAACCCCAATTGGAATGTCCCCATACCGCTTAGTTTATGAGAAAGCTTGTCACCTTCCTGTGGAACTAGAGCACAAGGCTTACTGGGCGATTTAGGACTGCAATAAGAATTATGATGAAGCTGGTACTGAGAGGAAGCTGCAGATTCAAGAATTACAAGAACTTAGGAATGACGCCCTATGAAAATTCACGTATCTACAAGCAGAAGACAAAGGTATATCATGACAAGAAATTTCTAGCCCTAGTACAGGTAAAGTATTCGACGTGAATAGACACCGGCTCAAGCGCTTTTATGAGGGATTCGACGCAAGTTGGATCGACACCATGGACATGGATCTGGAGGCGGATCCACGCCACAAGACGTAAATGATGGGCAAAAGGTCGGGCCAACGACCTTAAAAAGAGGCGCTTCTCGGGAGTCACCACAGGCTGTATCTTTCTTTTCTCTCTTTTTATTTTATTACTTAGATTTGCATTGCATTTTGCATTCTCGTCCCCTCTCTAATCATTACAGGGTTGTGTTGAGGATAACACAAAATTTAAGTGTGGGGGGGACAGTCCTCGAATGAAAAAATATATATATACAAAAAAAAAAACTATAAAAACAATAAAAAAGAACAATAAAAATCAATATATTGACTTGAATTGGTTAGTGAAGACATGGTTAAAATCGAAAGGATTGCGTATATCGGTGCGAGAAGAACGGAGGTCGTCAGTTTAAGAATCTTTCACCTTTGGGAATTTCGAGTTATATATGAGTGACATTAGTTGAGAGACCTCTTGCAGGAAATTTCGTGAGGATTTACGTTTGGATCGTGACCCGGAGCTCAAATTTGTCTATAAATAATCAATTATCCCACCTTAATCCATATATTTATGTAATAACTTCCAAATCTATTAGCTTCCTAAGTCTTGTTTGTTGCTTGGTTTTGGAGAAGGAGGGTTAGGCATTATTTAAGCAGAAAGGGGATGAGTAGTATTGAGGAGAGTGTCAGAAGTAGAAGGGCGTATGAGTAGTAGTGAATTTTTTTTTCTTACACCGAGTTTATTCACGACAAGAGGCATACCGGAGATCTTCGTTCATTTGATTTTGAGAGCAGATAGTCTTATTTTCTTGGATAAACTCCACTTCCGACAATTAGGCGAGTTTAGGCCATATTTATACATCTGATTGAACCGACCGTCTATTCCTGTTCTTTGTGTTGAGTCCTTGTAGCTTTGAGTCACAGTTTTGTTTTTCTTAGTTTAGATGATTCTCCTTTACATGACCTAACCTCTTGTTTCCTAGCTTACCCGATGAGCATGTTAGAGTTAGTAACTAGTCACTCGTGAAGGTCAGTAGTAGCGGATATCATTAGACCTTGTGACTAGTAGCTCAGAGAGAGCTAGTTGAGTTAAGTTCTAGTCATACATCATAGGCCAGTAGTTAGGTTAATATTTTTTTGGGCCAGATGACTGAAGGTGCTAGGTGGTATGCACGTTAGGAGGTTCATTATTTTAAGAAGCTAGAGGATTAGGCGGTATAGTATTTTTAGAAGTAGAGGTTTGAGTTTGGAAAGTCAAGTAGCAACTTGACTGAAAGTCGCGAAATAGATGAGGAAGCTAAGTAGTAGTATATATGCATTATCCACAAATATTCCACCGGACATAACTTGAGAGTTCTCCTCACAACCAAGGTAGTGAGAAATGAAAATATTGCAACTAAGAGGAAAAGTAAGAGAAATTCCACGTATTTTCACATATTCATATTCCACATTTTATAGAGAGAGAGCGCCAATTTCACCAAGGTGCGGGGAGTATTACGCTAGGGACTGAATAGTCATTATCGACTAATATATGCGTGACATTCTATGTTTGATGCAGGTCGTATACCTAACTAATTTGTGTCAATATTTTGAGAATTATTGTGTTTGTTCGAGGACGAACAAAAGTTCAAGTGTGGGGAGGTTTGTTGAGCATTATTTTGGTGCTTATTTATCTTCTTTATAATTGTACTTTTGATGTATCTGCATGTTTATTTCTTGTTTTTAAGAAAAATAATCATCTTGACAACATTAAATACACTCACTATTATTTTATGCTTTCATCTGTTTATAGGGGCCAAAACATAAAAAGGGAGCGAAGAGAAAAAGATGGACCGAGTCAGCCCGGAACCTGCTGACATACTTTTAGTATTCGGGCCATAATTTTCTCACCGAAAATCGAATAAAGGCATGTGATATGGTTTTGGAAATATAACCAAGTCGGCTACAACTTTCCCTATCTGCTCAATTTTCAGATTCGGCTTCTAAGTCGGTCAGAAATGCATATGTTTACAGCAGAAAGAATCTGGACAGATTTGGCAGGATTATAGTGCTGAATATTTCGAAATTACTGTGAGATTTTGCCAAGATTTCGAAATTCTTGGCTGCCAAGCAAGACTCTACATCCCCCAAACCCTACCTTACTCCTATATAACCCCCCTAGAAGGAGATACCAAGCCATCCAGTATTCATACATATCTTTTACACACCTCCATACCGTTTTCCACCACCATTTTATATCTCTTTCCTTCCTCATATTCCTATCTTTGGAGCTTTCGACGGCTTGACGAGCACGAGGAGATTCAAGGCAGAAACATAGCAAGGAGAAGGCACACATGCATGCTAGTAGGGCTACCTGACCTCTTCACACGTGTTAACGGTTATTTTATGTTATTATTTATATTATTTGCTATGTTTGTGATCATGTATCGTGAGTAGTTTTCTTAGTGATGTGATTGACATGTATTGAGTTATTTAAGAATGTTGAGACGAGTATATTTTCACCAATTATTGATTGTTTCGATTGATCTTCTATTTCTTTCATTTTTAACTTGATTTTATTTATCTAAACTTAAGTGAATTTATTAAATCGATTTTGTGCGTTTGCTTTTGTTTAATTATTGAACGAAACTTGTAGGATAGAGACTCTAGTTTTTATTCAGACAAATATTTAAAAATGAATTTCTAATCAAAGCATTTTAATACGAGTTAGGATCTCTTGATTAAGTGGGGGATCTTATTTTAACCCTTTTCGAAAATAGAATTTGAATCGATTTTTATTTTGTTTTCAAAAGTGAATTGGTTGTCAGAAGTTGGGTTCTTACTCAAGTTGGATCTCTATTTCTTGCACAACTGACAATTCAAACAACTTCTTTTACTCGAGTAATTGATTTAATCGTTTATCACAGAACAACCCACCACATGATTAATCAAATAATCTAAATAATCTAACTAAACCAATGATACAATATTATACAACTCAATTAAGTCAATCACATCATGCTTGTTAATTATCGAAAGACTCCAATCAACCATTTTATTTGTTTTGGTAACCCAAACTTAATTTCTTTTGTTCCCAACTAAATCAAATAACCCCCCAAAAATCAATTCCCGTTTTAAATCCAAAAATTTAATTAATTAGTTAAAAGCCCAATCTCGCATAACCCCACTTCTGTTTGACGGACCAACGTGCAGCTCAAACTATCTTAGATTCAAAAGTCGAACTTTAACTTCTCCCTTCCTCGTGGATCGACCCTTGCTTCCACTTCTTCATTTTCTTATCATCTTTCCTCATTAACCAAAGCAAGGACCTATAAATTTCTAAACTTCTGATACGGCGAGCGACGGTCTTGTCAAAGAGAGAATGGTTTGTGAGAATGAATTTAAGAATTGATGAAGAAGGATTTATTTATAGAGAAATTTTTCAAGCAAAAAATGGAAAACAAGGATTGTGGGACTAAAGAAATGAGTTTGATCCAGTTTTATTTAAGGTAGCAAGTTGGAAGATGTGTAGCATTTCCTTTACTTTCTTATTCAATTTCTGTCCGAGTACACTTTATTGGGGGTTCTCTAGTATTTTCCTTTAATCCCTCAAAATATCATAGTCCAGACCACACGGCATTGTTGGATTGACCACTTAATTTCCTTTAGATTCTAAGAATTCCCTCGTACAAACAAAAAGCATACATGGCAAGATTATATTGGACAGAAAAGGCACCTCGTACTGATTACGTCAGAGCTGCATAAAACATATACCTTTTTATCTCCATTTGTTTTCACTGGATGGTCCAGTTAGTGCTTATTCCTGTGTTAATTTAGCAATGGAGGTGTCCATTTTTGCATCTGAGTTTAATCTGTTGAATAACACTGCTCCAAATGGTGCACGTTAGACGAGCGAAAGTGGCCTTCACGCGTTTTTGTAGGGAGTAAAGTTGTTCTCGTTATTTTTCTCCTCCATTTCAAAGCAATGAAAGTGTCCATTTCAAACACATCAGCACATGGAGAAGGGTTCATGGACGGGTCCATTGACACAAATGGAGGGGGTTGGAGAAGATTTGAATTGCAATGCTTGAAAATGCATTTCTTCCAATTTGAGCTGAGATTTTGAGTGGTCCTTGCCTTGCCACGTGTCAGATTTTGAATCACCCAATTTATTGTAATTAATTTCTTTTCATCAGATTTTCATTTGCTAGTTCCGAGAGTTTTAGAAGATCTTTGTCCGCGCGGTGTGTAATGTTGGATTCATATTGTCGAAACCTTCGTATTGACACCCCACTTGACCCCCCTTTTCGAATAGTTGACTTTTTGGTCAAAGGCGGTTCTTGGGTTTGACTTTTTATATTTTTGTGGATTTTTGCGGTTTTCCTTGAATGATTGTTTGGAAAGGGTTGTATAAGTTTCGAGAGGCATGCGTAGGGTTTCGCGGAGATTTTTGAATGTCTCTGCCATCCTTGGTCAGGATTGGCAGATCGACCCCTCATTTCATGTTTATTTGTTTTGCCAAATCCTCCAAATATCATTTTCTTGGTCTTTTTATCTGAAAAATCACATAAAAGTATATTAAGAGTTTCAAAAATAATTTTTATTAATTTTAAACTCTTTTCAAATATGTTATGTGATTTAAGGGTGAAATTTATATGATAAAATCCCTAAAATTGTGTATAAAAATACACATTACACATTACAAATCACAATGTTTAATCTTTTGCAAATCCATGTTAAGAGATTTCCATAGGGCAAATTTCCAATTTCGGAAAAGTATTTCGTATTCATAAATCAAGAAGGGGATATCTGTTTGGATTTGTACCATAAGTGATGAAGAAGGCATTCATCTTAAAATCAGCAACTGGCACGGGAATGTTACTGACGAAGTGGAACATGATGCGTTGTTGTGGTGTGTAACTCATCACTTTATCGTAAGGATAATACCCAAGTAAATACGATTTAAAGAGCTTTAATTGCTCATTATCGAGTAATTCTTCCTTGCAAGTGAGATAAATGATGGTGTTATGCCCTCGGCCAAAGTGTTTGTGACCTAGATGATGGATTGTAATAACAAACATAATATTTATTCTAAGATATTTCATATAATATGTGCGTATAGGTTATTTTAATATAATTAAAATAGACCATGAATATGCAATTCAGCTTTATGTCATTAAAGTGGTATCAGAGTGACGTACGTGTTTCGGTTAAATTGAGATGGTATATATGAGATATATATTATTTAGATACCATTTATAATTTTGATTTATAATTATAAGGCTTTCATATAGAGTTTTCAAGTGTTGAATATTCTTAATCGAAAGGATGCGAAGGTTTGGGGATTCATGAAAAGGTACATAAAATATATCATCTGTATGAAAGAGTTCATATAATGATTAATTCATGAAAGGTCATTAGTCTCTTTTGAAGAGATTATACGATGGTTAAGTTTGTTTTATCTGGTTGTGTCTCATTTGAAGAGATTATACGATGGCATCCCCTCATATAGATGCAACAAAGAGAATATGATTCAAAAGTTGTATCAAAAGGCTTGAACCTAAAGGATGGAATCCAAGAGGTGCAGTCAAAGGGTGCGACTAAAGGGTGTGACCAATGGATTGTTAGGAAATCCATAGCCATGTACGTTACATGCGCAGCGGAACCTATGGATTTAACCCGCCCTAGGATCTACGTTAAGGGAATAAAAGTACGAAATTAGCCATTAAAATTTATACCTCGAATCTTCCTGATCCGCGAGACAAGGAACAGATGTAGGTCTGAACTTTTCGACTCGCAACCGTCTCCTTTTTATTGCTCGGCTCGAAGAACTCCTTCTTGAAGCTCGGCTTACGAAACTCTTATTGAAGCTCAGCTCGAGAGATAGCTTCTTCTCCTAGGGATGAAGATAGATCGCTTGCAAGTTCTGTAGGTAGAGAACCTCTACTCGTATCCACGCGAACTTCACTCGAACGGAATAACCGGACTTGGCTAGACAAGTCCGGAAATACTTTCCGAATATCTCTCAAAACTCTCTCTCTCTTTTCTGTGTGAAAACGGCCTCTTAGGAGTAAACTCTCTCTCTCTCTCTCTCTCTCTCTCTCTCTCTCTCTCTCTTTTTTGTGTTATGCCCTTGGCCAAAGTGTTTGTGACCTAGATGATGGATTGTAATAACAAACATAATATTTATTCTAAGATATTTCATATAATATGTGCGTATAGGTTATTTTAATATAATTAAAATAGACCATGAATATGTAATTTAGCTTTATGTCATCAAAGTGCGTGACTTTGATAGTAAAACTATAAAATGTTATGAATGCTATTCTAACTCGTCCCTGATCATTTATAGGATATTTGTGAAGACAAATATACTTGCGGATACATATAAATATATATTTATATACAAGCTATAAATGTACACCAGTATATTAGTTTATTGATAATCATATTTTACTGATCATGGATAAATATTTATCAAGTCATAAACATAGGATATGTTAGAGACCATATACTAGACTGACCCGCCATAAGAATGCTGCATGTTTTACGTCATTAGCGATTCTTGTAACATGCGTAATTTTATACTTTAACATAATCTAACACTGCCTTTAACCGGGTAGTCATAACGGTTATGATTAGGTATTTAATGAATCATGTAGAGGGATGAGTGCAATCAAGACGGGATTTGTTCCTCTCATAAATGAGAGAGATATCTTTAGGCCTCTTGATGAATTGAACTGAAGAAATGTATGACCATACTCAAATGAATTAATAAGAATTATTAATGTCATTTGTTCTTGTTCAGTTTAATTCGGGATCAAGAAATATTATTCGATTAATATAAGAATGACGTATTACATGCCTTATGATCGATATAAATATCGTGTGACAAAGGGACTAAATACGTGATTGTTGATTAGGTAAATCGGATCACCGATATTCACTTAAATTGGGTAGTCATGAAGACTTGCTAGAGTCTGCTCATGATTTATAGACTGTTAAGCCTATTGCCAACATTAAATGAGCCTACAGGGTCACACACAAAGAACTTCACTCGAACGGAATAACCGGACTTGGCTAGAGAAGTCTGGAAATACTTTACGAATATTTCTCAAAACTCTCTCTATCTTTTCTGTGTAAAGACGGCCTCTTAGGCTTCTAAGTTGTGTATAGAATAGAGAGACCCTTCCCTTCTATTTATACTAGAGAGAGAGGCGAACGATGGCTCAGTTACTATAACTAAAACCCTAATCTGCGGGTATTCCATTGCCAACGGAACTATTCCGTTGCCAACGGAATAGGTATTTCCATAACGAAATACTTGGCAGCTAAGGTTATTAAAGTTTCCATATATATTCCGTTGGGAATGGAACTATTCCGTTGCCAACGAAATGGAACTGTTTTTTTCAATCAATTATCCAACAATTGATTATTTCGTTCACCGATTTATACATCATATGTATAACTGTTTTGAGGCACATTCATCCCATACGAATGGAGTTCATTGTGTGACTGTGTAGGTTTCATTTAACGCTGGCAACGATCTTCTAAAAGTAACCTCTAGACTGATGTCATGACTACCCATGTTAAATGAAATGATCAGCGATCATAAACCTATCTGAATAGACATTTGCTTATTCCTTTTGTTCTACAATATACATCTTGTTCACAAGGCACGGTAATATGTCATCCTTGAGTTTAATCAAAGTTTCTTTCCTGATCGAGAATTAGACTGAGTAAATACAAAATGATATTAACAACACATGTTAATCAATTTTGAGCATGGCCATGCATTTCCTTCAGTCCTAGTTCATCAGGGGGCCCCAGAGATATCTCCCTCATGACGAGAGGAACAAATCCCATCTTGGTCACTCACATTCCTCGTCATGATTTAGTGCATACCTAACGATGACCCTAATGATCATCCCGTTACGAATGATGTTAGATCATATTAAAGTATGCAGTTCCTCATATTGGAATCCATGGTGACCTCAGGTCGTAGGAAAAAGCACACTATTCATATGAGAATCACTAATGACATATACCATGCATATTCTCATAGTGTGGTCAGTCCAGTACGTGTTCTCTAACACGTACCTATATTCCAGGCTTGACATCTCCATGTCCATGATCAGCAGAACATGATAATCCAGCCTGCGAATATACTAGTGTGGATATGTAGCTTCTTACCTGAAGTATGTCTATCTCTATAAACATCCTACATATCACTAGGGACAGTTTAGAATGTCATTCGTTGGTTCACAGTTCTACTATCAGAATCACGTATTATGATGACGTAAACCCAAAGTGTCATTCTTGGTTGATATAAGAAATATACATTCACAACCCATACACACATATATATAAGAAATAGCCATTATTGAATAAATAATAATGTCTTAATACATAATCTATTTCCTAGAACAAATACATTTGGCCTAGGGCACTAATCCTACAGTCTCCCACTTGCACTAGGCCAATTCTAAGCATCTTATGCCCATAGACCTAACATGACCCTCATGCTTTGCTTGCGGGAGTGGTTTAGTCAATGGATCGGCGACATTGTCGTCCGATGGCACTCTACACATTTTAACATCACCCCTTTGTATGATCTCTCTGATTAGATGGAAGCGTCGCAGTATGTGCTTGGACTTTTGGTGAGATCTCGGTTCCTTTGCTTGTGCGATCGCTCCATTGTTGTCACAATATAGATCCAGTGGTTCTGAGATACTCGGAACTACTCTTAGCTCCTCCAAAAAGTTCTTTATCCAAACAGCTTCTTTGGCCGCTTCTGCAGCGGCTATATACTCTGCTTCCGTTGAAGAATCTGCCACAGTACATTGCTTGGAACTCTTCCATGTTACTGCGCCTCCATTTAGGCAAAATAAATAACCTGATTGCGATCTGAAGTCATCTGAGTCTCTCTGGAAGCTTGCGTCGGTGTAACCCTTTACAACGAGCTCGCCGTCCTGACCTCCATAGACTAGGAACAGGTCCTTAGTTCTTCGTAAGTACTTAAGGATTCTTTTAACAGCTATCCAATGACTTTCACCTGGGTTAGACTGGGACCTGCTTGTTGCACTCAATGAGTATGACACATCTGGTCTAGTACATATCATGGCATACATGATAGATCGTATAGCCGAAGCATATGGGATTTTAGTCATGCATCTTCGTTCCTGCTCATTTGTAGGACACTGTGCCTTACTGAGAGACACGCCATGTGACAAGGGCAAAAATCCTTTCTTGGATTCTTGCACTCTGAACCGTTTCATTACCTTGTCTATGTATGTACTTTGACTCAGACCTATAAGCCTTCTAGATCTATCTCTATAGTTCCTGATTCCTAGCACGTAGGAGGCTTCTCCTAGGTCTTTCATCGAGAAACTATCTTCCAAAAATTTCTTGACGTTCAATAATGTTGGGACGTCATTTCCCATGAGTAATATGTCATCTACGTAAAGCACCAGGAATACTACCGTGCTCCCACTGAACTTCATGTAAACACAAGGCTCACCTTCACTTTTGGTAAATCCAAAACTTTTGATGACTTCATCAAAACGAAGGTTCCAACTTCGAGATGCTTGCTTCAATCCATAGATGGATTTCTGAAGCTTGCAAACCTTACCAGAATTCTTAGGATCAACAAAACCCTCGGGTTGCATCATATGCACGTCCTAGGTTAGATTTCCGTTTAGGAAAGCTGTTTTGACATCCATTTGCCATACTTCATAGTCATAATATGCTGCTATGGCTAACAGATTTCTGATGGATTTAAGCATAGCTACAGGTGAGAAAGTTTCGTCATAGTCAATACTATGAACTTGTTTGAAACCTTTCGCCACAAGCCTTGCTTTGTAGGTTTGTACCTTTCCATCCACATTAGTCTTCTTCTTGAAGACCCACTTACATCCGATAGTCTTCAAGCCTTCGGATGGGTCAATCAAATTCCAAACTTGATTGTCTTGCATGTATTGCATCTCGGCTCTCATGGCCTCTAACCATTTCTGAGAGTCGGGACTCTTCATAGCATCTTGGTAGGACGTTGGTTCACCATCTATGAATATCACATCATCATCATTAGACACGAGAAATCCGTATCTCTTGGGCTCATGACGAATCCTACTAAATCTACGTTGAGTCTGTTGTGTTTCAAGCTCGCCAACTCCTTGAGAGCTTGTTTGCTCCTCCATCATAGGTTCTGCAACTATAGGTGGGTCTCGAATTTCTTCGAGTTGCACTTTACTCCCACTGCTTCCCATAGAGACAAACTCTCTTTCCAAGAAGGCTCCATTGCGAGCAACAAACACTCTATTCTCTGATGGGTGGTAAAAGTAATATCCTTTGGTTTCCTTAGGATATCCCACAAACAGGCACTTATCAGATTTGGGTCCGAGTTTATCGGGAAACTGACGTTTTACATAAGTCTCACATCCCCAAATTTTAAGAAAAGACAACTTGGGGCTTTTCCCCGTCCATATCTCATATGGCGTCTTTTGAACCACTTTGGATGGAATCCTGTTCAGTATAAATGTGGCAGTCTCAAGAGCGTAACCCCAGAAAGACATTGAAAGACTCGTTTGACTCATCATCGATCGAACCATATCCAATAAGGTTCGATTCCTCCTTTCGGACACTCCATTCCACTGAGGAGTTCCTGGAGGAGTCAGTTGTGAAAGTATTCCACATTCTCTGAGGTCGTCCGTTAAAGTTATGAAGTATCGATACCCACCTCTAGCGGCCATACTCACTGGTCCACATACATCAGTATGTATGAGTTCTAATAAGTCATTGACCCTTTCTCCAACTTTTGTGAAAGGTTTCTTAGTCATCTTGCCAAGTAAACAAGACTCGCACGTCTCAAAGGATTCCAAATCAAATGAGTCCAAAAGTCCAAGAGTGTGGAGTTTAGAAATGCGTTTCTCATTTATATGGTCTAAGCGACAGTGCCAGAGGTATGTTGTATTTGAGTCATTTGGTTTAAATCGTTTAGTGTTAATGTTATATATGGACTTATAACTCTCTTTCTTAAGATCTAGTACGTAAAGATCTCTTTTTAATAGAACATTTCCATAGAAGAGATTATCCTTTAAGATAGAACAATTATTATTCTCAATAACAAATTTATAACCATCCAAAGCTAGACTAGAAATAGAAATAATATTTCTGCTCATAGCAGGTACAAAATAACAATTATTAAGTACTAATACAAGTTCACTAGGCAAAGTCAGTAAATAAGTTCCTACGGCTAATGCAGCAACTCTTGCTCTATTTCCCACACGCAGGGTCGACTTCGCCCTTAGCTAATCTTCTACTCCTTTGTCGTCCCTGCACATCATTACAAATGTGAGTACCACATCCGGTATCCAATACCCAAGATTTAGGAGTAAGTGAATTAGTTTCAATAACAAAAATACCTGAAGCGGTAGTCACACTACCCTTCTTGATTTCGTCCTGATAGAGTTTGCAATTTCTCTTCCAATGGCCAACCTTGTTGCAATGGAAGCAAACTCCCTCTTTGTCTTTCTTGATCTTAGGTTTAGGCTACACCTTGCCTTTACCCTTGCTCTTGTTCCCGGTCTTCTTACCCTTCTTCTTGTGAACCATTAGAACATCTTTGAAAACATTTGTCTTCATGTCCTCCTGTGCATTTTTAAGCATCCCATGCAACTCAGTGATGGATTTCTCCATCTGATGCATATTATAGTTCATGATGAATTGCTTAAAACTAGGAGGTAACGACCCGAGAATTATGTCAACAGCCAATTCTCTGGGCATAACTGAACCAAGCCTCTCCAATTAATCAAGATAGCTCTTCATCTTGAGTACATGAGCATTCACAGATGAACCTTCAGCCATCTTTGTGTCAGTCAGAGAGACGGTCGCTTTGTAGCGCTCAACTCTAGCCTGCTCTTGGAACATTTCCTTGAGAGTTACGATCATACCGTAAGCACCCATGTCCTCTAGTTGCTTCTGAAGCTCGGAGATCATGGTCGCTAGCATGAGACAAGCTATCTCCGTGTCGTCTTTAAAGTATTTAGCATACGCATCTCGGGCAGCCCTTGTGGCTCCCTGTTCTGGTTCCTCTGGGTAAGCCTCTTCTATGACATACAATTTATTGTCAGCCTTGAGAACAATTCTCAGGTTTCTATACCAGTCAAGGAAGTTAGACCCATTGAGCTTATCCTTCTCAAGGATATAGATCGTAAATTCAACCCAGTTGAATTAATATTTGCCATTATTCTACAAGTTAAAATGTAAAGTGCCATTATTATTTATTCATTGGGGTTTTTTTTTTGGTGTTTCTTATAATATACTCCCACTATTTTTCTTCAAATCAACCACCTTCAGTAGTATTGATTCGGAAACTTCAAATGAATGAGGTTTCATGTGAGTTAAGATCCGTATTTCATTGAGTATTAAGCGCGCTTCTGCGCAACCCTCAATACACAACTATTTAGGTAAGAACACTTCCAATTGTATCATATACAACTCTTTCATTTTATGGAATGAGCATCATATGCCCGGTGTATTATTCCATCTTGTGCCCTGAGCCCAAGTCCGACTTGCTTGCTCAGTTAAGTTTAACCATGTATGATTATCAGCGAAATAGAGTCCAGCACACTCAACTTTGGCATGACCCATGCTGGACGCCATTTCCTGCATACCCTCCTTTACAAAGACAATCCTCCATATGCTCAGCTTTGGCACGACCCATATGGAAGACTGTCTAAGTACTAAGGGCTTCAGTGACATGGGGGCCACTCCTTTACTTAACATTCTGAAGGATTTTATTTTAGATTTATAAATATAAACATCATAGAAACTATGTTAAATATGGTATGAGCCTAATCTTCAACGAACCCTTCATTGTGTGTGCGAAGATCCAATGCCATCTTCCGAAGATTGCGCCAAGATCTCTTGCCTTGAAGTTTTGAGTTAATATCTATCCTAACAACTATTCAATTGCTATAAAAGGTAATTTATAAATTTGGACAACTCACAGGTTGCCATAATTACAACTTTGGACAACTCACCGGTTGCCATAGATATTAAATAATATTACAAGCATTCACACACAAGATTACATCCCAGAACAATCACAGATCTAAAGCTCATACCATATTTGTATATTTAAATTCCATGTATAACAAAAATTAGGGTTTCTTGCAAAATCAGCATTATTCTGTTGGAACGGAACTATTTCATCCTCAACGGAAGTACTCCGTTCTCAACGGAGACGTTCTGGAAATTCGTATTTTCTTTTGTTTTAGTTTCGTTTCCAAAACAGATTTCGAAAAACTATTTTTCGAAACTCCAGAGAATCATAATATCCGATATTATATTCCTTGAAACTATTTTCGTGATGTTTTGAAATAATATTTTCAAAATCCTAAAATTTATTATACTAGAATTTACTAAATTTTAAATATTTAATCGACGATTATTTCCTTAACGAAAACTCTGATGCCACTGTTAGGAAATCCATAGCCATGTACATTACATGCACAGTGGAACCTATGAATTTATCCCTCCCTAGGATCTACGTTAAGGGAATAAAAGTACGAGATTAGCCATTAAAATTTATACCTCGGATCTTCCTGATCCACGAGACAAGGAACGGATGTAGGTCTGAACTTTTCGACTCGCAACCGTCTCCTTTCTATTGCTAGGCTCGAAGAACTCCTTCTTGAAGCTCGTCTCGCGAAACTCTTCTTGAAGCTCGGCTCGAGAGATAGCTTCTTCTCCTAGGGACGAAGATAGATCGCTTGCAAGTTCTGAAGGTAGAGAACCTCTACTCGTATCCACGCGAACTTCACTCGAACGGAATAACCGGACTTGGCTAGACAAGTTCGGAAATACTTTCCGAATATCTCTCAAAAATCTCTCTCTTTTCTGTGTAAAGACGGCCTCTTAGGAGTAACTCTCTCTCTCTTTTCTGTGTTATGCCCTAGGCCAAAGTGTTTGTGACCTAGATGATGGATTGTAATAACAAACATAATATTTATTCTAAGATATTTCATATAATATGTGCGTATAGGTTATTTTAATATAATTAAAATAGACCATGAATTTGCAATTTAGCTTTATGTCATCAAAGTGCGTGACTTTGATAGTAAAACTATAAAGTGTTATGAATGCTATTCTAAATCGTCCCTGATCATTTATATGATATTTGTGGAGACAAATATACTTGCGGATACATATAAATATATATATTTATATACAAGATATAAATGTACACCAGTATATTAGTTGATTGATGATCATATTTTACTGATCATGGATAAATAGTTATAAGTCATTAACATAGGTATATGTTAGAGACCATATACTGGACTGACCCGCCATAAGAATGCTGCATGTTTTACGTCATTAGCAATTCTTGTAACATAAAGTATTTATAGTCCTTTGACCTGAGATTGTCGCGGTTCCCAACATGAGTAATTTTATACTTTAACATAATCTAACACTGCCTTTAACCAGGTAGTCATAACGGTTATGATTAGGTATTTAATGAATCATGTAGAGGGATGAGTGCAATCAAGACGGGATTTGTTCCTCTCATAAATAAGAGAGATATCTTTAGGCCTCTTGATGAATTGAACTGAAGAAATGTATGACCATACTCAAATGAATTAATAAGAGTTATTAATGTCATTTGTTCTTGTTCAGTTTAATTCGGGATCAAGAAATATTATTCGATTAATATAAGGATGACGTATTTCATGCCTTATGATCGATATAAATATCGTGTGACAAAGGGACTAAATACGTGATTGTTGATTAGGTAAATCGGATCACCGATATTCACTTAAATTGGGTAATCATGAAGACTTGCTAGAGTCCGCTCACGATTTATAGACTGTTAAGCCTATTGCCAACATTAAGTGAACCTACATGGTCACACACAAAGAACAAACTGAAACAGGCGTAGAAAATCCTAGCGACTTATATGATGAGTTGCATAAGAATGTCACAAAATATATTGTCATCTTATGTGATAAGATGTGATATATATGTATATAAAGACTATGAGCACAAAAGATCATGTAATCTAGAAGAGTTTAGATGAAGGCATATGGATAATGATGAGTGATGTTATACACATCTTTTAGTGTGAAGAGACATGACTCTTCACCTCTATATAAGGACATAGAGGGCTCCAAATTCACAACACAACACATCATTCTCTCTCTCGTTATTTCACATTTTCTTTTGTGAGACAAAAGAGAGAAAATATATTTCTAATTTGTATGACAAAATTATGAAATGGTGCTTTCTTTTTGTATGACAAAAATGTAAGAGTGCGATTATATGAGAAGAATTATATACATCTTTTGTGAGATAAAATAAGAAGAGTTTTCTTATGCAAGAGGAGAACATGCTATTAGCATATATATTGTTCTTCTTCCCGTTTTAAGAAGTTTGTTCGTGTGGACACCGTTAGAGGCGTTCGTACTTTTGGCGCTTGTGATCTACTCGGCCTAAGAAGATGAGAACAGTTTGTTGAGAGTTTTGGTGGAGACCGATTGTGTGTGCGGTAGATGACTTCCACACAATCCGACCTAGACGGCCTAGGCGGATGAAAAATCGATTAGGACGGTAATCGGTTTAAAGGTGCATGGACAACACGCATGGTTTGAGCGTCACAGATTAAGCGTAATCCGAAAGGTATCTTTAAGATTTATTTCTTTGATTTAACCGATACACACGGATCCTCGGAATGCGTTTTGGACGAATATTTTTGTTTTTCGCTACGTTATGCACGTCCGAGACCCAACAATAAAAACCCCCGTGCTCCCTGCGAGTATCAAATCCAAACCATTCACGTAGGTTTGATGGATTAATTATCACCTCATTTCTGAAAAGCCAAGAGGAGACGGTGAAAATCTGGTTGTTGTAGATGGCATCCATGTAAAATAAACGGACAAGTTCAGTAAAATCCGGGTCCGAAATGGTCAAGACTTGGGTAACATGCCAAAATTGGGCATACTAAATAATCGAATCATAAATTTTCGGATTATTTTCGGGTCGAAACACATGAAAGCTCTTGCAAGAATTTTTGATACAAAAGATATCCCGGTATTTTTCAGAATTCTCCGGCTCTTTAAAAAGGAATTTGTTGTTTTCATCATTAAAATTCGAGCGAGGGTCTTTGGTACCGTCCCTTTTGGTAGAGGGTTTCTTGGTAATGGGTTTGACTTTAGGTGTGATTAGGTTGAAATGAGATGTGAGAGAAAGAGACGAAAAAGGTGAAGTTATACCAAATCGAGGTTGAAGTTTGAATAAATAGGACGTCTTTTGTGTGTGGCGTTGAAGAGGAGTGAGTGAAATGGAGGCTTCCTGTTTCAATTGAAATGAATAAATGTTTGGCAGGTGGTTAAGGGAATCAATTGAGTTTGTTAAGACTGATGAGTGGTCCCTCGGGGTATTTTGTGGCGAGAGTGGCCTTTGATTTCGTGCGATATTGTTGTGGCACGTGACATGGAATTTGAACCCAGGTCTAATACAAGTTACGCTCCAACTGAGTGCTTCTTAAACCAAAGAATAATTTTTCTCAAGTCAGGTCAGATACGAGTTATGATTCAGTTCAGTTTGTTTCCAACTCATAAGTTGAACTTGATCGTTGTTTTATCTCACTTTAAAATCCAGCGCAATAGTCCTAAATTCAGAACTACTGCAGCTTGAATTACCACTTTAGATTCCTTCTTCTTATTAATACGAAAATGTAGCATCATCACTGTTTCTTCAAACAAAAAGATATAGTTCAGCCCATATTAACCTTCTGCCAATTTCTACTAATTTGACAACTCGAGTTCAAGCTCAAAATCAATATTCGGCCAATGGTGATTGAAACTACGCTTTAGGTAAACATCCTCACTCTACCAACAAGTGTTAGCCTCTAATTTCTCATATTGGTCCATCAATTAAATCCATTTTTCCAACAATTTTGACTTTGGTTAAAAATGCCAACTCATTAGCCAAAATCTTACCCCGAGTCGCTTTTGAATCAAATTGTGATCTCAAACACCTTGCTACTACCTCATATAAACTCACAGAATTAAAAAAAAAAATCACATCTTATTTGAGAAGTTTGAGCCAATTTGGATCGAGTTCAAATCAGCCAAAAATTTGACCGTTATAACTGAATATCAACCACCTAATTTCAAATTCAGTTTTCTCCCTCAATTTTTCATTATTTTCTGAGTTATTTATATCCATGGAAAGAGGAGAACAAGTATAAGAGTGACGTTGGAATTTTGTCAAACATAGTTATTTAGAGAGAACAGTAACCTGAGAAAAATTCAGCTCGAATTTGGTTATTTTTCAGCACAAACATGGTTGACCCAGTCAAACGAGCAGCCTCTGGCCATTCCTGTCAGTTTCAGGCTATGAGACCAATATGGTTGGTTTTGTCACGTCGAGATGAGTTGTTTGACAATATGCACGCTCAATTCTGAAAATTTTGAAAATTTTATGATTTTTCGAGCGGGATTTGACTGGTTTACTGACTTTGACCAGTTTGACCAACATTTATCGAGCTTTTCTGAGAGTTCTAGAAGGTTTCTGATTGAGACGGTTGTACGTTAGATTCGCCTCATCGAGATCTTCATTTTGGTATCCCAATTGACTCCTTTTTAGGATAGTTGACTTTTGGTCAAAGGCGGGCTTTAGGGTTCACCTTTTGTCTTTTTGTGTGTTTTTAGGGTTTTTCTTGAATAGGTAGTTGATAAGGGTTGTCGGATATTGGAGAGGCGTGTGTAGGATTTTTGCGGAGATTTATGGATAATTCTGTCATCCTAGGCCCAAAATTTGCAAACCGGCACTTTCATCGGAGTCAACTTTTCACCCAAATCCTCCAAATGTCATTTGAAGGAATTATGCCCTAGGCCAAAGTGTTGGACTAGATATTAGATTATGAGAAACACGTTTATTTAGTTCATATATGATTGAGTGTATGCGTGACTAATGTATTTACATATATTAGATCGACCATGCATGATACTTCGGGTTCACGTCATCGGAATACGTGATTCTGATAGTAGAACTGTGAACCAATGAATGACATTCTAAACTGTCCCTAGTGATATGTGGGATGTTTATAGAGATAAACATATTTCAGGTAAGAAGCTACATATTTACATTAGTATATTCGCAGACTGGATGATCCTGTTATGCTGATCATGGACATAGGGATGTTAAGTCTGAAATATAGGTACGTGTTAGAGAACACGCACTAGACTGATCACACTATGAGAATATGCATGGTATATGTCATTAGTGATTCTCATATGTGGATTCCTGTTCCAACGACCTGAGGTCACCATGGATTCCTGTATGTGAAACTACATACTTTAATATGATCATACGTCATCCGTAACGAGATGATCATTAGGGTCATCGTTAGCTATGCACTGAATCACGACGAAGATTGTGAGTGACCAAGATGGAATTTGTTTCGCTCGTCAAGAGGGAGATATCTCTGGGTCCCCTGATGAACTAGGACTATAGAAAATGCGTGGCCATGCTCAAAATAGATTAACATGTGTTCTTAATATCATTTTGTATTTACTCAGTCTAATTCTCGATCGGGAAAGAAACTTTGATCAAACTCACGGATGATATATTACCGTGCCATGTGATATAGATGTATCTCGTAAAACAAAAGGAATAAGCAAACGTCTATTCAAATAGGTTTATGATCGCTGATCATTTCATTTAACATGGGCAGTCATGACATCAGTCTAGAGGTTACTCATGACTTACGATCTTTAGAAGATCGTTGCCAGCGTTAAATGGAACCTACACGGTCACACATAGAATAATGTCTAGTCGGGAAGGAAATCCTCTCAAAACAGCTATACATATGATGTATAAATTGGTGAAGAAAATAATCAAACATTAGTTGTTTGATTGTGCAAAATCAGCCTTATTTCGTTGCCAACGGAATGGTTCCGTTGGGAACGGAATAAGTGATTCCTTGGCAGCTAAGGTTTCACATATGTAATGCAGTCTTATTTGGTTGTCGACAAAATAACCCCGTCGACAACAGAATAGGACTGGAATTAGGTTTTTAGTTATGGTAACGGACCAATCATTCGCCTACCTCTCTTGTATAAATAGAGGGGCATATCCCCTCTATTAGACACACATTATAAAGCTTCTAGGCACCCGTAATACAGAAAGAGAGAGAGAGAGAGAGAGAGAGAGAGAGAGAGAGTTTGTGAGAGCCTCCTGACAGTATTTCTGAACTCGTCTAGCCAAGTCCGGTTATTCTAACTATTCGAAGTTCGACGTGCATACGAGTAGAGATCTCCTGCTTTGGAGATTAGTGAGCGATTGTAATGTGTATTTTTATACACATTTTTAGGGTTTTTATCATATAAAATTCACCATTAAATCACATAAAATGTATGAAAAATTATTAAATTAATAAAAACTATTGTTGAAACTCTTAATATAATTTTGTGTGATTTTTCAGGTAATAAGACCGAGAAAATGATATTTGGATGACTTGGTGAAAAGTCGAATCCAAATAAAATGTTGATCTACAAATCATAGGCCAAAAATGGCCGAATTCTCGATAAATCTTCGCGAAAACCCTACACACAATTCTCCAAAATTCTTACAACCCTTATCAGCTGACCATCCAAGCCAAAATCCACAAAAAGACGAAAAGTCAAACCCAAGAAATCGTCAAGTTGACCAAAAGTCAACTCTCCCAAAAGGGTTCAAATTAGGTATCCAATCAAAGAGCGCGATGATACGAATCCAACGGTACAAACCTCACGAAAAAAGACCTTCTAGAACTCCCAGAAAATGCGATACAAAGTTGTTCCACCTTAGTCAAAGTCAAACTTGGACTAGGCCAAACCTTCTGTTCACCCTATTAGAACGAAACACGTGGACATGATCCACCTCAGCACTCGATTAGCATAGAAATCAAGGAAGAGTCGGTTCCATTTAGACCAATCAGCGATTGACACATGGCAGATTCCGTTAAAAATCAGCAAATCAGGAAGCAACACGTGGCTGAGAGCAGTGGATTTCTGATTCAGAGCGACACGTGGCACCAATTGATTGGGGGACATATTGATGCGTCTGTACGAGGACCGTACTGTGACCAGTACGAGATTCTTCTGTCAGCCAATCGAGAACGATTCGCATCTTTAGGATTTGATTTTTCTCTTTATTTTTTTAATGAATAAAATGAATCAAGAACATGTAAATATGGATTTTGAGGACATGACTGAGTAGTTTTGAGAGTAGGGAAAGACTTTCTGTGTGACTTTTGCTGATGAAATCTTAAGTGAAGCTTTGCATTTTATTATGGTATTTTAAGATTAAATCTTGACATTTTTTTTATGAGATCTAAGTTGAGTTATTTAGAAGAATGATTTGACGTGAAATATTTATGAGAAATGTTTAGATTTGTTTGAATAATATTGACTTGGAAAAGTTTTTCTTTATTCAAATAAGGGTTGAATCAAGTATATGAACACTTCAAAATAGAAGTTTTTAAATGGATCTTAAGGTTGATGAGTTTATTAATTGATTTTTGGAAGGAAATTAATTAAACCTTGCTTATAAATACTATATAATTAATTTGCTATCTTTTGTGATTAATGATTCTCAAGTTACACAAATCGTCATCATTTCCCTACTATTTCTCTTTTATCCTTTGAAAAGAAAATTTGTTTTTATTTTTTATTTTATTTTTTCGTGCAACTCTTCTTATTTAAAGCAACAACAACAACTTTTCAAAACCACAACAGTCAAATCAAAGTGAGAATCGAACGTTAAAACATTTAAGGCCTTGCTTCCTTGTGTTCGACACCTAAACTCAAATTCCACATATACACTTTGTTAATGAATTAGGGGACTTATAAATAACTTTGTTAGACGTGATTACACAAACGACAAGTTTTCGCGTAGTTTAAAATGACGCCGTTGGCTGGGGAAGCGGCTTGCATTAAAGTTTTGACTAACCAATCTCACATTTTTTCTAGTGTTTTGTCTTTGTTTGTTTTGAAGGTATATGAGAAGGACAAGGTCGCAAGGCGAATCTCAATTACCTTTAGATTCAGAGATTAATAAGACGCTTCAGGATATCAAGAAGAACAAGGGAAGAGGTGTGACGAATTCTTCATCCTCTTCAAAACGAAATCCGAGCGTGGTGGCTTCTCCTACCTTAAGGCCTCAAGATCCAAAGGCGGAGCTACCATTTGTGGAAGAGCCACAAAAACAAGCTCGAGATCTTCCGATCAACCTCGACATCCGATCTTCACCATCAGGACTTTTCTATCCATTCGAAAATTTAGATTCACTATCTTCTTCATCATCTCAAGTTATAAAAGTTGAAAAAGAACCTTTAAAAAGTCAAGATAAAATAAAAATGGCTGAAGAGAAAACATTAGGAGAACTAATAGCACACAAACTTCAACGAAATCCAGAAAATATTGTGATACCAACTGTGCCAAACTTCAAATTAAATCCTTCCATATTAGGTGTTTTACCTATCTTTGAAGGACAAAGAAATGAAAATCCATACACACATTTGGGTGAATTAGATCGTAAATGCACAGTTCTTTTTGGTAAAACTAATGATTTGGATAATATCAAACTCACACTTTTTTCTCACACCTTAGGAGACGCTCCTCGAGACTAGTTGAATCATCTCCAAGGAGGGCCGTTCCGAACATATTAGCAGGTGGCTAAGAGCTTCCTGAAGCGTTATTATCCCGAAACCCTCACCGCCAAGCTGCGGTTTGAAATCACAGGAATCCAACAAGAGAGTGGCGAAAACCTCCAAAAGTATTACGAGCGATTCACAAGGTTGTGCGCGTCGGGCCCAGATCACAACCTTACCAAAACCTCTCTTCTCGACCAATTCCTACAAGGGATGAATGACCTCGATGCCCGCCTACTCTAATGTTCGGCAGGGGTTCCTTTAACGACATGACCCCCTCCCAACTCCGAATGCTCATCGAGACGAATGCGGAAGGGATGAGAGGGTGTGGTGGATAAAAGGACAAGTGAATGCCACCAACGCAGTAGATCTCAAGGCGATGGAGTCTCGAATTACCGCGAATTTCGAGATGAGATTTAGCCAAATGCTCAATGCAGTTGGAGGAAATATTGAACCTAAGAAATGTGGGTTTTGTGCGAGCACGTCACATTTGACTGATGAATGCGAGACCCTTCAACATGATGTGAATGCAATGGGGAGTTATGGGGGAAACCAAGGGGAATATGGGTATCAAAAACCTCAATATTCTTACGACCCTGGAAGAAAACACCCTAACCTTCGTTGGAGAAAGGAGGAGAATCAACAACCCCAAAGGCAAGGACTCTACACTCACCCAAACGCGCAACCCCAACACTCTCAACCTACTCCAACTCCACCTCAAAATACACAACCGTCTTCTTCTGAACCTTCATCTTCAAACTCAGACATGGCCCAACTAATGGCTATGATGCAAGGCCTTACGGGATAGTTTTCTGGTTTTCAAAACCAACACTCAAGTGTGGAGAACAAACTCGCTGGTCAAATCTCAGTTATCTCACAAGGCCAAGCAAGCCTTTCACAAGATCAAGCAATCCAAGGCCGACAAATGCAAAACCTTGAGATGCAAGTAAAACAAATTGCAGGAGAGGTTAATGTGTTGAAAGGCCAGGTGGATAACAAACTTATGTCTCAAGGAAGGGGACCTGACACTAAACCCGTTCTTGCAATTCATTTGCGAAACGGGAAGGAGGTTGAGTTTCCAAGAGAGGAAAAAGAGATTGTTGTGAAAAGGCGTGGAGAACAAGGGGATGGAAATGAAGAATTAGGGTTGGAGGATAAAAATACAACTGTGAATGTACAAGGAAGGGAAAAGGAGAAAGAGAAAGAGGGAAAAAGGGAGGAGAGAGCTTACGTGCCAAAGGCACCATTTCCATCCCGTTTGGCGGTGAACAGAAAGGCAGAAGCCGAAAAAGACATGTTGGTAATTTTCAAAAAGGTGGAAGTGAATATCCCATCGTTGACGCCATCAAAAAATTCTCAAACGTTGCCAAGTTCTTGAAGGACTTATGCACGAACAAAAGAAGGTTAAAAGGGGATGAGAAAGTAAACCTCTCGGCTATTTTAAGCCTAGACGCCAGACTTCCCTCAAAAGAAAAAGACCCAGGAATCTTCGCCATTCCGTGCACAATTGGGCACCACCAGTTTACAAGGTGCATGCTTGATCTGGGGGCGGCTATAAATGTGATGCCCAGGTCCGTTTACGAGACCCTTGACCTGGGCAATTTGAAGAATACCTGAGTGGTGGTGACTCTTGCAGATCGATCTGCAATCCGTCCTCTAAGAGTGGTGGAAGATGTATTGGTAAGGGTGAGTGGCTTAGTCTTCCCAGCCGACTTTTACATCATCGAGATGGGAAGCATAGCGGATTCTTCCTCCATTTTTTGGGGAGACCATTTCTCAGGACAGCGAAAACTCGAATCGATTGCCATTCGGGAACTTTGTCGATGGAGTTCGACAATGAGAAGATCTCCTTCAATATCTTCGACGCGATAAAATTCTCAGACGACCACAATGTGTCGAGCATCTCTATCATCGACGAACTTGATGAACTAGTCGATGAGCATCTTGATAGGGGAGTCTTCTCATTCTCTAAATTCTTTAAATGATTCTTTTGATGCATTTTGGGAAGAATTGGAGAATGTGAACACATTAGAAACCCCAAAGGATGATAACTTGTTAGGCAAATGAAAATGACACATTAATACAAGAAATTGAAAATAAAAATTTGCCTAACTCTGAAAGACGCATGATGGAAGAAGTTTTTTCGTTTTCAGGACCAATGACGACAGAGCTCAAGATTTCGGGAGAACGAATGTCACTGTCCATTGAGAAGGCGCCCAAACTCGAGCTTAAACCTCTTCCAACCCACCTCAAATACACATACCTCGGGCCAGAAGAAACCTTACCTGTGGTTATCGCCTCCAACCTCACATCCGACCAGGAGTGGCGCCTGGTAGAAGTCTTGGTAAAACACAAGAAGGCGATAGGATGGACATTGGCAGACATATCAGGCATCAGTCCCGCTACTTGTATGATCACCCTTGAGGAAGGAGCGAAGCCTTCAAGGGAAGCTCAAAGGCGATTGAACCCTATGATGATGGAGGTGGTAAAGAAGGAGTTGCTTAAGCTCCTTGATGCAGGCATACTATATGCCGTGGCCAACTCCGAATGGGTGTCACCTATTCATGTGGTACCTAAAAAGATGGGGATTACAATTGTTGAGAATTCGGAAGGCGAAAAAGTGCCTACACGAATACAAAATGGATGGCGTGTTTGTATTGATTACCGCAAACTCAATGCAGCGACAAAGAAGGATCACTTCCCTCTCCCTTTTATTGATCAAATGTTAGAGCGGTTGGCGGGACGACCTTACTATTGTTTTCTCGATGGATACTCAGGCTATTTTCAAATCGCAATTGATCATGCCGACCAACAGAAGACGACATTTATGTGCCCCTTCGGTACTTTCGCGTATCGAAGGATGCCTTTCGGGTTGTGTAATGCTCCAGGTACATTTCAAAGGTGCATGATCTCCATTTTCTCTGAGTACATTTCAAAATTTATAGAAGTTTTTATGGACGATTTCTCCATTTATGGCAACTCATTTGATGAGTGTTTAACCAATTTGGGGCTAATAATGGAGAAGTGTGTCGAATCTAATCTTGTCTTGAATTTTGAAAAGTGCCACTTCATGGTGAGCCAAGGGATTGTATTAGGTCATCTGGTTTCAGAAAAAGGTTTGGAGGTTGACAAGGTGAAGGTGGACGTAATCAAGACGTTGCCTTACCCTTGCAATGTGAAGGACGTGCGCTCATTCTTAGGTCATGCAGGCTTTTACAGGCGCTTCATCCGCGACTTTTCCAAGATCGCACAACCAATGTGTCACCTTCTCCAAAAGGACGCCAAATTCGACTTTGATGACGCATGTAAGGAGGCCTTCAACATCTTGAAGGAGAGGCTATGTACCGCCCCGATAATCACCACCCGACTGGAACCTCCCATTCGAGATCATATGCGACGCAAGTGGATTGAGCGTTGGTGCAGTCTTGGGCCAACGGGTTGGTAAGGATCCTCATGTTATACATTATGCCTCTAGGACACTTGACGATGCACAACGAAATTACACGACCACAAAAAAAAAATTATTAGCTATTGTGTTTGCATTGGAAAAGTTCCGATAGTATTTGGTCGGGACAAAAGTGGTTGTGTTTTCAGATCATGCAGCGTTGAAGTACTTGATGAAAAAGAAGGAGTGCAAATCACGCCTTTTACAATGGCTTCTCCTTCTTCAAGAATTCAATGTGGAGGTCCGAGATAAAAAGGGCACAGAAAACCTCGTAGCCGATCACCTCAGTCGACTCCCGACGAATGAAGGCGACATTCTCCCGATCAACGAGCTGTTTCCTGACGAGCATCTTTATGCAATCCAGGCGAGCACACCTTGGTATGCAGACATCATCAACCTTTTGGAGATGGGACAAATGCCAAACACACTCTCTCATGCTCAGAAGGACAAACTCAAGAACGACTCGCGCTACTATTTTTGGGAAGATCCGCTCCTTTACAAGATCTGTTCCGATCAAATGGTGCGCAAATGCGTGCCCGATTGCGACTTCAATTCGGTATTATCTTTTTGTCATTCTTTAGAATGTGGGGGCCACTTTGGAGCTCAACACACAAGTCACAAGGTGCTCCAAAGCGGATTAAATTGGCCAACTCTTTACAAAGATGCTCATTCCTTTGTAAAGAGTTGTGAGAACTGCCAAAGAACGGGAAATCTAACCCGCAAAAGCGAAATGCCTCTTAAAACTTTATTGTTTTCTGAGCTTTTCGACGTTTGGGGGATAGATTTCATGGGCCCATTCCCTCAATCGAATGGTTATTTGTATATTCTTGTATGTGTCGACTATGTATCTAAGTGGGTTGAGTCAATACCAACAAGAGATGTCAACTCCAAAACGGTGATCGAGTTCCTTAAAAAGAACATCTTTCAGCGCTTTGGAGTACCTAAAGCTATCATTAGTGATAGGGGCTCTCATTTCAACAACAAATACCTCGAATCACTTTTGAAAAATTACCATGTTCAACATCGCATGTCGACTGTATACCATCCCCAAACTAATGGCCAAGCTAAAATTTCTAATCGTGAAATCAAAACAATCCTTGAGAAGGTAGTTAATCCCTCTCGCAAGGATTGGAGTCAAAGGCTTAGGGATGCATTATGGGCCTATCGTACCGCATACAAGATACCAATAGGGATGACTCCTTACAAACTCGTGTATGGAAAGAGTTGTCATTTACCAGTCGAAATTGAACACAAAGCTTTTTAGGCAATTAAAAAAGTCAATCAAGATTACCCAAAAGATGCGGTATTGAGAAAAATGCAAATTCAAGAATTAGAAGAGCTTCGTCTTGAAGCTTATGACAATTCAAGAATTTACAAAGAAAAACTAACCATCACTCATGACAAACTTATTCGCAAAAAAGAGTACAAGGTTGGCGATAAGATTTTATTGTTCAACTCTCGGTTGAGATTGCATCCCGGGAAGTTGAAGAGCCGATGGACAGGTAGGTCCCTTTACTATAACCAACATTTTTCCCTTTGGGGTGTTTGAAATCTCTAGGGAAGGAGGGTTCGCATTCAGAGTCAATGGCCACCGCTTGAAGGCAAGTTACAAAAATCACGACGCGCGGTGGTTTGATGAGCAAGAATTGGTAGAAGCGCCAAGTGGCGTAGAGGAAAAGGAAGGATGAACGAAAAAGCGTCTGGCACGAGACGTTAAACGGGAGTGCTTGGCGAGAGACAACTCGTCATGTTAGGTCGTATTTTTCCTTTTATTTATTATTTTTAATTTTTTTTCTTTTCACAAAACCTCTTCATTTACACTTAATCTTTTTGCAAAGGTTTAAGTGTGGTGAGAGTGGTTTTGCACAAAATCCTTTACTACTTCCAATTTTAACAATTCCTAAACTTTATCTTGTAAATACAAAAGTTTAATTGTGGTGATATTGATTTTGTGCAAAAACGAAGTTTTGTAACCTTTTTGTGTCCAAAAAAGTAAAAAAAAAAAAAATTGAAAAATATAAAAAAAAAAACAGTAAAAAAATTTTAATTTTGTTTTCATTTCATTTTTCTTATTTTTTTGTAAATAAACTTGTTTATTTTTTTATTTTTTTTATTTTTTATTTTATTTTTTTTAAATACACTATCTTGCTTAGATTTGTTAATAAATAAAAAGACTTTTAAAAGAAAAGTGAAAAAAGGGTTTTGGAAAATGATGATAATATTTTTTGAAAACTTTTAAAGGACATTAAATTGTTTGCCATAATATTTCATATTCCATCTCACTCCATCTATACTATCCATGTAAAGTCCATTAATGGTTTAAAAATTTCATAACGTATTCATCTCCTCAATATTTTACGACAAAATATAATGTTTCCATCCTTTAGTGCCATATTTAAATTTTTCGAAATTAGCCCTATTTTTCAAATTGTGGCTTCATGAAACGTCTGATTTTATTAGCCCTTTGAAACTTGTTGAAGACCTACCACTCATTTTCTAGTGCAAAAATGTATTATTTTTATATGATTTTTAAATAATCTTCTACAGCTAGTCTTATGGTGACCCTCAAGGGTGTACGACGCGAGAGATAGTTCTTAACGCTCGGTTACAGGCAATCCAACTTGAATGGTACCACGTGGACATGATCCTCCTCAACGCCCGATTAGCATAGAAATCAAGGAAGAGTCGGTTCCATTTAGACCAATCAGCGGTTGACACGTGGCAGATTCCATTAAAAATCAGCAAATCAGGAAGCAACACGTGGCTGAGAGCAGTGGATTTCTGATTCAGAGCGACACGTGGCAACAATTGATTAGGGGACATACTGACGCGTCAGTACGAGGACTGTACTGTGACCAGTACGAGATTCTTCTGTCAGCCAATCAAATCTCGCCGCGTGGCAAAACGCGTAAGGACAAAACGCGTTAATCTTCGGCCGCTGCTTATCACATCCGTTCCCTTCTTAACTGGACATCTCCGGTTAGTTCATTACACGCGTTTGAGGAAGAAATGGATCGTCCATTGCATCGAAATGGAGTGAAATCTCACGCTTTTTCTGCCGCCACTGACGATGATCAGTACGAGGATTCCACTTTAGCCAATAATTATCGGCCACGTGGCTGGTCCGTTTATTTCTAACCCAATCCGAGTGTGACACGTGTACAGTCTGTTGGAAGTGGATGAGGTTGAGAAGAATTGATAAGTGCACCCAGAAAATTACACCCAAACAGAATTTGAATAGAAATAAAGGCAAAAGAGTGTTAAATACCCCCCAAATTGCTACCCAACTCAGAATCCGGATCAAACTAAATTTTTAGTTCCACAAGCTTAATTCCAAATATTTTCTAGGTCATTCTTCTCTATAAAAATACACATTTTTCTCTCTCAAGAGGGGGCATCATTCATGCAACCATTCTCATATCTATCATCGCACACTTTTCTTCATCCATTTTTTTTTCACCATTTTCATTCTTCATCTTTTCTTTTCCACCATTAATGTCCACAAATTTCAAATCCTCATTTCTTGAGAGTAAAAAGAGAGAGTAAAATTTTAGAAAGAGAGAAGAGCTCAATCTAGAAGGAGTAGGTGCTAAATCGACCAAGAAGGGGAGAGATCGAGAACGATTCGCATCTTTAGGATTATATTTTTCTCTTTATTTTTTTAATGAATAAAATGAATCAAGAACATGAAAATATGGATTTTGAGGACATGAGTGAGTAATTTTGAGAGTAGGGAAAGTATTTTTGTGTGACTTTTGTTGATGAAATCTTAAGTGAAGCTTTGCATTTTATTATGGTATTTTAAGATTAAATCTTGACATTTTTTTTATGAGATCTAAGTTGAGTTATTTAGAAGAATGATTTGACGTGAAATATAAGCATTGTTCAACACTGCTGGACGCAAATTTCAAATAGAGGCGTGATGATGGAAAGGTACTTCCGGATCCTCGAAAGTTTCATGCTCTTGTTGGAAGCCTGATTTATCTCATGATTACTAGACCGGATATTACCTTTGCGGCCATCCTGGTGAGTCGGTTTATGCATGCTCCGACAAAGTCGCATGTGGGTGCAGCAAAGAGAATTCTCAAGTATGTGAGTTCGACTCTTGATCTCGGGTTATTTTATAAGAAGGGTTCCGAGTTCATTTTGCATGAATATACCGATGCTGACATAGGTGGTGATTTGGATGATCGGGTATCGACATCCAGCTATGTATTCTCTTGTGGTTCTGCTAGTGTTTCTTGGTGTAGTAAAAAGTAAGATTCGATCTCTCTTTCTACTATCGAGGTGGAGTACAACGCGTCATCACTTGCGGTATAAGAGTGTGTTTGGTTGCGGAGGTTGGCCGAGCATGTTTACAACGCGATTACTGGTCCTATGGTTATTCGAGGTGACGAACAAAATGCATAGTCATGAGAGAACCAAGCACACCGAGATCAGCATCACTTCATTCGTGAAAATGTGCTTGATGGAATTATTAGAGTTGAGGAGGTGAGAAACATTGATAATGTGGCTGACATCTTCACCAAGTCTCTCTCCAAAAAATCATTCGAGTTATTGCGAGCCAAGTTGGGGCTCTTACCCAAATGCACTTTAAGGGGGAGTGTTAAAATATTAAGGTGCATTTGTATGTTATGAAGGAGGGCAACAAATTAGGTAAGATGTTTCTTGGAAATAAGATTTCTTAACAAGAAGGTTTAATATTTCCATATATTATGTGTTAATTGGGGCACTAATTCTTTGGGTTATTTTCTTGTATTAGATATGACTATCCTACAAATATAGGGGTAAGGATAGAGTTTGATTCATTCCAACAACAATAATATTTTGCATCTCTTTCTTTCTCTTGTAATAAGAAGTTTATCTTATTTTTCAAGTTCCATCGTTCAATTATTTTTTCTTCTATTATTGTTCTTTTTTGGACTAGTATGAGTTTACTGCTGCACTATTATTTCCGATGCTAATAATCATAAGGTCACTGCTGGTTTAGTGCTGCCGTGTTACTGTACAATCACTGTTGTTCTACTTTTCTGTTAGCGATGCGATTATCAGATTCAGTTCTTATGTAACTGTCTGGTTTCTTTACACTAGATTGGGCAACGAATTAGCTCATTTAGCAATTATAGTCTATTTAGTAGCTGAACATGAAAAATTATGAACTTGAACAACATAGTTTGACTGAACTATAGTCTGACCAATGAAATCACCAAAAAGAATCCAATCTTGATAAAGGCTTATGCTTGTTGATTAATTTGGTCAAACGAGATGATAAAACTAGTCAAAATGACTCAATTGCCTCTTAGACATACGTATTGAATTTCGGCATTTGACATCTAATACAACTCCAACACTTGCTAGAAATTAACTTTAAAACCCAAATTCTTGAATCCAAGAACTCAAAGACTAACAAGCTAGATCCTAAACACACACAAAAGAAATGGAATTCTGAATTATATTAAATTCAATATTTGATATGTTACAGATAGATAACTGCTTAACTTAGGCATGATGAATTTTCCTTTCTAGTACAATAATTATTTTAGAAACTTTAACTACTCATGAGGAGATCTGAGTTCCTTTGTGTCTGCCTCAATCTGAACTTTCTTCTTCTTAAGAGCTAGAAATAATAGCTAAAATCAAATCAACAAACTTAAAGCACCAAAAGTTGACCTAGCTCAAATGGTAAACGTAACCACCCCGTTAATCAAGAGGTTTTGGGTTCGATATTCCTCATTTTCTTTCAAATAATCTTCTTCACTTGAAGAGTTCCAAAAAAAAAAAAAAGTTGACGAGGAAAGAAACAGTAACGCACATACTAGGGTGTGTTTGGATGATAGGAATTTGGCAACATTCTAAAAAAATATTGTAGGATGGGAATGTTATTCCCATGTTTGGTAAACACTGAAATTCTATGTGATGGTAATTCAACAATCAAATACAATGTCATATTCTCATTAATCATTAGAAATGCACTTATATTCAAATTAAAATTTACTTAAATTTTTTTTTTAATTTCATGAAATAAATATAATCATATGATTTTAATTTTAACTATAATAATAATTACATCCGACTAAAAATAAAAAAATTATAATTATCATAATATTATTATTAAATACATTTATATTTATATTCAAATTAAAATATAGTTTATAGAATAATTAATATACGTATTATAACTAGAATTATAGAATAATTTTATATGATAAGTTACTTGATAATGATATTTAATCAGAAACTAAATCTTGTAAAGAGTAGCAAAATAAACATATCTAATTGAAAAATATAATTGTCCCCACCATAGTTAGTCATTCATAATACACGAATAATATGATTCTCGATACGTTCGTATATAATTCGTATTGAATGTTTTCTAAGTCGGTCAAATAAAACTGAGACGGTAATAATTCGTCAATTCGGCTAATTGTTCGGAATAATTCAGTAAATAAATTAAACTTTTTATTTAGAAATAATTGGAAATATATTTTTATTTGGTAAAAATTCGTAAAAATTCGGGTCAAATATTTTTTTTGTCAAAAATTTGTGAATGGGATGTGAATTATTGAAATGAAAAGAAGAATTTTGTATTTTTAAAATTATTCAGAAAATATATATTTAATACATGAATTTATTTTTGAATCGACAACTATGGGAACTACTGCTCGTTTCCTTTCCTTTCCTTCTCCCACTTTTGAGAATCGAATCATCACTACTCACTTGCCATTTCTGTTCCCTCTCCTCAAAGCTCAAACTCGATCCATCTCAATCTCCGTCCATCTCCACCGATTTTTTAAAACATCCTATAGTTACGCTCTCACTTTCTTTCTATGATTACCTCTCCTCTCATTCATGGAAAGATAACTCGTTAAATACCCCTTACCCTTCCCCCTTACTCATTCACAGATCGACTCGACCAGGAGCTCTCCTATTCAATTCATTTCTTCTGGAAAAGCTGCTAATTGCTCTTCAGTTTAATTTATTTCCGCTGGAAAAGCTCCTAATAGCTATCCGGTTTAGTTTATTCCTACTGGAAAAGCTGCTAATTGCTCTCCAGTTTAATTTATTGCCGCTGGAAAAGCTGCTAGCTTTTGGAGTTTTTTTAATCGCCTCCTTGTCTTCTTTATTGAAAGACCTTCAACTCTTCTTACGAGAGCCATCCTGAAGGTATCCTCTTTTTTTGAACTTTAATGTGATTGAGCTGAATTAATCAATACAAAGCCGTATTCTTTTTTCTGATAAATGAGGCTTTTGAGAAACATTTTTTGTCTAGAAGACAGACTAATGTGGTATGTGGATTTGCAATTGAGATAATGTATATAACAAGCACTAAATTCTGCTCAATTGTTAAGCTTAATATATCTATACACTGTTTATACAATGCTTTTGTTGAAAATAGATCATACTGATTGGGGATTTAAACTTACTATCAATTTTATTGCGTGCAGTTACAATTACCATGCATTCCATAGAATCCTTGAATAATGATGACTTTGAAGGAAGCCGTATTTCATATATCAGTAAAATAGAAAAGTCGTTTGATCCCAATAACTGGTTGTTGCCAACTGCCGTACAGGAGAAAGCATATCAAGAGGCCCTCACTAATTTGGTCCATGCTCTTTATAAGGACAGAAATGCGCAACTTCCTGTTGAAGGTATATACATGTTTCAATTAAGATTATAAAATTCTCAAAATTTCCTTAAAAAAAAAGGTTATAAAATTCTGACAAACATCAAGCCTAAAATTATGGGAAATTTAAATAATATCTTGTAGATATTCTGTTGAGTGGTTGCAAGGAAAGGAGCCGTAAAGATAATTTGAAGGAAATATTGAATCTTTTGCAACGCATGCAAATGAAACGTTTGTACGATCCGCCAGCCGATGATGAAATAAATTATTATATACTTATGAAGAAATATGTTAGGTCTTTAATCAGTTTTTTTGATGCGCCATATGGCACAGGTATCCTAGCAGGTATACTTATGATTCTCTTTTTCTTCTTTTTCCCAATATTTGAATTTAACTTTTGTACTCTTTTCTTAATCCTATGAATTTACACTTAATAATTCAGATAATAAATTTGGGTATTATTCACCCTTTTATCATTTTTACCACATGGATATCCTTACGGATCTCAAGGAGAATATGGTTGATGTCGTGGAATTTGTGTCGGACCTGGATATCAGAAATGGTAAGTGTCAGATATAAATAATTAACTTTTGTAATTTTATGAAGGTAAAATAAAATTACAAGCAACCTTTGTTAATTTAAGCAGGTTCATCAATTAAACCCTTAATGGGTATAAAAGATGATGATGGTGCTAATTCCCTCATTTGTGGGAGCAAAGAGAGGACCACCCAATTTTACCGGCACAAGTTTTTGCTTGCTTCGTTGGATCTTCGTTCTTCAGAATCAACATTTCTTCCTCCTTTTTCAGAAGAGAGGAAATCCTATCTACAAGTGTTGGATCATCTCGCTTCGTCATCTCCCATTGGAGAGCCTGGTAATCTTGCTAAGCACTTTTATAGCATTTTTAATATTTTTGATGCATTGCATTGGGACATGAAATAATCATATAATTTATTAATTAATATTATTGTTTGTGTTGTTGTTTCAGATGAGGTGAGTGTATATTCTGATGAGCTCTACAAACTCTTTCTTGAGAGGATTGAAAGTGTGATGAGCGACATGAATAGACTCTCCACAAGAATCATACACTTGCTTGTGGAAAAACTATCCTTGACCGAATGGGAGTCTATATACAGTGGCTACATGGGCCGTGACCTATCGGAAAAATTCATGAGGGAATCGGTTGAGCGCCAAGAACCATTCCCTATAGAAGAGTACGAGCGGCAACATGAAGCAGCTCTGGAACAATGGAGAAAGAAAATCGCGGAGAAATATCGTCGAATGTCTACTGAAGAAGAGCTTCCGGCTTATATTGCTTGTATCGATCGGTGTTTACAAATTGCGTATCAGACAGGTGTTTCCAGCTTATCTCGGATTACCAAGTATAGGAGATGGTTTCAAGAAATGCAAACTGCGGTCAATAGTCTCTTCATAAACAACGCCGGATGGGCGGCTCTTCATTCCCTAACTTTACTCGAACCGCCAAGTAAGTTAAGTTTGTATTTGATTATTCCTTTTGTTTGAACCTTAATCTAGTTTGTATTTGATTATTCTTTTTGTTTGAACCTTAATCTTCTCTCTGATGATGCCTTATTTTATTTTACTTTTTTCTCTTTCAGGCGGTTCTTCTCTTGTAAAATTGTTAAGAGAGCAAGCCGTGCTGCGAAAGCGGAAGATGAAAGGTATGCACAACGTGGGATTAGTTTAATTGTGGTTCCTGTATTTGTGATTAATTATAACTTCTTCCCTTACTCTCCTCTCCTTTTGGGCGTGTGTTGTTATTTCAGGCAAAACTGCGGTTCCCATTAAGCTTCAACATAATGCTAAGTGGATGAAGAAATGTATTGCTCAAGGTGAGGATGAGAATGACAATCTCAAGCTTAAACGGAAAGATAAGTGGATGAGGAAATGCGTTGCTCAAGGAATGGAGGATGAGAATGGCAATCTGAAGCTTGAACAAAATGTGAAGTGGATGAGCAAATGCGTTGCTGAAGGAAAGGAGGATGAGAATGACAATCTCAAGCTTAAACGAAAAGCAAAGTTGATGAGCAAATGCGTTCCTCAAGGAATGGAGGATGAGAATGGCAATCTGAAGCTTGACCAAAATGCTAAGTGGATGCGCAAATGCGTTGCTCAACGAAAGGAGGATGAGAATGAGAATGTGCATCTTCTTAAGGGTATCATAAAAGCTCTCAAGCACATTGGAGATTCAAATGTGAAACCAGACAAAGAAGAGACACAATTATTGAACAAAATTTGGCAAAATATCGTGGCATCGGTCCATTTCTTCAAATGTGCAGTGGCGTATGAGCAGAGATATTACATTATCCTGTGTGGTGGACTGCCTGATGGTTAGTACATTTTTTCTCTTTTTCGAGTTGACTTGTTATTCATGCTTTATGTCTTTTTTTTCTTGGAATTATTTTTGTCTCTCTAGTTAATTAAATAAATTGTGACTTTTGCGAACTCGCAGATGCCATGGATGGATTGAGAACACGCAAGAGGCAGAAGACTAGTGGTGATGTGAAAGACATATCAGATTTGTTTTGGGAAATGGGAACTTATTTTCCAAGTTCCTTTGAAATCTTAAAAGAATACAAAGTTGTTCTAACTAAAAAATTAGAGGAACCGCCCAATTCTGTCAAGACAAACTGCTCGTGAAATCAATGCCATGTTTTATCGTTGTCATTTCATGCTTGTTTTATTCGTAATTTCGTATTTGATTAATGTGAAAATGTATACTTTATTTATGGCTTATTATTATATTTGTTAGAGATGTTTATTTGTAAAACTTATATGGCTTATTATTGTTATATTGTTAGAGATATTTATTTGTAAAGCTCACTCATGAGAATAAGTATACATAAAAGCCAATCCAGGTTTGACACGTGTCCATTCTCATGCCAGCAAAGTCTAGTTTTACCATTTTACAGAGTAAACAGTAACTTTAGCCTGATCTGGTGGTAATGCGCTCGGTTGGCATCTAGGTCACCGGGGTTCGACTCCCCTCTTCAGCAAAAAGTTTCTTCTTTTTTCCATTTATTTACAAGGCCCAGGCCTACTTTTTCTTCTTTCTTTCATTTATTTACAAGGCCCAGGCTCTAATAAGCTCATATTTTTCTCCCTACATATTTTTAATTTGCCCTTTATACTATTATTAAAAAAAAAAATACTTGATGTTATTTTTCTTTTATAAGAAGAGTATTTCTGTAATTTTGTGTTGTTTTTCTTTTAATAATATTTTTTATTATTATCATTAAATATAAAAAATATTTTAATAATAGATTTGCTATTATTTTAATGATACATATTTTAAAAAAAATTAAATTATGCATGCTATTATAATGATGCGTGCTATTTTTTTTTTAATTGCATCTACAATTTTAAAAATTATAAATGATACCTATTAGTTTTTTGTAAAGTTATACATGCTATATATTATATTTAGACATGATATTATTTTAATGATACCTATTATTATTTTTTCATTGCATCTACTATTTTTAGAAATTATGCAAGATAGTAATATCGATTCTAATAATATCACTATTAGTTTATGTTAATATAATAGTATTTTTTTCCTAATTATATAATTAAATTTGTGTTAATATTACTGTTATAATAAAATATTCTTATTATATTTTTTGGCTTCAAGTCACAAATTATTTTTCACTTACTACTTTTATAAAGTTGTATCACTCCGAAGTAATGCGAGGGAGGCTCTAGTTTGGTTTAGTTTTGGAGAAAATAAAATATTTTTGATATCCTAGCACAATTGTCTTTTCATAGTATTGATCTTTATCTATATCTATATTATATTTAAAAGTGGGAGTTCCCCGACAAATCGTTGGCATATAGACACTTACTGGTTGCCACGTCACTGGAGCCCAGATGCATAAAATACTGAATAATCTGTGGCACATAAACAGTTTACAAACATGAACCGGTCCATACGCACTGTCTAAACCTGTTCAGACTCCCCTCTCTCTTTTTCCTTCGAGCGAATCCCTCTCCCATCCGACTACTCAAATCGCCTCTCTCTGTGTGTGTGTCTGCCGCTCCGCTCCGTGCCTCTCTCTTTCTGTGCATTTCTCCCACTTGCAGAGAACATGTCCAAACTGAGCTCTTGATTGGCATTGTTTCGAACCGTAAGTTTCTGATTTGATTTTGGTTCATTGGTTTCATCAAATTTTATCTGATTTACAGAGGGAGACTCTAATTGAGATTGGATTTTTCTTCGTTTCAAGTTTAATATGATAAATCGGTTTTGGGTAAAAATTTCTAGGTACATTAAAAAGTTAAGTATACATTCAGCCAAATTTTGTTAAATTCTTCTATGTTACTTCACCATTTTTTAGGTTTTATGATAGACCAAATCTAGACCCTTCAAACTCAGAGGGGTATTTTTGGTAATTACCAATTAAATACACGTGTGTCATCATACATTCACCTCTCTATTCCAACATACCATTTTATCCCTTCTTTTTTCAACCAGTAGTACATTTCCCCTTTTCTCCTTTCCACGTCTAAACTAGAGATTCAATTTTCTTCTCCTCAAATAATATATTGACATGAAAAGTAGTATATCAACACTAAAATTGTCATAAAAAGCATTCATCAGCACTTAAAAAACATGATATTCAACCACGAAAAATATTTTTTTTGAGATAGCCCATTGAATTGTTAAATTTGCTAAATTTGTAGCTAAATGGATTTCCCGTGACTTGAACTTGCATCTTGCTCAAAATTGCCGTCGTGCCTTACTACTTAAGCTAGCAAGTTCTGTCAAGCACAAAAAGTAAACAAATCAATATCATCACAAAAACATGAAATAAAAAAAAAGGTTGGTAGATACACCTCGTACTTAGAGGTGGCAAATAGACGGGTCAGGTAGGATTAATGTCAATTCGGGTCTTTCAGGATTTGGGCCGTTCAAGTTTCGGGTCATTCGGGTTCGGGTCATTCCTGATTTTGGCTCATTCTGGTTTAGGTTGTAGGTCAGATCAATAGAAGGCAAAGTCGGGTTCTGATCAAAAGTCATTCAGATTACAGACAATGATTCATTCGAATAGATATTTCTGGTCATTTGAATTATTCCCGTCAGCATATACAGGTCAATTATGCTAAAAAACATACAATCCTCAATTTCGAGATTTTTTGGATATTAAGATAAAAAAAGTATTTTCATTTTCTGGTTAGACCAGGCTGGTCATTCAGTTTCAGATCATTTCGGATTTTGAGTCACTAGGATTTAGGTCGGATCGCGGATTTTTCGAGTCCAGCCTTACTCGTACTAAAATACATTTGGAAGGAATGTAAAAAATCAAAATAACACCAAAACTCAAGATCCCCTGCTACATTGGCAAGGAGAGATTCGATCAAGCACTGTGCGTCTTAGAGGCGCGAGCGTAATCCTAATTTCACTATTAGTCTAACAGAGGTTAGCAATTGGAGATCTAGAAAAAATGACGATGACCCTAACCATGATGAATAAATCAGTGAGATATATCCATAAGGGATAGTAGAAGATGGACCGGTGTGGGTCGGAGAGACCCATATTCCGGTAGACCTTGTAGTGGTAGAGATGAAAGTCGACCATCGTTGCCCAATTATACTAGGAAGACCTTTCCTAGCGACTGCTGGCGCGATAATTGACGTGAAAAAAGAGCGATTGTCATTCAACCTAGGAGGAGACAAGATAGAGTTCAACTTTATAAAGAACTCTGCAAGGCCACGAATGGAGATGTGTTACAGAATTGGAATCAGAGGCGAGGACTCAGAAGGAGAACCAAGAGAATTGGACGAGCCAATCACACAAGGACAAGTAGCGAGTGACGAACACAAAGGCCGAATAAATTGAACACGTGTGAAAAAACATGATCGATGAACCAAAAGGACGAGAACTCAATAAATCAGGACAAGAAGGAACTAGATGTAAGCGATGCACAATCTAGATCTGTAAAAAAACAGATGAATCCCCATATCGAGACCCGAGGCCTGAAGAAAGTAGACGAAAGAATAGAATGGGACTGATGTACGCAATGTGCAAGCCGAGAGTCCATAATGAGCTATGCCCCATTTGCATATTAATCAAGGAAGTACTTGAGCTGCCTAAAGGCTTAAGGTCACTACCTTCAAGTCTTAAGTACACCTTCTTAAAACCAGACTACTACCTGATCGTGAAGATAAATGAATTAGGGATGAACCAATTCCGAGATATCGGAGATCTGAGCCCAGCGCTGGTCTTTGCAACTTACGACCTTGTGACTACTATTGCCAAAGAGGAAATAGGGGTATGTCTCTCCAAGAGGATGAATAATGAACCATACCTAGTTCTCTATGGGAGTAAGACCCTGAAGAAACGCTACACGAGGGCAGAGAAGGAGATCTTCGTAATTGTTCATGCACTGGAGAGATTCGAGCCCTACCTACACGGATCAAACATCGCAACATGTGTTGATTACTCGCGATGAAATGCATCTACAACAAGATAAATAGATGGCCGAGAATAACTAATTGGATCAACTTCCTTCAAAGGTTCGACTTGAGATTCATGGAACGAGAAAGACACTAACCAAAGACCCTTGTGGCGAGAGCGATACAACATGCAAAAGAAGATGCCGAGCCCGACAAGATACCTCAGAACAGACTAAGCGATTATGTTGGATATCACGGTCGGGTTACTAGAACCGCTAGTTTCTAAAAAAAAAACAGGTGGTTAGGCTCGCGGTCTAAAACAAGCGCTACCTATGAGACAACCCAATAGGTTATTAGTTTTAGTTTTAAATTTTGTTTTCCTTTTTAGCTTTTCTTTTCTTTTCGTGCATTGCAGGAAATATTTGGATGAAGTACCAATGCGAGAGAGATGTCATGAATGCGAGCCGTGGAGGAGACAGTCAGGAAGGCGAAAAGAATTTTTCTTGGGAACCTACAAGAAACTGACCCCCTAGCTCAAGAACTGCCATTTATGGTAGTTCATTAAAACCCTTACCGTTAAACCCACAATCACTTCGCCTCCCGATAACTGTCATATTGCTACTATATTAATAACCTCTCTACCTCCTCATCCAGACCACAAAACCCTAAACCCTCGTCTCCTCAAATTCTCAAAAAACCCAAAAAGCTTAGTTCAAACCTCGACAATGTCTAGTGGAAGAAACATCACTAGCGCGACAAGGGAACACGCTGCCCAGAATGACCAAAGCAGGATCTAGTCGGAGGACACCTCCAGCTGAGTCCAACCAGCCACCACCGCCAAGGAGACGATGCCAAATGAACAACACGTGGAGAGGCTAGTAGCGATCACCGATTTTGACATTCGGGAGTACCAGAAAGATTCTACGATGATGACACAGATCTTGCCCTGTTACAGGAGAACGCTCATGGTAGCCTGCTGCATTGATTTCAGAAATTTGCGAGAACTCGAGCTTGTAGAAGAAACAACAAAACTCTTTGAGAGAATGGGCCTCAAATTCATTATAAATGCCAACGATTTTGCCTTCCGGAACGGGATGGCCGAATTTCTTGCCACGTTTGTCTATAACGTGGAAGTCAAGATCGTAACTCCCCGTCTACGCGGGGCAAGATATAGGTTGTGGCTATGCGATTTCGAGAAGGCACTCGGCGTAATGCCACAAGGAAGAGGGGTGGACATGTGTTGGGGAACCCATAGTCATGTACGATACATGCGCATCGGAACCTATATGTTCAACCCTTCCTAGGATCATCGTAAAAGAAATACAGGTACGAGATTAGTAATTAAAATTTATACCTCAAATCTTCCTGATCTAGGAGAGAGAAACGAATGTAGGTCTAAATGATTCCGCCTCGCAATTTTCTCCTTCTTGAAGCTCGACTCCACGAACTTTTTTTCTCTTCTTAGGGATGAAGATTGACCGCTCGCAAATCTCCAAAGAAAGAGATATCTACTCGTATCCACGCGAATTTCAGACAGACGAAATAACCGGACTCGAATAGAAGAGTCCGAAAACACTTTTTGAAATTACCTCACAAGACCCCCTCTCTATTTCTGTATTACAATGGCCTCTAAGGCTTGAGTTGTTTGTATCTAATAGAGGGGGATTGCCCCTCTATTATACTAGAAAGAGAGGCAAAACGATTCTGAGTCTATTCCGTTCCTAATGGACCTATTCCGTTATGAACATAATTATTCCATTCAAAATAGAATAGGTGTTTCCTTAAATAAAAAAGTGGCGGCCAAGGTTGTGCAGTTTCCATATCCATTCCGTTCAGAACATAACTATTCCATTCCGAACGGAATGATGCTATTTTGTACAATCAAATATCCAATAGTTGATTATTTCGTTCACCAATTTATACATCACATGTATAACTGTTTTGAGGTATTTTTATCCCGTATGAATGGAGTTCATTGTGCGGTGTAGGTTCCATTTAACGCGGGAAACGATCTTCTCAAAATCATAAGTCATAAGTAACCTCTAGATTGATGTCATAATTACCCATGTTAAATGAAATGATCAGCGATCATAAACCTATATGAATAGACGTTAACTTATTCATTTTGTTCTACGATATATGTCTTGATCACAAGACAAGGACGTATGCCATCCTTGAATTTTATCAAAATCTCTTTCCTGATCGAGAATTAGATTGAATAAATTCAAAATGATATTAACAATACATGTTAATCCATTTTGAGAATCGCCATGTATTTCCTTCAGTTCTAATTCATCAAGGGCCCAAAGATATCTCCTTCGTGACAAATGGAACAAATCCCATCCTCGTCATGATTCAGTGCATACCTAATGATCATCTCATTAAGGATGACATAGGATCATATTAAAGTATGCAGTTTCACATATAGGAATCCGTGGTGACCTCAGGTCGTAGGAACAAGAGCACTATTCATATGAGAATCACTAATGACACGAACCATGCATATTCTCATAGTGTGGTCAGTCTAGTACGTATTTTCTAATATGTATCTATTTTCCAGAGTTGACATCTCTATGTCCATGATCAACAGAACATGATCATCCAGTCAGCGAATTTACTTGTGTGGATATAATGTGTACTTTTATACACATTTTTAGGATTTTTATCGTACAAAATTCATTCTTAATCACATAAAGTGTATGAAAAATGCTTAAAATTAGAAAAAATACTTTTGAAACTCTTAATATACTTTTGTGCGATTTTGCTTGTAAAAAGGCCAAGAAAATGATGTTGGAAAACTTGTAGCCATGTACATTACATGAGCAGCGGAACCTACGAGTTCAACCCTTCCTAGGATCATCGTAAGACAAATAAAGGTACGAGATTAGGCATTAAAATTTATACCTCGGATCTTCCTGATCCGGGAGAGAGAAGCAGATGTAGGTATGAACGAATTTCCGTCTTGCTTCCTTCTCCTTCCCGCCTTCTGAAGCTCGAATCTATGAACCTTTTTACTCTTCCTAGGGATGAAGAACTTGATCGCTCACTAATCTCCAAAGCAAGAGATCTCTACTCGTATCCACGTCGAACTTCGAATAGTCAAAATAACCGGACTCGGCTAGATGAGTCCGGAAATACTGTCAAGAGGCTCTCTCTCTCTCTCTCTCTCTCTCTCTCTTTCTGTATTACGAGAGCCTAGAGGCTCTATAATGTGTGTCTAATAGAGGGGGTTTGCCCCTCTATTTATAATAGAGAGGTAGGCGAAGTATTGGTCAGTTACCATAACTAAGAACCTAATTCCAATTCTATTCCGTTGTTGACGGAGTTATTCCGTCGACAGCTACTTATTCCATTCCCAACAGAACTATTTCATTGGCAATGGAATAAGGCTGATTTTGCACAATCAAACATCTAATGTTTGATTATTTCCTTCACAAATTTATACATTATTTGTATAGCTGTTTTGAGAGCATTTCCAGCATTTCCTTCCCGACTAGACATACGTATGACCGTGAGTTTCTATTTAACGCTGGCAACGACCTTCTAAAGATCATAAGTCATGAGTAATCTCTATACTGATGTCATGACTACCAATGTTAAATGAAATGATCAGCGATCATAAACCTATCTGAATAGACGTTTGCTTATTTCTTTTGTTGTACAATATATGTCTTGCTAATAAGACACGGTAATATGTCATCCTTGAGTTTGATCAAAGTTTCTTTCTTGCGATCATAAAATTCTTGCCATGTATCAAAGATACATCCACAATAAAGTTCCTATAAAGGAATGTGAGTTTTATATCCTTATTCCATCATTCACAATCGCATTGTGCTATGGAAGTTAGAATTCATAATAGCAACAAGTGAGAAAGTCTTTTTTTTTTACTGTAGCCCGTACTATAACTACTTTCTTTGCTATTTTTACGTTATCCATGTACTATATGCAATGATCATCAAACCATTGAATACTCCAATCAAGTTCCAAACTTGACTGCTTGTATATGGATTGCATCTCAGTTCTCATGGTCCAACCATTTTGAGAACATTGTCTCTTCAAAGTCTCCACGGTAGAAAGTCGACTCATCCTCTATGAGCATCTTTTATGAGAGATCATATCTCTCAGTCTAATGTCTACCAGGTCTATGAGGAGTACCTTATATTTCAAGTATAGCCTTATCAACTACTTGATAGCCTCATTAATGGTTCATCACTAGAATGTGGACCTCGAACCTTTCGAGATGTATTACACTCCCACTACTTCTTTAGGAGATGAGATATCTTTTAAAGAAGTATGAATTATGAGTAGCAAACAATTTGAACTCATAATGGATGTAAAACAATATCGAGTCGATATTCCAAAAAGATTGTTGTGTTGACACTGTCAAACCTTTTGACACGAGTCGTACTTCAACTTTTAAAGACAAATTGGGACTATCCCAAACCCATATCACTTATGGTATCCTTTTGAACCTTATGATATTCAGTGTTTAGTATATGCAAGAATATAAATCTATAAGAATCTCAGAGGAACTGCTTGACTTGTCATTGTTTGAATCTTATCCAATAAGTTTCATCATCTCCTTTATGAGCACACCGTGGGATGTTCCATATAGAGTTTGTTATGAAACCCTTTTCCCAATGATCATCAAACTATTGACTCAAATACTTGCCATATCGATCCGATCGATGTGCTCTTATTATCTTGTCAAGACGATATCAAATTCCATTCTTAAATGATCTGAACTTTTTGATGTTTTGTGTTTCATTAAGTAAACCTTTTACTTAAAATACTATAAGACGAAATATTGATATCCCTATTTCTAGCTGGCTTACTGGTTGTCTCTCGTGCATCTATATGCATGAGTCCCAACAAACTAAACTATCAACTTTGTGATGGTTAGCCATTTTTTTCATCTTGTTTGATAAATAAGATTCGCACATCTCAATTGATCCAAGATCCAATGAGTCTACCATTCCCCATAGGATGGAGTTTAGAAATGCGATTCTTAATTTGTGACTTATATGACATTGCTAGACGTATATGTCATGGATATCAACGGATTTAGCATATAATGGTTAATTTCTAAATGAACATTTCAAATAAAATTTTATTATTCCAAATAATAAATTTTACAACCACTTTAATGCTAAATTAGAAATAACATTTATTTCATCACAAGTCCATAATGACTAAGTCAATAAAATTAATGTAGCAACTCTTGTTTCATTCCCAACTCGTAGGTTGACTTCTCATCTAGCTAATCTTCTACTTCTTGAGTAATGTCTTGCACATTCAAAATGTGAGAATTACAGTGGATATCTAATATCCAAGTAGAGATTTAGGAAGAGTAATACCTGAAATGGCAGCCATTGATTCTTCTTCTTGACATATCTTACATCCTCATATCCGTGTTCACGCATAGAACACACAATCATTTCTTCGGATTCCTCAGGTTTAGGCAACTCCTTGCCTTTACTCTAGATCCAGCTCTCCCATGCGGCCTGTCTATTCAAGTCCCTTTCCCTTTCAATGCAGATGGCATCAATGACAATTTTGCCTCTATGTCCTTCTCTTCCTGTTTAAGCATCTTATGCAATTCCATGATCGTCGTCTCCATCCGACGCTTATGATATTAAGTAATGAACAAATCAAAGCTCGGAGGAAGAGATCCGAGAATCATGTCAACCGCGAATTTCCTTGGAATAGGCAAACTAAGTCTCTCTAAGTAATCAATGTGGCTTCTCATCTTGAACACATGAGTATCCATAGAGGAACTTGGAGCCATCTTACTCTTAATTAATAACTTGGTGATCTTGTAGCGCTGGATACTAACCTGCTTTCGGAACATTTCCTTAAGCGCCCTTGATCATATCATAGGCATCCATAAAACCTATCTATTTCTGAAGCTTAGGTTTCCTTCCTGCTAACATCATCCAGGCTACTTCCAATAATACGCTTCTGATAAGTGTCCTAATCGACTCTAGAAGCGGTTGAAGGCGGTGAATTTAGGATGATCGTCTCAAGGACGTACAACTTTCCTCTAGAGAACAATTCTCATAGTCGTAAACCATTCAGTAAAGTTTGACACATTGAGCTTATCCTTCTCAAGGATAAATCTCAAGTTCGTAAATTTCAAACTCATTCTACAAGTTTAATATGCAATGTAAAGTTTATTATTTAAAATTGGAGTTATCCTAATTATGGTTCATATATTATACTCCCACTATTTTTTTCAAATCAATCACGTTCAGTAGAATTGATTCGGAAACATTCATCTGAGTGACATTTCATAGTGAGTCAAGATCCATATTTCATTGAGCAGTAAGTGCGCTCTGACACAACCCTTAATGCTCAACTATTTAGGTAGGAACATTTTCCAATTACATCATATGGAACTCTTGCCTTTTATGGAATGAGTATCTTATACTCGGTGTATTATCCCATCTTATTCCCTGAGCCTAAGTCCGACTTGCTTTATAAGTTAAGTTTAACCATCTATGAGTATCGGCAAAGTAGTTTCTAGCACACTCAGCTCATGCATGACTTGTGCTAGTCACTACTTCCCGCGTGCCCCTTTCTAAAGACAATCCCCCATATGCCCCGCTCCGGCATAACCCATGTGAAAACCTGTCCGAGTACCGAGGGTTACAATGACATGGGATTCACTTCATTACTTAATATTCTGAAGGATTTTATTTTTAGATTTATAAATATAAACATCACAGAAACATGATAAATATAATACGAATCTATTCGTCACGAGCGATCAGGAGGTTCCTAATATTAGATCTATCTCTAGATTGGAGCAATCTTCGGAAGATGACATTGGATCTTCGCAACACACAACAAAGGGTTCATTGAAGATTAGTCTTAATATAATATCTATCCTAACAACTATTCTATTGCTAGAAAAGGTAATTTATAAATTTCGACAACTCACAGGTTGCCATAATTACAATTTTGGACAACTTACTAGTTGTCATAGATATTAAATAAAATTACAAGCATTCACACACAAGATTACATCACAGAACAATCATAGATCTAAGTCCCCTACTATATTTATATATCAAATTGTATGTATAACAAAAAATAGGGTTTTCGCAAAATTCAGCCTTATTCCATTGGGAACGGAACTATTCCATTCTCAGACGGAAACCGTACTGAAAAATTGGCAGATTCTAACACTACTCCGTTGGGAACGGAATCTTGCTGGAAAATTCATTTTCTTTTGTTTTAGTTCCATTTCCAAAACGGATTTCGAAAAATTATTTCTCGAAACTCTTGAAAATCATAATATTTAATATTATATTACCAAAAACTATTTCTCTGATGTTTTGAAATAATATTTTCAAAACCTTACAATTTATTATACTAGAATTTCATAAATTTTAAATATCTATTCGATGATTATTTCATTAACAAACGCTTTGATGCCACTGTTGGGAAACCCGTAGCCACGTACATTACATGCGTAAGGGGGACCTATGGGTTCAACCTTCCCTAGGATCATCGTAAAGGAAATAAAGATACGATATTAGGCTATTAAAATATATACCTCGGATCTTCCCGATCCGGGAGAGAGAAGCGGATGTAGGTCTGAACGAACTTCCGTCTTGCTTCCTTCTCCTTCCTGGTTTCGGAAGCTCGAATCTATGAACCTTCTTGCTCTTCCTAGGATGAAGAACTTGATCGCTGAAACTACACGAAAACTTGTCATTTGTGTAATCACGTGTAACAAAGTTATTTATAAGTCCCCTAATTCATTAACAAAGTGTATATGTGGAATTTGAGTTTAGGGTGTCGAACACAAGGAAGCAAGGCCATGTTTTAACGTTCGATTCTCACTTTGATTTTAGTGTTGTGGTTTTGAAAAGTTGTTGTTGTTGCTTTAAATAAGAAGAGTTGCATGAAAAAATAAAATAAAAAATAAAAACAAATTTTCTTTTTAAAGGATAAAAGAGAAATAGTAGGGAAATGATGACGATTTGTGTAACTTAAGAATCACTAATCAGAAAAGATAGCAAATTAATTATATAGTATTTATAAGCAATGTTTAATTAATTTCCTTCCAAAAATCAATTAATAAACTCACCAACCTTCAGATCCATTTAAAAACTTCTATTTTTAAGTGTTCTTATACTTGATTCAACCCTTATTTGAATAAAGAAAAACTTTTCCAAGTCAATATTATTCAAACAAATCTAAACATTTTTTCGGATCCATACATTTCCATTCCTTGTTTCTTTGATCATAACTAATGAAAACACACTTCCGAGCTTTAGCGTCTAACTTCGTCCTCTTCTCATCCGGTACGTGAACAAAGCACGTACAACCAAGCACCTTCAAATGCTTCACACTTAGCTTCTCATCAAACATCAACTCATGAGGTGATTTCATGTTAATCGGATTGCAGGAAAGCTGATTAATCACATTGGCAGCACACGCCATACCTTCCGTCCATAAGTCCTTCGGTAAAATTTTCGCATACAACCAACTCCTGCATACCTCCACCATATGCCGAATTTTCCGTTCTGTCGCACTATTTTGGTGCGGTGTATAAGCATAAGTCAACTCTTTCTTGATGCCATGTCTCTCGCAAAATGAGAGAAATTCCTTGAATGTAACTTGCCTCCATTGTCGGTTCAAAACTTCTTAATCCTCTTACTGAGCCTTCCCTCAATCATAGTTTTAAATTCTCAAAATTTAGAAAATGTCTCCCATTTCTCTTTTAGAAAATAAACCCAAGTGTTCCGTGTAAAATCGTCGATGAGTACCAACATATACTGAGCACCTCCGTATGACGTGTTTTACGTACGACCCATCAAATCACCATGAATAAGTTCTAATGCACCTTAATACCTTGACTGAGACTTCTCGAAAGGGAGTCAATGAGATTTACCATATTGGCAACACTCACACACACCTCAACACCACTTACAAAAGAAAGAGACAGAAGCCCGTTGACCAGATTCCTCAAAATCATCGTCTTCAACTTGTTAATACCCACATGACCGAGCCTAGCATGCCAAACCGACATACCATCATTGTTGCTCATATTGTCAACATACGAGAAAGAAGCCGAAGGAACTTACAAGTCCTTTACCCTCTTACTGACGTGAGTAACATCACCCTTCACCTCCTCCACATTCTGGAGGAACTTCACATCCTTCGGGCCAAACAACACATAGTGACCCGCATTAACCGCTATCGAGAGTTATCGACATGTTGTCTTTATCAGAAATAACTACCGCGCCCTCATTCACCACATGGTGAACACTATTGTTGGTAGTAACAAAGGCAGTATTGCCTTTATACCCACAAAGTGAAGAAAATTTTGAATCATCACCAGTTAGATGATGACCACAACTGGAAGCAATGATCCAGTTGTCCTCATAGTTAACAGAAGCACATACATCTATCGAAACTCATTCTGCTACGAAACCCGTAATCCCAAACTTCACTCTTCACAATATCCTCCTTACCCGTGGCATTTCCTTCCCTCAACTTAACACAATAATTCTTCCTTATGTGACCGAGTTTCTCACATCGGTAACACTTGATAGCTAACCGATAACCACTATTTGAGTAAGACTCCCACTTCTTCATAACATCCTTCTTCCATTCCTCTTGGTCATACCGAGTTTTTACTTTGTTAGATACAAGAGCATGACCTTCGTCTTCGGAAACAGAAACACCCGTCATTTGTCGAGCCAACAGTTCTTGAGAAGCGAGCAAATTTTGAAACTCTGTCAAGGATGGTTATTGTGCCCATCCTTGTACTGAGTTAACGAACATGACATACTCTCTTCGAAGACCGCGAATAATATACCGCTTCAACTTCGCCTCCGAAATAACCTCCTCCGATAACCTCCTCCGGTTCCAAGATAGAAATTTCAGAACATAAACCCTTTACTCTCAAGAAATAATGAGAGATAGAGAATTCACCTTGTATGCAATTCGCCAATTCATTCTCCAGAAATTGTAATCGTGCCATGTTCTTCTTGTTGAGCAACTCACAAAAGTTCTCCAAATCTCAACCGCCGATTTCAACCCTTAATATGCTCGAATAGATCGCATAATATCAACCTCTTCAACAAGAACTTCGCCTTAGCATTAGCTTTCGGCCACTCCTTTACTACGTCTGCATTCGTCATTGTACCATCTGTACCGGTGATAGGCGTAGGTGCAACCTCCATACCAACAACACTCACATAACCCCCACACTCTTAATACAAAACTCCATACAATTCTTCCATATAGAATAATTCGAAAGATTTAGAGCCTCAATACCAAGTCCATTAACCACCTCCAAACTCCATGGATGCCGTAATAAACAATTCACTTCTTTATCAGAGGACGAGAACAACACTGTCTATTGCCAACGTCGTTGTCTATCACCCTTGAAGTTCTGGTACCATATAAAGAAATAAGACAGCCACATAAGAACTGAATCAGATAATCGCGTCGCTAACAGAGAAACATAACAACAGTGATTGCGCAGTAACATGGCAGCACTAAACCAGCAGCGACCTTTTGATTATCAACAGAGGAAATAATAGTGCAGCAATAAGCTCACACTAGGCCAAGAATGAACAATAATAGAAGAAGAAAAGATTGAACAATGAAACTTAAAAAATAAGATAAACTTATTATTATAAGAGAAAGAAAGAAATACAAAATATTGTTGTTGTTGGAACGAATCAAACTCTACCCCTATCTCTCTATTTATAGGATAGTCATATCTAATACAAGAAAATAATCCAAAGAATTATTGCCCCAATTAACACATAATACATGAAAATACTAAGCCTCATTGTCAAGAAATTTTATTTCCAAAAATAATCTTTTCTAATTTGTTGACCGTTTTCATAATATATAAATACATTTTTATATTTTAACATCTAGTACCTTCGCTTACTGATACTCCAATATAAATATTTTTCAAGTTTCAAACCAACTTATAATTATTTTGCCGAAATTCTTTCAGTTTAGTCCAAAGATTTATAGTTTCAATCTAACTCCCTTATGAATGTTATTATATCAAGTTATTTTATTTCAATTTTGAAAACCGAATTGATATACGAACTCTTTAACATATATATATTTATAAATAATGCCCATAAAATGACATAAGTATGACGTTATGAAACTTCATGTATTTGACACTTTTAGGGTTTCTTGTATTGTGGGTATGTGATTTAGGAGGTCGTTGAGTAAATCTGTTGCGAGTTGTTCGGTACGTTCATGCGTTTTATGCAAAGCTGATGAGGAGCGTGCAGAGTTTCACTTTCGTAGCAGTGAAGGTCAAAGGTTATGTTTTGCTGGATTGCTGGCGAGTGACTTTCCCTTATTTTCGTGTTGGTTTTTCTTAGAAAGACAAAACTATGTTTCAGAGAAAATGATTTCTTTTATTACAATTACCTAATTATTATTAAAAGATGCAATAACTCCTCTTCTCTCTAGTTCCTCTTCTTTGTTTCTTTTTTGTGGAGTTGAGGATCTGAGGTTGCCAAATAAGATGAAATTTTGCAAAGAGAAGAAGAGACAATAATGAGAAGGCCTAATTTGCTGTAGCTAAGAACAGAAAGAAAAATGAAAAGAACGGAAGTTTTCTATTGAAAAGAAACAGAAACGGAAGCTCTGTTACCTCTTTTCTTGTTGTGCATATACTATGATCTCCATTTTCTTATAAATGGATTGACTAATTGGTCTTTAAATAATATACCCAAATGGATAATAAAATGGAGATGAGATTTTCATTACAATGGGAATAAATGATGGCTGTTGGGCCTTGTAATTTTATTGTCTTTGAATTAGAAGTGGATATATAATATATACATATGTCATATATATGGATTTGTGTTGCTCATGGCCCAAGTGTTATCCAAGTCTATGTGCTCAGTGGGCTCATAACAGCCGGCTTTGTAACTAGAATTAGTGATTAATTTACGTAATAATACATATTTACGAGCAGTTCATGGCATGACCATTTGATACCCTATATGGGTCACACTTACATATTATGTACATTTTGTAACCTGTATTTCGGTTCATCTACACCACTCTTGATCTAAAATTATCTAAATCTTGTAAACTTTGAAGTAGTGTCATACTTGAATTTTTGAGGGAAAGAATGATACTAGACGTAGTGATAAATTCCAAAGTTAATTTGGTTAATGATGCGATGGATACGGAACGTCAAGGCTCATCTTGTTAGAAAATGCACGATTTCCTGAGCCAGACTCATCTTGTTAGGAAATGAGCGGTTTTCTGAGTCAGACTCATCTTGTTAGGAAATGAGCGGTTTTCTGAGTCAGCCTCATCTTGTTAGGAAATACGCGATTTCCCTGAGCCTTTCGTACTTATTTTGAATGATAAATTGCCGAGTTAAATTGGTTGATCATGCGATGGATCCGGAACATCCAGACTCATCTTACTAGGAAAAGTGCGGTTTCCTGAACCTCTTGTATTTATTCTGAATAATACGTGAAATGACCCTCCCATCTATTCGGCACTTCAATTGGATACCACCTCTTACCCTCAACTTGTATTCATGTATGAACTAGTTATATAAATTCATGTCTATATTTGGAAATAAAAGTAATTATAGTTTTGGAATCTTGGAAAATAAGAAGAGTTAGAAGTATTTGAGAAAAGAAATGTTTCATTTAAATTCATTCATTTGCCCGTCATGTTGGAAAGTATTATAGTAGGTTTATATTGATATATATGCATAATATAAGTAAATAAATTTCAAAACTTTTAAACTTGATTTTGAGTGAAGTTTTGAGTCTAGCCTATGAGACACGTGTCTTAATAAGCGTTATGACTATACACTCTATTTTCTCTTGTGTATTTATGTGTTTGGCGTTAGGCATGGAGGACGAAGTGGCTAGAGCAGCACGTAAGAATGTTTAGGCGTGGTGAGGTCATTAGATGAGATCATGGAATTTTAGTAGACGACTTTTTTCATGGTTTTTTTTGTGTATTTCTTTTTGAAGACTTACGTGTCTCATTTTGATTCGCTTGCACAATTTGTGAAGGTTGTAATAATTCGAGTTATGTGATTTATATTTTGTTATTGGAATTTTTTTTTATGTACATGTTTAAGACTGACGTACAAGGTACGTGGCAAGTGGCCACATTCGACTCGAAGTCAGAATTTTTGAATTGTTTTTTGTTGTGACACTTCCACATAACAATCGGAAATACGTACACGTTTTTTATCGAGTTTCTGTTGGGGAATCCATAGCCATGTACATTACATGAGCAGTGGAATCTACGGATTCAACCCACCCTAGGATCATCGTTAAGGAAATAAAAGTACGAGATTAGCTATTAAAATTTATACCTCGGATCTTCCTGATCCGTGAGACGAAGAACGGATGTAGGTCTGAACAATTCTGACTTGCTACCTTCTTCTTCCTGAAGCTCGACTTCGCGAACCTCCTTGCTTCTCCTAGGGATGAAGAACTGATCGCTTGCTTATCTCCAAAGTAGAAGATCTCTACTCGTATCCATGCGAACTTCAGACATACAGAATTACCGGACTCAGCTAGATGAGTCCGAAAATACTTTCCGAAAATAGCCTCACAAACTCTCTCTTTATTTCTGTATCACAACGGCCTCTAAGGCTTGAGAATTATGTGTGAAATAGAGAGGAACTGCCCCTCTATTTATACTAGAGAGACGATTGCTCATGTACCATAACTAAAAATTCTAATTTATGCCTATTCCGTTTTGAACAGACCTATTCCGTTCCGAATGGAATAGGGGTTTTCATGTATAAAACCATAGCAGCCAAGAAAGTGTAGTTACCATATCTCTTCCATTCTGAACGGAACAGTTCCATTGAGAACGGAATAATGCTGTTTTTTTTGCACAATCAATTAACCGATAATTGATTATTTTGTTCACCAATTTACACATTATATGTATAACTGTTTTGAGGTATTTTCATCCCATATGAATGGAGTTCATTGTGTGACTGTGTAGGTTTCATTTAACGCTGGCAACGATCTTCTAAAGATCGTAAGTCATGAGTAACCTCTAGACTGATGTCATGACTACCCATGTTAAATGAAATGATTAGTGATCATAAACCTATCTGAATAGACATTTGCTTATTCCTTTTGTTCAAGTGGGAAATTGATGGTGTTATGCCCTAGGCCAAAGTGTTTGTGACCTAGATGATGGATTATAATAACAAACATAATATTTATTCTAAGATATTTCATATAATATTTGCGTATAGGTTATTTTAATATAATTAAAATAGACCATGAATATGCAATTCAGCTTTATGTCATCAAAGTACGTGACTTTGATAGTAAAACTATAAAGTGTTATGAATGCTATTCAAAATCGTCCCTGGTCATTTATAGGATATTTGTGGAGACAAATATACTTGCGAGATACATATAAATAGATATTTATATACAAGCTATAAATGTACACCGGTATATTAGTTGACTCGATGATTATGTTTTACCGATCATGGATAAATAGTTATCAAGTCATTAACATAGGTATATGTTAGAGGCCATATACTGGACTGACCCGCCATAAGAAGGCTACATGTTTTACGTCATTAGCGATTCTTGTAACATAAAGCATTTATAGTCCTTTGACCTGAGATTGTCTCGGTTCCCAACATGAGTAATTTTATACTTTAATATAATCTAACACTGCCTTTAACCGGGTGGTCATAACGGTTATGATCAGGTATACAATGAATCATGTAGAGGGATGAGTGCAATCAAGACGGGATTTGTTCCTCTCATAAATGAGAGAGATATCTTTAGGCCTCTTGATGAATTGAACTGAAGAAATGTATGGCCATACTCAAATGAATTAATAAGAGTTATTAATGTCATTTGTTCTTGTTCAGTTTAATTTACGATCAAGAAATATTATTCAATTAATATAAGGATGGCGTATTACATGCCTTATGATCGATATAGATATCGTGTGACAAAGGGACTAAATACGTGAATGTTGATTAGGTAAATCGGATCACCGATATTCACTTAAATTGGGTAGTAATGATGGCTTGCTTGAGTCCGCTCATGATTTATAGACTGACAAGTCCATTGCCAACATTAAGTGAACTTACAGGGTCACACACAAAGAACAACTTGAAACGGGCGCAAAAAATCCTAGCGACTTATATGATGAGTTACATAAGAATGTCACAAAATATATTGTCATCTTATGTGATAAGATATGATATATATGTATATAAAGACTATGAGCACAAAAGATCATGTAATCTAGAAGAGTCTAGATGATATATGGATAATGATGAGTGATGTCATACACATCTTTTAGTGTGAAGAGACATGACTCTTCAACTCTATATAAGGACATAGAGAACTCCAAATTCACATATACAACACATCATTCTCTCTCTCATTATTTCTCATTCTCTTTTGTGAGACAAAAGAGAGAAAATATACTTTCTAATTTGTATGACAAAATTATGAAATGGTGCTTTCCTTTTTGTATGACAAAAATGAAAGAGTGCGATTATATGAGAGGAATTATATACATCTTTTGTGAGATAAAATAAGAAGAGTTTTCTTATGCAAGAGGAGAACAAGCTACTAGCATATATATTGTTCTTCTTCCCGTTTTAAGAAGTTTGTTCTTGTGGACATCGGTAGAGACGTTCGTATTTTCAGCGCTTGTGATCTATTCGGCCTAAGAAGATGAGAACGGTTTGTTGAAAGTTTTGGTGGAGACCGATTGTGTGTGCGGTAGATGACTTCCGCACGATCCGACCTAGACGGACGTAAAATCGGTTAGGACGATAACCGGTTTAGAGGCGCATGGACAATATGCATGGTTTGAGCGTCACGGATTAAGCGTAATCCGAAAGGTATTATTAAGATTTATTTCTTTGATTTAACCGATACGCACGGATCCTCGGATTGGTTTTGGACGAAATTTTTGTTTTTCGCTGCGTTATGAACGTCTGAAACCCAACACTGGTATCAGAGCAACGTGCGTGTTTCGGTTAAATTGAGTCGGTATATATGTGATATATAATATTTAGATTCTATTTATAATTATAAGGCTTGCATATAGAGTATTCAAGTGTTGAATATTCTTAATAGAAAATGTGCGATTAATGGATATGATCCAAGAGTTGCATCCAAAGAATGCGACCAAAGGATATGATCAAAGGATGTGATCCAAAAAGTTATGTCCAAGAGATGCGATCAAAAGATGCGATAAAATAGATGTGATCCAGAAGTAGTGTCCAAAAGATGCCGCCAAGGGATACGATCCAAAGGTTGCGTCCAAGTGTTGCATCCCAGGGTTGCGACCAACAGATGCGACCAAAGGGTGCGACCAAAATGTGCGACTAATGGGTGTGACCAAGGGATGCGATTCAAATGTCACATCCAAAAGGCGCGACGAAAGGTTGCGACCAACGGATGCGACCAAAGGGTGCGACCAAAAGGTGCGACTAACGGGTGTGACTAAGGGATGCGATTCAAATGTCACATCCAAAAGACGCGACGAAAGGCTGCGACCAACAGATGCGACCAAAGGGTGCGACTAACAGGTGTGACCAAGGGATGCGATTCAAATGTCACATCCAAAAGACGCGACGACAGGTTGCGACCAACGGATGTGACCAAAGGGTGCGACCAAAAGGTGCGACTAACGGGTGTGACCAAGGGATGCGATTCAAATGTCACATCCAAAAGACGCGACGAAAGGTTGCGACCAACGGATGCGACCAAAGGGTGCGACCAAAAGGTGCGACTAACGGGTGTGACCAAGGGATGCGATTCCAATGTCACATCCAAAAGACGCGACGAAAGGTTGCGACCAACGGATGCGACCAAAGGGTGCGACCAAAAGGTGCGACTAACGGGTGTGACCAAGAGATGCGATTCAAATGTCACATCCAAAAGACGCGACGAAAGGTTGCGACCAAAGGGTGCGACCAAAGGGTGTGACCAACGGATACGATCCAAATGTCACGTCCATAAGGTTGCGACGAATGGGTGCAACCAAAAGATGCGACTAACGGGTGTGACCAAGGGATGCGATTCAAATGTCACATCCAAAAGACACGACTAAAGGTTGCGACCAAAGGGTGCGACTAAAGGGTGTGACCAACGGATGCGATCCAAATGTCACGTCCATAAGGTTGCGACGAATGGGTGCGACCAAAAGGTGAGACTAAAGGGTGTGACCAACGGATGCGATCCAAATGTCACGTCCATAAGGTTGCGACGAATGGGTGCGACCAAAGGGTGCGACCAAAGGGTGTGACCAATGGATATGATCCAAATATCACGTCCAATAGGTTGTGACTAATGGTTGCGACCAAGAGGTGCGACCAACAGGTGTAATCGACATGCGCAACTAAGAGGTATGACCGAAAAGGTACAATCGCAAGAGTTGCGACCTCTTGAATAGTTGTGTCTTCATGAAAGGGTGTATACCATGAATTGCCTTTTTGAAATGGTGCATGTGATGCATTATTTCATGAAAAGTTGCATGTGATGTATTGAATTCATGAAAAGATACCTATGATGTATTAATGTGTAGAAAAATGTGTGTTGACAAAGTTGACCAGGTGTTGACCATGTTGATCATGTTGACAATGATTATTGTTGATCCACTGTGTTGACTGTGGACTATGTTGACTGTTGATTGTATTGACTGTTAATTGTTGACAGTTGACTACACTAGTTTACCCATTGACTGTTGACCATTGAATTGGTCAAAAGTTGATCATGACCTAGTCAAAATGTTGACCATTGACTGGTGACCTTATCAAATGTTGATCGTTGACCTAGTCAAATGTTGACGAATTAAATATTGATTTTTGACTTGTCAAATGTTGACAATAACGACTGTGCCCCGAATTCGCATTCGTAAGACTTATATATATATATATATATATATATATATATATATATATATATATATATATATATATATATATATATATATAATTTTATAAATGGGTAAATAATCGAAACATAATATGATTATGTTTATATTTGATATATTTGTTGATATGTGTTGATATAATGAGAGAGTTCATTAGGCATAACACATACATCATTGAGATGGAGAAGTTCATCGTCCATCATGATTACATCATTAAGATGACAAGTTTATTTTAAACCACACATCATGGCAATGAAAGAGTTCATCGATTTTTATACATGGAGATAAGATTTCCAAATACAATCTAAGAAAAATTTCATGGAGATGAAACATATATTAGGAAATCTTTATGTTAGTTCATAAAGATCAAGGCCATGATATATCATTGTTATTATCTTTATTCTATTAGTACATGTGATGTTCTTTGAATATTGCATAATAACATATAATATTAAATAAAATCCCTCAAAACAATGTTAAGTCATGAAGTGCCTTCCATAAGTCTAAATCTCTTGATACTCTGATCGACCCTGCATAGGTCATGCCAAAGCTGGGTATGTAGGGACAATCTTAGGAGGATAAAATGCGGTAAATGGGAGCCAACATAGGTCATGCCAAAGCTGAGTGTGTTGGATACTATTTTGTCGATGATTAGACATGGTTTGATTTAACTGGGCTATCAAGTCGGACTTGGGCTCGGGGCATACGATAGGATATATACGTAGGGCATATGATGCTTATCCTATGTTGTTCAAGAGTTGTATGAGATACAATTGGAATTATTCCTACCTAAATAAGTTAAGTTCTGTGCGATGAGCCAAAGCTCACTTAGGACTGAATTGAAATATGGATCTTGTCTCACTATGAAACTTCATGCATTGAAAGTTTTCGAATCAATGCGATTGAGAGTTATTGATTTGATTAAAAATAGTCGGAGCCATTATATGAAATATTTAAAGAATAATAGTCTTTGCATATTATTCAATTCGAATAGTATATCTATTTATGTCTCACAATAGATCCTTGAGAAGGACAGATAGCATAAGATGCTTATAATCTTTAAAATGAACATGGACAAGTGTTGTCAATAATGTTCTTGTGCTTAAAATGAACGTAAAAAGTACTCCCAAAGATAATATCAATCTTGATATTGGAATTCGAATCCTTTTTACTTATTATCTACGTAAAAACAGTCAGTCAAAATGATTAATTTGACCGAGACTGGAATTTTCAATTCTTATCAATCATTAAAGAAATAATTAGAAAGGATCAAAATAAAATACCAAAATATTTAGATAAATTAAAGAAAAATTTCGTCTCGGCCTTAAGTAAGAAATTAGTATCTTTTGCAGTGAATCGGTTCATTGAAAGAAACCATAATTTCTCAAGAAGATATGAAAAGGTGAATGAAAGGATAGTGTGACTACCACTTCAAGTATTTTTGTTATAGAAATTAACTTGTCTATTTCACATCATGTGTATTAGATACACGATGTGAATCACACATTTGTGAAAATGTGCTGACAAAGTTGTAGACTATCGAGTAAATATGAAGTTAACATATGAGTGACAAATGTAGCAAAAGTTGTTGCATTTTCTCAAGTAACTCATTTATTTACGTTGTCTTTTTAAACTTATCGCCGACATAAATAATTGTTATTTAATGTCGACAATAAATTTTGTATTATTTATAGTTCGAGTTTATCTATGAATGGTTATTAATTTATTATTGAGAATAATAATTTCACCATTCACAAATGTCAATTTTCTTTGGAAATGTTCCAATAGAAAAAATTACCTTTTGTGTGTTATATCGAACAAGATAATTATAAGTCTATCTATAACATTAATATTAAGAATTTAAATCTAGCATTGTCGCTTGGTCTACTTAAATAAGATGAACACTTATTAAATCCATTAAGATGGATTTTCAAATTCATTTGATTTTGAATTATTTGAAACATGTGTAACTTATTTATTAGACAAGATGACATATATGTCTTTCACAAAGTAAGGTGAAAGCAAATTACTTATTGACTCTCATACATAGTGATGTATGTTCATCATTGAGTGAATGTGCTAGAGAAAACTACTTCATCACTTTATTCAAACAATAAATTTGAATATTTTAAAAAGTTCAAAACTTTCAAATAATGAAGTAGACAATAAACTTGGCTTTGAAAAAATCAAATTTCTTTGATGAGATCGAGGAGTCGAGAACCAAGTGTTTGATGATCATGATAATGATATCGAACTTTATTAGATATAGTTCGATTATGATGAGTCAAATATATCTTCTATTTCTTTCGAGGTTACGCTCTTATTGCATTCATACTGAATATAATTCCATCTAAAGCAGTTGTAAAAGACTCCATATGCGATATAGACTGGTAGGTGTATCAGATTATCTTTTATCAAGATTTGAGGATATGATACTTAATTGAAGCATCATGCATCTAATCGGATTAGTGCTTATTGTGGAATATCCTAAGAAAAGTAAAGGATATTACTTCTATAATTAATATGAGAACAAAGTGTTTGTTACTCGAAAATTATATCTCTTTGGAAGAAGTGTTTCCAAAAGAATTAGTGGGAGTAAATTTGAAAAGTTCAAATTCCACATACTGACAGTAATGCTCGGATGGAAATTAATTCAGATTTCAACTAGTGATTGAGTCTGCAATTAATCAACTAGACTCTCAAGATGTTGAAGAGTCTGAGTATATAACATAAGTGTATTCATGTAGATCTATTAGAATTTATCGCAGTCCTGAAAGATATAGATTTTTCGTGTCTAATGATAAAAATTTCATACTCATAAATGATGAGTCCACATTCTACTAAAAGACTATGATGAGTCAAGGCTCTAATGGTTAGAGACTTTGAAAGTTGAGATGTAATCCATGTCAGACAATCAAGGTTTGAATTTGATTGATCCATCAGATGGAAATATGGTTTTAAAAGAAAGACCGACATGGATAATGTGCAAACATATAATGCATGATTTATGGTTAAGTTAAACTCATAGTATAGACTATGATAATATTTTTTCAAGTCATCATGCTTATGTATTTCAGAATTTTCTTGGGTATATGTTCATAGTATGACTATAAGAGATACCAAGTAGATGTCGAGACGTTGTTTCTTAATAGAAACATATGAAAGTATGTATATGATAAAACTTGAGAGTTTTGTCTATCCTAAAAAAATTTTGAAAAGAGTTTGCAAGTTGCATAAATTCATTTATGAATTAAAGCAAACATCTCTAGGTGAATATTTATTATTTAATGAAATAACCAAACAGTTTGGTTTTATCAAAAATTAAAGATAAATCTTATGTTGACAAGAAATTCAGTGGGAGCATAATTACATATGATGTGAATTAAGTGTAACAAGCACACATAAGTTTAATCTTAGTGAAAGTCACTAAATAATAATCAAGAGTATGATTATATACTTGAGAAGGATAAAATATTCTTCTTAGATTATGATGGACATAAAAATATGTAAAGTATTTACATATGATAATGTTTGATAATCCATTTAAGAACCCAATCCCTTAAATGATGGTGATCATGTTAGGTCAACAGGTATGCGATACCATGTAGATTAATGAGTATGAGATACTTGGTTGATTTGGCCTAGTGCAAGTGGGAGATTGATGGTGTTATGCCCTAGGACAAAGTGTTTGTGACCTAGATGATGGATTATAATAACAAACATAATATTTATTCTAAGATATTTTATATAATATTTGCGTATAGGTTATTTTAATATAATTAAAATAGACCATGAATATGAAATTCAACTTTATGTCATCAAAGTACGTGACTTTGATAGTAAAACTATAAAGTGTTATGAATGCTATTCAAAATCGTCCCTGGTCATTTATAGGATATTTGTGGAGACAAATATACTTGCAGTTACATATAAATAGATATTTATATACAAGCTATAAATGTACACCGGTATATTAGTTGACTGATGATTATGTTTTACTGATCATGGATAAATAGTTATCAAGTCATTAACATAGGTATATGTTAGAGGCCATATACTGGACTGACCCGCCATAAGAAGGCTACATGTTTTACGTCATTAGCGATTCTTGTAACATAAAGCATTTATAGTCCTTTGACCTGAGATTGTCTCGGTTCCCAACATGAGTAATTTTATACTTTAATATAATCTAACACTGCCTTTAACCGGGTGGTCATAACGGTTATGATTAGGTATACAATGAATCATGTAGAGGGATGAGTGCAATCAAGACGGGATTTGTTCCTCTCATAAATGAGAGAGATATCTTTAGGCCTCTTGATGAATTGAACTGAAGAAATGTATGGCCATACTCAAATGAATTAATAAGAGTTATTAATGTCATTTGTTCTTGTTCAGTTTAATTTAGGATCAAGAAATATTATTCGATTAATATATGGATGGCGTATTACATGCCTTATGATCGATATAGATATCGTGTGACAAAGGGACTAAATACGTGATTGTTAATTAGGTAAATCGGATCACCGATATTCACTTAAATTGGGTAGTCATGATGGCTTGCTAGAGTCTGCTCATGATTTATAGACTGACAAGTCCATTGCCACACACAAAGAACAACTTGAAACAGGCGCAGAAAATCCTAGCGACTTATATGATGAGTTGCATAAGAATGTCACAAAATATATTGTCATCTTATGTGATAAGATATGATATATATGTATATAAAGACTATGAGCACAAAAGATCTTGTAATCTAGAAGAGTCTAGATGATGATATATGGATAATGATGAGTGATGTCATACACATCTTTTAGTGTGAAGAGACATGACTCTTCACCTCTATATAAGGACATGGAGGACTCCAAATTCACATATACAACACATCATTCTCTCTCTCATTATTTCTCATTCTCTTTTGTGAGACAAAAGAGAGAAAATATACTTTCTAATTTGTATGACAATTATGAAAGGGTGCTTTCCTTTTTGTATGACAAAAATGAAAAAGTGCGATTATATGAGAGGAATTATATACATCTTTTGTGAGATAAAATAAGAAGAGTTTTCTTATGCAAGAGGAGAACAAGCTACTAGCATATATATTGTTCTTCTTCCCGTTTTAAGAAGTTTGTTCGTGTGGACATCGGTAGAGACGTTCGTACTTTCAGCGCTTGTGATCTATTCGGCCTAAGAAGATGAGAACGGTTTGTTGAGAGTTTTGGTGGAGACCGATTGTGTGTGCGGTAGATGACTTCCGCACGATCCGACCTAGATGGACGTAAAATCGGTTAGGACGGTAACCGGTTTAGAGGCGCATGGACAATATGCCTGGTTTGAGCGTCACGGATTAAGCGTAATCCGAAAGGTATTATTAAGATTTATTTCTTTGATTTAACCGATACGCACGGATCCTCGGATTGGTTTTGGACGAAATTTTTGTTTTCCGCTGCGTTATGCACGTCTGAAACCCAACACTGGTTCACTGGATTTAATTTCTTCCATACACGCGCCATCTTTTGATTGCACAAATTAAAACCTCATCTTCCTTGATTCCTGTGCTAATTGAAATCACTTATTGGTCTAGAGAAGGATTGACTTGGTCAAAGGTTAACTTTGACCAAGTTTGACCAGATCTTCTATCGCTATTTCTGGGAGTTCTATAAGGTCTTCTTTTGCGAGGTTTGTACCGTTAGATTCCTCTCGTCGAGCTCTTCGATTTGGTACCCAGTTTGACCCCTTTGAGACAGTAGACTTTTGGTCAAGTGGGTGATTTCTCGGGTTTGACTTTTGGTATTTTTGTGGATTTTGTAGGTTTTTGCATGGATGGTTGGTGGGTAAGGGTTATGAGAGAATTTGATAGGCGTGTGTAGGGTGTTTGCGGAGATTTGTGGATTTTGTAGGTTTTTGCATGGATGGTTGGTGGGTAAGGGTTATGAGAGAATTTGATTGGTGGGTGATTTCTCGGGTTTGACTTTTGGTATTTTTGTGGATTTTGTAGGTTTTTGCATGGATGGTTGGTGGGTAAGGGTTATGAGAGAATTTGATAGGCGTGTGTAGGGTGTTTGCGGAGATTTGTCGAGAATTCGGCCATCCTTGGCCTAGAATTTGTAGATCAGTCATTTTTTTGGAGTTGACTTTTTCAATTTTGGGTGAAACTCAAGTTCGAGTCACGGAATACGCATTTAGCTCAATATTTAGGAAGTTTAACAACTCAATGGATTATCCAAAAAGAAAATATTTTTTGTGGTTGAATATCATGTTTTTTAAGTGCTGATGAATATTTTTTGTGATGATTTTAATGTTGGTATACTATTTTTTATGTCAATATATTATTTGAGGAGAAGAAAATTGAATCTCCGGTTTAGATGTGGAAAGGAGAAAAAGAGAAATGTATTGTTTAAAAAAAGAAGGGATGAAATGGAGATGATGGAATAGAGAGGTGAAGGTATGGTGACACGCGTATTTAATTGGTAAGTACCAAAAATACCTCTCTGAGTTTGAAGGGTCTAGATTTAGTATATCATAAAACCTAAAAATGGTCAAGTAACACAGAAGAAGACAAAATTTCTCTCTTTAACTATAAATAAGGATCAGTGCTATAAAAAGACAACTCTGCTAGGATATCAAAAATATTTTATTTTCTCCAAAACTAAACTAAATGAGTGAGTTTAACAAATAAACATAACAAATATAACAATAATAAGCCATACAAGTTTTGCAAATAAACATCTCTAACAAATATAATAATAATAATAAGCCATAAATAAAGTTTACATTTTCACATTAATCAAATACTAAGTTATAAATAAAACAAGGATCAAATGACAATGATAAAACATGTAATTGATTTCAGGAGCAGTTTGTCTCCACAGATTTGGACGGTTCCTCTAACTTTTTAGTTAGAACAACTTTGTATTCTTTTAGGATTTTAAAGGAACTTGGAAAATAAGTTCCCATTTCCCAAAACAAATTCGATATGTCTTTCACATCATCACCACTAGTCTTCCGCCTCTTGCGTGTTCTCAATCCATCCATGGCATCTGCAAGTTCGCATAAGTCACAATTTATTTAATTAACTAGAGAGACAAACATAATTCCAAGAAAAAAAAGGCATAAAGCATGAATAACAAGTCAACTCGAGAAAGAAAAAATGTACTAACCATCAGGCAGTCCACCACACAGGATAATGTAATTTCTCTGCTCATACGCCATTGCACATTTGAAGAAATGGACCGATGCCGCGATATTTTTCCAAATTTTGTTCAATAATTGTGTCTCTTCTTTGTCTGGTTTCACAGTTGAACTCCAATGTGCTTGAGAGCTTACTGCATGATTGTCAGGGGAACTATTCATCATCTCTCTTCACATTTTTCTACTCTTTCATTAATAATATTATTTTCTCCATAATTATTTTCTTATTAAAGGTTCTTGAAGCTTTGAGTACTGGCTTTGGGAGTTCAAATGAAGACCAGAAATAAAAGATTCTCTTAAAACCAATATAATAACCGGTATGATGCAGACATAGAAGATAATTATCTCCTCTTGAGCCTTAAAATTAATTGAAAACCGCAAAATACGAAGATAATTATCAGGTCAGAGGGCTAGACATTAATATAAAAACGATAATGCATTTCTCACCCTCTGACATGATTCTCTAGCCGTGAGCTCGACTCTGATTGAATATGTTCCATGTATCATAAACTTCGCCAGAGCAACGACCCTCCTCATCGAGCCTCCACTGCATATGAGAAGCATATTGCGAGGCGGTGGCATCGGTAATAGACCAATCCAGATCTTAAATGAAAGATCACAATTTGGTCGACAATTTTTTTCAATTTTCAATTTTTTTTTCTTTCACTCAAAGGAAGCATCGCATCAGATTTGGGAAAGGAAAAAAATGGTGACATTTTCGTGAGGGAGACGGAGAAGGAGAGATAGAGAAATCAACTTTTACATTTGAGAGTTACTATGTTTTGATTGTGATGGTTCTCATGAAATCCCAAACAATCTTTATAGCACCATACAGATATCAAAATAGTATTGATAATATTTAATAACACCATACAAACATTGTAAAAAATCCACATAAAATCAAATACAACATGACAAAAAGTAACCAATAATGAAAAGAAAATAATGGATGTATGTGATTTAAACACGTTTTTACTCTCTTAGCAGGTAAAGTAAATGGAAAATAATGATAGAGTAAATCAGAAGGTAGAAGGTGTTAAATTGAACAATATTATCCATCAAACGGTGCACGTGTAGGCCTTACGTGCCCCTTTAAGAAACTCCACACCCCATTGAGTCTATAAGGGGGGTGTAATTTTGATTTGGACATTAGATTTTAAATTTTGTTTGAAAACGATGGAATATGGAGTAAAAACTCAAAAACTACTGAGTCAAATGCGAGAGAAAGTAGATGAAAAAAATGGAGATCTCAATAATTTTAATCAATAAGATTTTTAAAACGTACTTCAAATTTAACATCCACTTCTAAAAATAATATTTTTACTTGGATAATGCTCATGCTTCGCGACGAATATTTCAATTTTAATTGTTATTTCAATTTAATAATGTATAATTTATAATTATGAAAATTCAAAATTAAAGTTTGTTTGATTAATAGATTTACACGAGAGACACTCAAGCTCTCCGTAATTATTTGAAAAAAAAATTAAAGTTTGTAAATTCATATTACATAAATAATACATGAGAATTTAAAATTGTGGTCTTTGATTTTCTTATGTTATTATGTCTTGACATATTATACTAAAAAAAGAAATTAAGTATTAATCGGGTTTAGATGAATGAGATAAAAAAAAATAAAATGCAAGATAATTTATTTCGAAGATTTTAGTTGAAACTACAAGATTAAACTATAGATGATTAACTTTAAAAAAATAAAAAAATAATTATTATATTTAATATTATATATATAGAAAAAATATGTATACTACATAGGAAAATGTAACATTACTCATTTTCTTCTAAAATTTGTCACCGTTATTTTCTTTTTTTTTTTAGATGTTAAAATGTTATGGATTACACATAAGTTATTATGAAACCCATAATATATTAAGTAATATAATATAGTTTTCAATATTCTGAAATTTTGTTTGAGATGATAGTTCTCACATAACAGAGATATAACACCGAATATTAATCTAACTAATCATATGATATTATGATAATAATTTAAATTAAAAGCTAAGATTTGATAAAAAAAATTTATTCGACGCCGGAGAGAAAATTGATAATAGTTCTCTTGAGAATTTTCAAATAGGGGTAAACGAATATGATAAAAGTAAATGAGTTTATCATTTTATTACATGTTCTTTTATATAGTTTATATTCACATATTTTATCAAGAAAAAAATTAAATTGGAATCATAACAATATGTCTTTATGTGATATGGCAATAGTTTAAATGAAAAGCTAAGATGTCAAAAAAAATTGATCAAACGGACGAGATAAAATTGACAATAAGACTCTTGAGAACGCTCAAAGAGAGATTAAAAATAAGGTATAAGGTAGAAGTTACTGAGCATATTATTTTTTTACATCTTCATTTATATAGCATATATTCACATATTTTGGCAAGAAAAAAATTGAAACCATAATAATATGGAACTCAAAATAAAGAGAAAATTACAACAAATTTATATTTGATGATTTTAATAGGAGAAATAAAATATTTCATTAAGAATTATAATTTTTAAAGAAGAAAAGAAAAATTATTTATATTTTAATGAGTAAACATTTCATTAACTATTGGTACACGTGATTTTGTGATAATAATTTAAATGAAAAGATAAAATTTGAAAAAAAAAATTGATCAAACGGTCGATATAAAATTGACAATAAGTCTCTTGAGAATGCTCAAAGAGAGATGAAAAATAAGGTATAAAATATAAGTTAATGATCATATCATTTTTGCATATGTTCAGTAATCTATATTGACATATTTTAGCAAGAAAAAAATTTGGAATCATAACAATATGGAACTCAAAATAAAGAGAAAATTCCAACAAATTTATATTTGATGATTTTAACATTATATATAAAATATTTCATTAAGAATTATAATTTTTTAAAGAAAAAAAGAAAAATTATTTATATTTTAATGAGTGAACTCTTTATTAACTATTGGTATTAACAATTGAACATAACTTTGCACCATGATTCATTGAAACTATCTGATTAAGATCCGTTGGTCACAAACAAACTCACAACGATTCTCACTAAATCGGGTATGGAACACAAAACACCAATTCAACCAATCATATGCTTATCTTTTAATAACTACATTAATATTGCCATAAAATATCAATAAATTTGAGAAAATATATGGCTAAGATTCGGCAAAAAAATTGATCGAACTCTCGAGATAAAAGTGATAATATGGCCGTTTGAGGAGGCTCAAAAATAGATGAATAATAAGAGGTTGGGGTTAATTCTTCTTAACTTTACCTTAGATTTATCATCAGTCGAGTCACTGACATAATCAATGCACTTATGCAGATCTGTTGTGTCTTGATCATGTGATTCATCAACTACTTTTACTCCCAAAATAATAATATAAAAATTTAGTAAAAATATGAATTTCACTAAATTTTAGTTAGTGTTATGAATATAATTAATATGGATGTCTAATACTTGATCCCTAAGAAAAGATAAATTAGGAAATACTTGTAAGAATGGAAGGAATTGTGGCATGATATTTACTACTGTATATTCTATTGCATTTATGTTACATTATTTTCTTTATTGTAATTCTAAATCAGGTAAGAGATTTCTTAGTCAGCACTCACCCTCTACTTTATAAAGGGGGCAGTGACTATTGTATTCTTAATCCACAATTCAATGAAATTCTCTCCTTCCAATTCTCTCTTTTATTGTTCTTTTGGTCTTTATTTTATAACACGTTATCAGCATGAGTCGCTCTCGATACGTCTACAGATGTATGTTTACTTCCGATTACAATATCATTATGTAAATCTAAAGGTGCACTAACACGAACAAAGGTAAGCGGACTTTGATATAAAGAAAAAAAGGGAAATATTTTTTATTTTTAATTTATTCTCTATTATTTATTTTAGTTTATTTTATTTCATGATTTCGTAATTATTTATTTATTTATTTATTTATTTTTGATGCACCAAGAAGTTGCAACTGTAAGATTATATGACGCAACATGAAGTTGCAAAATTATCACTCAACCAGATGTTGAGAAATTACTAATCAACCAAAAGTTAAAATATTACAAATTGACATGAAATTAAATATTCAGCGCAAAGTTGAAACTTACAAATCAACCGAAGTTGCAAGATTATTTTGAGACTAGAAATTGAGAAATTATTAATCAACCCGAAGTTGAAGAATTACAAATCAACCTAAAGTTGAAATTAAGAATTAACCTGAAGTTGAACAATATAAACAACTTGAAGTTGTAAAAATTATAAATTAACTTGAAGTTATATTGAGACTATGAACATGAATATAAAGTTTGAATTGACCACGATGTTAATGAAAAAGAAGTGTGCCTCACTGATTGTGGTATTATGCATACCATTCCTAAAACTGAAACTATTTCTCTCACCTGGCAATGAACAACACAGAAGTACCATTTTTGGTAGCTCTAATTTAAGTGAAGGCTCCGGAAGAGCTAATACCAATGTACAAATGGGGACAAAATATAATTATAAATATTATGTAATTTTTTCCTAGGTCTCTGAGAAATTTAAATTAGCAAGATATATGCCCGAACATATATCATATGCAGACGGTGAGTGATTGTTGAATATCTGAAAAATATTTCAGGAAAGATAAGTATTTGAAAACCTAGTGTTTTTCTACTAATTTGTATTATATGAGAATAATAATAAATGAATGAGAACTTTCACTCTTCCAATTTCTTTCTTTAATTTTTACCCTTATTATATTTAAGTTTATAACATGTTTATTTTTATTTATGAACCAGAAGTTGCAATTATATTTATGCACCAGAAGCTGCAAAATTTATCACATTTATTTTAAGCACATTTATTTCGAAGTACAATTATTTTTATGCACATTTATTTTTCTGTACATTTATTTTATGCACATTCACTTTTATTCATTATGCACCTGTAGTTGCAACTTGATTTTTATTGATGCACCTGGAGTTGCAACATTATTTTTATTGATAACCTGAAGTTTCAATATTATTAATAAAGAGAGATAAAGTTGAAATGATATTTTTAATAAACGCACCCGGAATTGCGCGATTATAAGTTAGTAAATATGTGAATTTGAAAATTTACATTTTATGAGAAAACAAAGTGAAGGATAATCTGTAGACAAAATATTATTTACTTTTAATCATTTGCTCTTGTAGTAGCAGAGATATAAAGAGGCAAGACTTAAGAAATATTTTGAATTAGCATTCTATCTTTTTTTTTAATCAATGCAAAATTGTGAATTTTTATGAATCTCGTTCAACTAATTCCTCCCAATTCCCTGAAGTGGATGATGGCACATATGGAATTCATTGTAGTAATAGTGGTTGTAAAATTAGACGAGGAGATGGTAGAAGTCATAATAAGAGAATCGCGCAAATGAGTAAACCAAGAGTAAAATTAAAATGCTCGGTATTCATTGTATGTACCTATTGTACATCAAAATATCTCGTTGAATTTAATCATGTTTCTTTAAGGAAACAAAAGGATAAAGGAAGCCCAATTATGTTTATAATGAACATCACTTCAATAAAGCCTTAAACATGACTCACTTGGACGTGACAGATTTTTTTTGGACCACATACTATATTTATTACTTTACATAATATATGTATGCTCAGTAGATAGAGCAACTAAACATGATTGAAAACTCCAGAAGAGCCATTATTTTTAAGAAATAAAATTTGTACTAGATATTAATTTTCATTACCTATCAGAAAATATATTTGCTAATTCACAGATACACCAGACAATAATGAATATATATATTATGTATCTTTATAAAAGAAATATGATCTACATAAGTAAATACATATACTACAATGAACTAGAAGTTCACTAATTAGAAGAGCAATTTTATGATTTTGACATTGAACTAGTAGTTCATTAATTTAAAGGGCAACTTTATCATTAAACATGAACTAGAAGTTCATTTGAAAAGTATTTTATGAACCAGGAGTTCAGTAATTTGAATAGAAATTTCATGATTTATAATATCGGAGCATTAATGATGTAAATAATTATAGAAAATTCAAATGTACATCAATTAAAGAACCAGAAGATTCTTTTATCAAATGAATTTCATGTGATGCATGTTTTCAAGGAAAATTAATTGTTATACATCACAAATACGAGTTGGGAATGAATCACCCAATTTCCTTGAGCGTATCGATCGAAATATGTGTGGGTCTATTTCATGTAGACCATCTAGATATTTTATGGTGTTAATAGATGCATTTAGATTGTCACATGCATGTTTACTATCATCTCGAAATATTGTATTTGCGAGATTGCTTGCTCAACTATTTTGACTTAAAATAATAATTTTTGGATAGTAGAATTAAGACAACGTGTCTTGATGATGACCAAGTAGGTCACATTCCAAATATTCAATGACTATTATATGTTGATTGAGATTATAATTGAGCATTGGCCCACACACACGCTTAGAATGATCTAACATGATATGTTGTTAAATGATTATAATTAATTGTTGGCCTCCAATAATGAAATCAAAGCTCGTCTCCTAATTAAGGCCATGAAATGATACATGCTGCAGCACTAATTTGAGTAAAGCCAACATTTCAGCATAAGCACTCCCTATTATAATTTGAGATTGGCCTGCAGCCAAGTAAATATTATTTGAGAATTTTTGGATGTGCGTTATTTATTCCGGTAGCTTCACCATAACGCACAAAGATGGGTCACAAATAAAAGTCAGACATATATTTTAGGTTAAATTGCCCTTCATAATTTGATATCTTGAATTTCATAATATTAAACTTATTCACTACATTATTTATTTATTGATATAAATTTGATGCGAAAATTTTTCGATCATTATCTAATTTTGATACTTGACCTTATATATATGAACTATTAAGATGTAACTCATTTGTAATATATAGAAAATCTATTATCACATATATTTGTTCTTTCATAAAAGTAATTTAACGACATCTTAATTCAGATGGATACTCCTGGAGAATCATCCAAAAACACACCTGAAGTGTGTTAGATGTTTGTAGACAAAATTCTAGAAAAAAGAATTAAATGAATACCAAACAAATCAAATATTAATGAATATGTTCAAGATATAATAGACAATGAAAGTCCTGAAGAACTTGATTAATAATTAATGATAACATTAGGAGGAGAGAAACAAGAGCTGGAAAATATAAGTTATAACTTATATGGAATGCATCATTAATTTCTTTTACTTAGATCCTCTTACAAGTTAATATGAACTAGAAATTCATAAATTTATTAATGTGAAACAACATGCAATTATATTATTTATATTGATGCAAAAATGATATTCCAGTATTTAATGCTCATTGAGATACCCTTGGATGATTCTATGTTTGAGATATGCCAGGTTCATGGTCGACCAATCGGTTCCAATGATAAAGATCCAAGGAAGATGAAAAGAGCATGATAAGAAAGTTGGCTTGAAATTATAAATACTTCAAAACAAATAAATTCTTCTGAAAAGAATATTGATGATAAAAGAGTAGAAGACAATAACGGGCAAATTACCCCAGAAGAGTTTTAGGTATCTAAGAATATTGAAAATAATGAGATCTCAATAAATTATGTCTCTACTAGAATAAATATGGAACCGAAATAAAATTGTGATTAATCAAAATTTATTTATGCAATTGCAATTGATTTATAAATGAAAATGAGGAACTAGAATAAAAATAATTTGTATAATGTCGATGGATAAAGTATTGGCCAAATCAAAAAATGTAATTAAAGCATCATTATTTTCACTAGTGAAATATAAAATTGCGGACATGTACTCCAAACACCTGGCGTTGTATAACGGTAACTTATAAGCGGGTATAACTTATAAGAGGGTGTTTTAAGAATATGTAATGAGAAAATTAAATTGTGATGTGTAATTATATTTCTAATTTTGTCGTCCCTGATGGACTTATTAACGAAGGAGTTTCAGTTACTAGGTCTTTAATTAGACAAGAAGACGAATTAAATTCAATATAATAACTTGATTATCTTTTGTTAATTGAGAAATACTTATTAGGTTCTTGGTGATTTGAGGACATGTAAGACATTATTAAGTTTCAAATCACGTGTAGAAGAAATAAAATAAGTTTGACCTAGAGTTTGAATTTCCAAACCTTCTCCATTCCTGACATGAATTTGAACGGTGCCAAGGTATGGAGTGTGCGAGTTGACATTGGCGATCTGAGAATTCACATGATTTGTGGCACTTGAGTCTAGATACCATTCGTCTGTGACGGTCGGTGGAGCACATACCTTGTTGGCATGAGGTTGGTTGTTTTGATTATACCAACGACATATCCCGGGAGCATGGCCTGGAATTTTGCAAATTTGACAACGCACCTTTTTATGGTAATAATTATAATAATTATTATTGTTATTATTTTTATTTGTTATGAATATAATTAATGTGGATGTCCACTAATTGGCTCCTAAGCAAAGATAAATTAAGAAATGCTTGTAAGAATGGATGGAGTTGTGGCAGGATATTTACTACTGTATATTATATTGTATTTAGATTAGAATATTTTCTTTATTGCTATTCTAAAGCAAGCCAGAGATTTATCTGCCATCACTCACCCTCTACTATATAAAGGGTGCAGTGATTTTTGTGTTCTTAATCCTATAATTCAATAAACAATTTACCTCCTCCAATTCTCTCTTTTGTTGTTCTTTTGTTCTTTATTTTATAACACGTTATCAACACGACTCGACTATAAGCAATTGAAGTTCTAACTAAAACACTACTTCAGAAGGTACAATTTCAAATTATTAATATTTCATTATATTATTTATTTTGGATTTCTTTTATTCGATTTTTTTCTTGATATTCGTTATTTTGCAAGCTTCTTTTAAGTTATATATCTCAGCACCAGAAGTTGCAGATTTTCTTTACAGATCAATGCACTAGAAGTTGCTTGAAAAATTATTTTTACTTTGCAACCAGAAGTTCCATGTTTATTTTTATTCACACAACAGAACTTGCTCATTTGAAATATACTTGTTTATTTATTTTTATTTATGCAATAAGAAGTTGCATGTTTATTTTTATTTACGCACCTGAAGTTTCTTGTCAACCAAAACTTGCAAGTTTATTTTTATTTATGCACATGAATTTGGAAGTATGATTATGCGCCTGAACTTGAGAAATTTATTTTTATTACGCACATTTATTTTTATGTAAATTTAATTTTATGCATATTTACTTTTCGTACATTTATTTTTATAGACATTTACTTTTCTGTAAATTTATTTTATACACATTTATATTTATTCATTTATACACCTGTAGTTGCAAATTTATTTCTACTGATGCTCAAGAAATATTGAGAGATAGATAATTCACCTTATGTGCAACCCGCCAACTCATGCTCCAGAAATTGTAATCGTGCCGTGTTCTTCTTGTTGAGCAACTCGTCAAAAGTTCTCCAAATCTCAGCCGCCGATTTACACCCCTTAATATGCTCGAATAGATCGCGTGATATCGACCTCTTCAACAGGAACTCCGCCTTACCATTCGTTTTCGACCACTCCTTTACTGCGTCTGCATTCATCACCATACCATTCATATCGGTGACAGGCGTCGGTGCAACCTCCGTACCAACAACGATCTCCCATATCCTCTCACTCCTAATACAAGACTCCATACAATTTCTTTCACATAGAATAATTCGAAAGATTTAGAGTCTCAATACCAAGTTCATTAACCCGCTTGCGAGATCATATATTAGTAAATAAGTGAATTTGAAAACAAACTCCCAGTGAATATTTTATGAGAAAATCATGAAGAATAATTTGTAGACAAAATATTATTTAGAAATAAACGTTGCTCATGTAGTAACATAGCAATATAAAGATGCAAGATTTTGTTGTCCTCAGTTTGATGGTATTTAAAACTATTCCGAGCTACTGATATATTTGTGTGAGAATGTCTTAAGTTAGATAGTCACACGATCAAGTTCTCAAAAATGTCTCGGACGCATTCTGCCTATCTCAGAAGAATAAGAAATCGTCACGTATGCAAAGGATTTCAAGAGAGCATTTCAAGGCGTGGGTGCAAGCTTCTTAGTTTTTCGTGTGTGTTTAGTTTGGTGAGTAATTTAATTTGTATTAAAAAGAGAGTATAATCTGCAAATTGCCAAATTCTGGCAAGTTCCGTTATCAATGGAAGTGGTCCATTCTCAACGGACAACTGTGTTGACAACGGAACTCTCCGTTGATAAACTTTTCTTCATGACTTCTTTCTGGCTGAAATTTTACACAGTCCGTTGGCAACGGAAATCTTCCGTTGGCAACGGAAATCTTCCGTTGGCAACGGAACTATAGGAATACAGCCGTTTAGTTTGAAATCTTCTTTGATTGCGTTCTGTTTTTGGCAGTCCGTTGGCAACGGAACAACAAAGTTTCCTTCTATGACGGAGCAACGATTTTCCAATTGAAAAGACAGAAAATTCTCTTCTTAATACTAGTTAAATTACTCTAAATCTTAAAGTGAGATTAGTGGATTTTTTGAGCGTGTTGCTCATTGGTTTGTTGAAGTTCAAGGGATCAAGATTGTAAGTTGTTGTTCCACTGGCTGTCAAGAGGATTTTGTATGGCGACGGTGGTTCGAGGTCCTATAAATGATCTTGTTTGTTAGTGAAATCAGAGCCGCAAGGCAGGTCCTGGTGAGTAGGCAACTCATGAACGCGATAAGAGCCGCTAGCGAGTAAACGGGTGGTTAAGCCTAACGCAACCACCTCGCCGAACTTTGTCAACAAGTTCTTCTGTTCGGTATCTCTTTACTTTTCTATTTATTTTAATTTCTTATTTATTTATTTTACTTTGTTAATTAGTATTCAAACAACCATCAACAAAAGTCTTAAAAACAAATAAAAATATAAAACCCTAAAAATATAAATATTCACGTTTCCGCATATTAGGCCTTTTTATCCCCCCCTTTTTAGGCCTCTAGTAAATAACAATTGGTAACAGAGCAGGAAAACATACCATTTCAAATTTCAATTTGAAATAACTTGTATTCGATTCATGGCGACTCCTTCCATCAACCGACTCCAAATCGCCTACCCCGACAAATTTGACGGCAAGAACTGGAACGTCTGGAAAAGATGCATGATGAACACGTTTGATCTTCACGGTATTCGAAAGATAGTGAAAAATGGTTTTACCATAGATTTTGTAAAAGACAGAACCACAACCTATACCGTTGACACTAAAACCAATAAAACTCTTGACATAATGGCCCAGAACCTTATTCTCACAAATATGTTGAACACATTTTCTGTAATAATAGATGGTTGTGAGAATTCTAATGAAATGTGGAAAGCTCTCCTAAATAGATTTTAGGGAAATAATCAAGTGAATAGAACAAAACTTATGGGACTTGAACAACAATTTGATAATTTCCGGATGATCGAAGGTGAAACCGTCGAGAATATGTACACTCGTATGTCGCATATCTGAAATAGATTCATTGCTTAGGAGAAAAACTAACCGATGATCGAGTTGTAGGTAAATTGATTAGGGCAATGTCTCCGAGCTAGGAAGTACTTTGAGTTTCATTGGAAACGATGCTCGCAACGAAAGATATCGGGCCGGAAGAACTTGTCAACTACTTCCGAAACTTCGAAACTCGAGTGAAGCAAATTGGAACTGATTCCCAACCCAAAATCGTGGTGATGCCGGCTACAAGCTCGAATGATGAGGAGGATGAGATAGCATGCTTGGTGAGACAATTCGGTGAATCTAACAACAACTGACGTCGAAACAACCAAAAGACGTACTGCTTCGAGTGCAACAAGAAGGGACACACCATCGATAACTGCTTCACCTTACATCCCGACCTTGCTCCGTGGAATAAGAAGGATGATGAAAAACGTGATGGACGTTCACATTATAGACACGAGCGACGCGAAAGGCGGTCCGATGATCAACACGACAAAAGACGAGAAAAGAGATACGATGACCGAGGAAAGGACAAGAAAAGGAAGTTGAAAAATCACTCCGCCATGATGGCCGTGTGGGGAGACGAGTCGAGCGATTCATCGGATGGTTCCGGTTCATACTCCGACTCCGAATCAGACGTGGCGAATGTCGCGTTCATGGCGTATAATGACGTGGACGAAGTGTGCGAAAGGATGATACAAGAGATGATTCGACTTGGACAACTTCCAACACAACCCCGTCCTCCTACCGTGACATCTTACATCGACACGACTTCCTCCGGTTCTTCCCGCGACATGAGTCGCGAGGTATGTCTAGATTCTACTGTAAATTATGTTTTAGAAGAGATTAAGAGTCCTAGTTCAAATCAAATTATTGAAAATGTAGAACCCAAAACCCACGATGAACTAGAACAAGAGTTAAAAATGCTTCGGAAGTCTCTTAATAGTACCCAAGAACTTCTCATTGTTTCTGAAACTTCGGTAAGGTCATATAAGGCACGAATAAAAGAACTTGAAAAATCGAATTTAAATGATTTTAACAACTCAATCGACGATAACTTAAACAAGAAGTTAAATAACTGTATTTGTGAAAAATTAAAAACTGAAATTAGTCATCTAAAAGTCGAAGTTATAAGTTTCAAATGTGAAAATAAATCTCTCAAGTCTGCTTGCACCAGAAATGTCTCGAGCAAACCTGATTTAGACAACTTATTTATAGCACAAAAACCAAACGATAAAACCGGTTTGGGTTTCAAGAAAGAGGTCAGTACTAAACCCGCTCTTTCAAGACATAAAAACCATACAATAAAAAGGGAGCTCAATCAACAGAAGAGTAGAGGAAGTGCATTTATATACCGAGACTACTCTAAGGGCCAAAGTCCTAAAAGTCGAACTTCTAAAAGTTTTAGTAATAACAATAGGATTCACCATTTTCATGATTTCCGGCATATTCATGAGAATAACCACGGTGTCACAACCGAAAGACTTTATAAAAGAGGTCCTAATGGTTATTTTTATCAAATAGTCGACACACATGTACCGAGAAAGATTCAACCTAATGAATCACAACATCGAGCTCCCAAACATTACATTAATGCACATGAAAAATAAGGTTTTTCAAACTTAAACAATTTTTCAAAATAAATCAACCTTGCAAATTCAACCGTTTTTAGTGCCAAGTCGACCGAACCAAAGCTTAGGAAAGCCGAGTTTTTAAATCACTATAAAAATTATTTTGTGAAAGATACTAAAGAGACTTCGAACCCAACTTGTTCATTTTGTACCTATGGTTGCAAAATAGGTCATATCTCTTTAGAATATCATTTACGTAAACCTACTTATTCTTCTAAATTTGTGTGGTCGAGGAAAGATAGAAATATTTGAAGCAACTCCTCATTACATGAGAAAAAATCAAAGGGGGAGTTGTAGTAAAGTTTTTGCCATGATAGATCTAACTTGTAGTCCAGAAAGTATTTTCAGATGCAGGAAATTTCTATAATTTGACGAGAACCAATCAAGAAATATGGATAATCGACGCAACTTTTGTCATCTTGCAAATAAAGAACATGTGGAGACTTGGTCGAGTCGATTCATCGGATTTAAGTCGACAATATTTTTGCCAAGTCACAAGCATCTTTCTATATTATCCATTTCTTGGTCGAGGTTATGCAATTCCTATTCAGACTTACTTTTCAACTACTCATTATAAATTATTTTTCGGTGCTTTTTGTGTTCTCCTCGATTTTTTTAGAAACTATGTCTTTCGAACTTTATTTAAAAGATTATATGTATGTTTCAATCATATAAAAAAGATTTCTTAAAATTGTAAAAGTCTTTATGAATTTTTTTTTCAAACACCTATTTGAAACTTTTTAATTAAACCCTTAATTATTTTCTGAAGCTTTCAGTTACAAAAATCATATGTTGTGAAAGATTTTTTTTCATGGGTTATTAACTTATGGAGGAGCACATATAGAGGGGGAGTTCTTGCCTCTCGATCGTGGTCCTTTTGTATGTTTTTCAAAAAAGGGGAGAATGAATTTAAACTTGCTAAATTAACGGAATAGTTTTGAAAATCATAAAAAGTGGGAGTTTGTTGTCCTCAGTTTGATGATATTTAAAACTAACCCGAGCTACAAATATATTTGTGTGAGAATGTCTTGAGCTAGATAGTCGCACGATCAAGTCCTCGGAAATGTCTCGGATTCACCCAGCCTATCTCAGAAGAATAAGAAGTCGTCACGTATGCAAAGGATTTCAAGAGCTTATTTCAAGGCGTGGGAGCAAGCTTCTTAGTTCTTCGTGTGTGTTTAGTTTAGTGAGCAATTTAATTTTTATTAAAAAGAGAGTATAATCTGCAAATTGCCAAATTCTGGCCAGTTCCGTTGTCAACGGAAGTGATCCATTCCCAACGGATTATTGTATTACAACAGAACCTTCCGTTGATAAACTTTTCTTCCTGACTTCTTTCTGGCTGAAATTGTACACAATCCGTTGGCAACGGAACTCTTTCATTGGCAACGGAACTGTAGGAATATAGCCGTTTAGTTTGAAATCTTCTTTGATTGCCTTCTGTTTTTGGCAGTTCGTTGGCAATGGAACTACGCAGTTTCCTTCTTTGACGGCTGCTCTTTCCTCCTTTAAAATGAGGGATGCCGGTCTCAGAAATAACAACGATTTCCCAATTGGAAAAGCAGAAAAATTCTCTTCTTAATACTAGTTAAATTATTCTAAATCTTAAAGTGAGATTAGTGGAGTTTTTGAGCCTGTTGCTCGTTGGTTTGTTGAAGTTCAAGAGATCAAGTTTGTAAGTTGTTGTTCCACCGGCCGTCAAGAGGATTTTGTAAGGTGACGGTGGTACGAGGTCCTATAAACGATCTTGTTTGTTAGTGAAATCGGAGCCGCAAGGTAAGTCCCGGAGAGTAGGCAACTCGTGAACGCGGTAAGGGCCGCTAGTGAGTAAATTGGTGGTTAAGGCTAACGGAAATTTTGCCTTAATTTATCTATTTCCTCTATTATTGTCGCCAGCAGGAGGAATGCTTGCATATAGTACAGGGGTTGTGCAGACAACACCGCATTAATTAGTGTGAGTATGCAGCCAATTAAGAGGAATTTCGTTGACCATCCTGAGATTTTTGACCTTATTTTTTCAATCAAGGGAATAAAGTGGGCTTGCGATGGTTTGTGAATGGAGAGCGACAACCTCAAATATTTGATTGGGAACTCTTGGTTTTCACACTCGAGGATATGCTGAATTGTCCTCGCAGCCTGGCTATTGAGTTGGATCGTAGTGAAGGTGCATTTGTTGTTGCTTATGCACAAACCTGACATATTTGCAAAGAATTTTAGCTGCAGCTTTGTGCTATTCGCTTCAGTTATGATGATTGTATCTTTTGCGTATTGAATTGCTTTGGTTTGCAAGGTTTGTGCTATTCGCTTCAGTTATGATGATTGTATCTTTTGCGTATTGAATTGGTCTGGTTTGCAACTTGAAGGGGCACGGTGCAAGGTTGTTAGTGAATGTTATCAGATTCTGTAGCGAGTCTGCCGCTAGGTTGAATAACAGCGGTGAGAGGGAGTCTCCCTGTCTCAGTCCTCTCTTATATTTGAAAAAAGGTTGTAGTTGCCCATTTATTTTTAGCGCTGAGGTGGATGAGGTTAGGATGGAGAGAAGAGAGAGTGGATGGGTATCAAAGAAACATAATTTTTTGTTTTGTTTTGTTACTTCATTTTTGTTGTCAAGGACAGCCAATATACTTTTTTTTTTCTGTGTAATAATTATATATTTTATGTTATCGTATTCTACTTTATATTTTTCATTTATAAGGGCTTTATGACGCAGAAGATCATTAGATTCATCAGAAAATGTTTGTATTAAGTAGCGACCATACAAAAAAAAAGAGTATTGATTATTAATTTATGTGTGGGCCGAATGTCCTGTACCGGGCTGGGGCTACGTTGTCATAAAATGGGCTATAGGTTTGTAGAAGGCAATCTTCTCGTGTCGTCTCATCTCAGCAGAATAGAGATATAAATACGCATTTATCTCTCACCCGACGGAGAATAGGCCTAACCCCCTACCTCAGAAAGAAGAGCGGAGATGGAAAAAATCGGATTCCCTCTGTGGCGAAAAAGCAAAAGACCGGCGTCGACGCCGGCTGGTCCTCACTGGGGGGAAGAGAGCGCGAGAGACATCGAGACAACACTGTCTGGTCTTCGTCTGGGGAAAGAAGAGGCGGCTGATCTTGATTCGGATGGTCGTCGTCGGGGGAAAGAGAGCGCGAATCGTCGTCCGCGGAAAGAGAGAGCTAGAGGCACGGAGACAAGACCGCCTGGTCATCGTCTGGAAACAACACCAGATGGTCGTCTTGAGGGGGAAGAGATAGTGAGAGTCAACAGTCCACCCTGTCCCACTTTGGTTATTTCCTTCTCCTTCTTTTTATTCACTCCTATTTTTGAATTATCTGTGATTCGGTTTTTGAACTGACAATTACCATTGGAAAATTATGTCATTTGCAGCTGTCGAGAGTAAAAGGTGGGTAGTCTGTTAGGGACAGCTGTTCAAATCAAGTTGGGTGTGAGTTCCTGCAGGATAAATAAATAATTCAATGAATCAATATTATATTATGACCCTATATAATTTGAAATTTTTGTATTAACAGTTATTCGCGATGGAGAGAGTCAGGCAGAGAAGGATTGAGAGTGGATGGCCAGCGGGTGTCGAGACTGACATGTGCATCCTTGAGGAGGCTGCTTCGGGGGGCATAGTTGTTTACTATCCGATGAAAACTGAATTGCCAGCAAATGGCAAGTATAGGAAAATGAACCCTGTCTTTCAAGGGAAGACGATAAGGACAGGATCCAAACTTGCTGATGTTAGTTCCTTCTCCTTCCTTTTATTCATTTTGATTTTTGAATTATCTGTGATTCGGTTTTTGAACGACAATTTCCTTTTTCAAATCATATCATTTGCAACTGTAGAGAGTCAGGGGGGTAGTCTATTAGGGAGAGCTGTTCAAATTAAGTTGGATGTGAATTCTTATTTTGTAGCTACAAGATAAATAAATAAATATAATATAATAACCCTATGTAATTTATTGAAATTTTGTATTAACAGATATTAGGGGTGCATGTTACAGCAAGAGGGAGAAATGAGATCTACGGCACCATAACGGCGTGTTTTACTTCTTGAGGAGGCATAATGCTTTTCAATCGAGGTGTCGACAATCCTCAAATTGTCCGTGATGAGGTACTACCCATTTTTCCTCCCTTTGTTTATTTATTGAGGTATTTGTTTTTAAAATTTTATCTCTAAGCAATTTCATTAAACCAATAAGCAGGATTGGCTCGAACTGACTCGACCGCTGCGTGGTATGCCTGGGGTAGGGCGTGTAGAGATCGAGGCCAAAATATGGGTAGGTAGTGATGAAAGAGTCGATATGACTGTATCTTGGCAGCGCACGGAGGAAGCAGCGTTTGACCAGGTCCGCGAAGTGACAGGATACGGCAACGGAGGAAGTTTGTTGCATGTAATGTACGTGGTTTATGAGAAGGCCGTTGCGGCCTTCATTGAGATCACGTTCGAGCCGCGTTACCCCGTCGAAATATGTGGGCGTATTTCGGCGCATAATAATATGTATTCTGATTTGAAATCCTCATTGTTTACCAAGGAATGGAGTAATGGGGAGCATTTGAGAGTGGAAGATGGGGAACAACAACTCCCGTTGCTGAAGTATGTAATACCCGTGCCAATCTACAAAACTCCAAATCATGACATGATGGGCATGTGCTACGAGGATGAAATCGATGTGATAAATTCATATGATGGTTGTCTTCGGATTGATTTCAATCTCAGGAACAGTAGTGACCAGGGGAATATTGCCAAAGGGGATTTGGAGTTTTCTATTAAGAGGCATGGGGAATGTATTAGCAAGATTTATAGCATGTATGGAGTGATGCAAGCCAAGGTTTCTTTTATGATGAACTCTTGAGGCTTTATGACCCGTTATCATCGTGCAAGTGCTTTGTTGGAAGGCCCCAAGTGAGAAATATTTTGTTATATGTTCTGTTGAGTGAGATACTAATTAATTGTTTGTTAAACATTATGAGCTAAGACTTATTTTTTTTTATTCTATGAATATGTAAATTATGAATTGAATGAACAAATAAATTGTCATGGATGGATTGTAAGTAGCTTGTGATTGTGAGTAGCTGGGGTTTTCAATTTGATAAATCAAATTGAATAAAAATTGGTTTGCAATTTTTTGAATTCTTTTATTTATCACATACCAAAAGGTTGTGTGTATATATATATATATATAGACACACGTGCACGGGGGATACTAAAAAACATACGTATGTTGCAACATACGTTTTTTTTAAATACTCATAAAGTGGTTATAAAAAGCAAAAATTCAAGTTTCAACCGTACGGATGTAATATTTATGTTATGAATATGTTGTGGATTAATTTTTATAGGAATCAAAATAATATATCATTGTCATCTTGTATCATCAAACAATTATTCCGATATATATTTTGAATAGTGCTGCAGATTTTGATGGTATATGATGGCAATGATATAATATTCTGATTCTTGTGAAAATAAATATACAACATATTCAAAGCATATATATTCCATCCGTACGATTGAAATTTGAATTTTTAATGATTTAATACATATTTTGGGGCGTATGTTTCTCACCCCAAAAACATATGTATGTTTTTTAGCGACTCCCCGCACACACACATATTATATACATATACACGCACGCATGTCATATCACTGTTCTGCCAGAGTGCCAGGATATGCAGCATGCATCATTTTAGATGCGTGTTTCAAGAAGAGGACTAGCCAATATGATTTAATATAATTTTCAACATATGGACCCAACTAGTACATTGGAACAAAAGCCTACTAGTACATTGGAACCTATGTTACGCTGATACTTCAAAAAACCAGCCGTACGCGTATCGGATACGTATCGGACACTCACACGGCTCCGATACGGCACCAATACGTTTCGGACACGTCACGTGGCGTATCCGAATATTTTAATATATGTTGACTTTCGGACACGGCTCCGATATAGCACCGATACGGCAGGACATGCCTGGACACAGCTGGAACACGGCTGAGGACACAGCCCAATGTTTTAAATCCCAATTTAATTTTTATTTTTTGCTATAATTCCATTTTCGCTTCTTTATTTATTTATTTTGTTAAAAATGGTCTTTTTTAATGCCTATTTTTTTTTTAAGTTCATTTTTTTCTTTTTTTTATTAATGAAACTAACTCATGAGAAGCATAACTAAAGACGGTATCATATCTCTTCTTTGTTTAAAAAATAATTTTTTTTCTCATTTCTTAGTCTCGTTCTTTTCTTGTCATTTTCTTTATCATATTTGGTTATTTTTTATATTTTTAAAAATTTTAGATATATAATTAATAATATAGTAATATATATATTAGACGTATCGTGTCCAAAGATTTTTTGAAATAGCCGTATCGCCGTGTCCGTATCGGTGCAACATAGATTGGAACAAAAGCGGAAGGTTATCTATATCAGTTTGGGATTGACCTAGTTATTAAGGCAAAAATGGCATAGGAGGTGCTGGGGAAGAAAAACCTTCATAGTGAAGATAGGGTAAAAAATGTAACTTTAACATAGTAGGGTAAATATAAGCGTAAATTAAATTTTAGAAGAGTAAATATGATATATTTTAACATAGTAAGCGGAAATATGATATGTATTCTGATTTGGAATCCTCATTGTTTACCACGGAATGGAGTCATGGGGAGCATTTGAGAGTGGAAGATGGGCAACAACTCCCGTTGCTGAAGTATGTAATACCCGTGCCAATCTACAAAACTCCAAATCATGACATGATGGGCCTGTGCTATGAGGATAAAATCGATGTGATAAATTCATATGATGGTTTTTTTCGGATTGATTTCAATCTCAGGAACAACAGTGACCAGGGGAAGATTGCCAAAGGGGATTTGGAGTTTCCTATTAAGAGGCATGGGGAATGTATTGGCAAGATTTATAGCATGTATGGAGTGATGCAAGCCAAGATTTCTTTTATGATGAACTCTTGAGGCTTTATGACCCGTTATTATTGTACAAGTGCTTTGTTGGAAGGCCGCAAATGAGAAATATTTTGTTATATGTTCTGTTGAGTGAGATACAAATTAATTGTTTGTTAAACATTATGAGCTGAGACTTTTTTTTTATTCTATGAATATGTAAATTATGAATTGAATGAACAAATAAATTGTCATGGATGGATGAATGCTTGTGATTGTGAGTAGCTGGCGTTTTGAATTTGATAAATCAAATTGAATAAAAATTGGTTTGCAATTTTTTGAATTCTTTTATTTATCACATACCAAAAGGTTGTATATATATATATATATACACACACATATATATACATATACACGCACACATGTCATATCACTGTTCTGCCGGAGTGCCAGGATATGCAACACGCATCGTTTTAGATGCGTGTTTCAAGAAGAGGACTAGCCAATATGATTTAATATAATTTTCAACATATGGACCCAACTAGTACATTGGAACAAAAGCCGAAGGCTAACAATCAGTTTGGGATTGACCCAGTAAGTAAGGCAAAAATGACATAGGAGGTGTTGGGGAAGAAAAACCTTCATAGTAAAGATAGGGTAAAAAATGTAACTTTAACATCGTAGGGTTTATATAAGCGTAAATTAAATTTTAGAAGAGAAATATGATATATTTTAACATAGTAAGCGCAAATATGATATTTTGAACTTTTGGAAGGGTAAATATGTAATTCTCCTTATTTTTCTGTCTAGGCATATAGTGCATGCATACAAAATATAAACTTATGTAATTTCTCAAGAAGTAATATAACATTATGTAATCTTGTTTATATCCTTGTTTCAAAAATCTATCTAGTTACCAAGAACGTATAACTTGATATTGTAATATTCTCGAGTTTTTGTCCTTGAGGTTATTTTTGGACATCATATTATATGACTTTCTAAACCTAAAAACAAGGCCCTTTCATGCAAAAGACAGTAAGAAAATCTGAAACACATGTTCTTAATCTTTTTTTTTTTTTTTTTTGCACACATGTTCTTATCTTAAAGGTCTCAATTGACAAGCAACTAAACAAATGTATAACGTTAATAACTTGTCCAGATGATAAAAATGCTTATAAAACCCTCCACATAAATAAGCTGCATAAAACAACTCAGCTTAAATTAAATACCTTCCTCTTCTGACGCATAAAAATTGAAAGAGGATCTTCTAACCATTACTTTTTCAAATTAGCCCTCAAATACAAAACTAATTTCAAAAACTGTCCTTTACTGCCATTTTGCAAATAAACCTGCTTCTTAAAATCTGAAGTCAGGTTCAACATCTATCGACCAAGCGAATTTCGCAAAAAGCGACTTATTAAATATCTGTCGAAACAAAAAAAATAAAAAATATATATATAATTCTTGACTAAAGGAAGGTAAATGAAATTGGGAAATTTGGCAAAAAAAGCTCCCAACTTTTCTTGATGTTATAAAAAAAAAACCTAACTTTTTAGATTCTCTCTTTTAATCCCCTCTAAAATACATTAAATTCATTCACATTATACGATTTTATCCATATTATTATCTTTTACTTACATTTTACGTAAATTTTATTTCTTTACATTTATTCTTCTTTTGTGTTGAAAAAAGTTAAGAAGGATATTTCATTTTGGTCCAAAACTAATAAAAAATTTGACAGAGTGCTAGTTTTACTCGATGAACTTTAGAGAAACTCTAAAAAGTTCATTTTTTTTCCAAACATTCAAAAATTTCCCTGCCAAACTAATTCACTCTACTTTCAGGGGTATAAAAGTAAAAATCCATACCTTTTCGATCGGCACTTCGTGCCTTTTGCACCACGCGACCGAAATTCTTGGATCCAAATAATTGATTTTTGAGGTGCCTAAAGCGATATTTTTCATCGCCTCTTTTACTTTCTTATCCAGCTCCATTTTTTCGATGCGAGCGTCCATTTGCGATATTTTCTTCCCTATCCTATAATATTTTTTAGGGTTTAGGGCTTAGGGGTGGTTTATGAGGTGTAAATGAAAAAGTGTTTTTTTGGGTTTTGAGTTTGTTTTTTAGAGTTTAGGGATGATTTGTAAGTAAGTGGTATAAATGAAAAAAAAGTTTTCTCTATTATGTAATTTTATTGAAATGAAAAGATGTTATTTTTAGGATTCTGAGTTTGTTTTTGAGGGTTTGTTTCGGGATAAATAATGGGGGGCATAAATGAAAAGAAGTTGTTTATAACTGAAGTTGGCTTTTAGTGTTTGGAGTTCTCTTTTTAGGATTTATTTTGGTAAGGGGTACATGTAAGAAGTTGGTTTTAAAAGGTTTTTAGTTTTGAACTTTTTTAGGGTTTAGGGCTAATTAATAAGGGGTGCAAATGAATAAAAAAATGTTATTTTTAGAAGACTTTGAGTTATGTTTTTTTAAGGGTTGAGGCGAATTTTATTTATAAAGGGTATAAATGACAAAAAGTTCTTTTTCTATAAAGTTATTTTGAGATTATTATTATTATTTTTTTATGTAACTCACGCTTCAGGAGCGAGATTTCTTTTCTGCTTTCCATCTTTGTCTTTTAGTGGCGGCTTTCCTTTTTTGGTTCGGTTCAAATCCGTCTCTAACTCCTTTCTTTGCTCATATATATATATATATATAATTCTATTTTTTTTTCATAAACTAATTAAACCCTAAAAAATGAAAAAATAAAATAAAATAAAACACGACCTTTAATTCGTCAATCTTTTCGCTTAGTTTGGTCATCTGAGAGTCAGTGCGATTTTGAGACGGCCCTTCGATGATTGCATATAATAGCCACCTATTTTAATAAAAATAAATGTCAATTCATTATATTATTTAAATATCACTTTATATAAAATATACAAAAGTATTACATATATTATTGACTTTTCTTAATTTATTTACCTCTTTATTGGCATGCTGATAAGTAGCAACCTTTTATGGAACCTTACGGGCATTTGTTTCGCAACTCAACTGTATATCAAAAATAGAATATTACAAAAATGAACAGAGCATTCAAAATAAAAAATAATATTCAATCCCCGTTTGATTTACTTTTTTAGAGATAGAAATAATATAAAAATAGACTATTACAAAAATAAATAAAATACTCAAAAAAAGTCAGAAAAGGAGGAATAAGTTAAAAAAAAGGTCAGCACGTTGAAAAAAAGAGAGAGAAATAAATATCAAATGTTAGAATACTACAAAGAAAATTAAAACAATAAAAAATATATATAATTATATATATTAAAAACACTCACAATATCGTCTAAATAGATGGATGCATTATAAGACCAGGGAAAAATATTAATAAAATTAAAAAAAAAAAAGACAGAGAAATAATAATAGTCAACATAAATAAAAAAAGAGGAATAATAAAAATAAAAAGAGAGAGAACATAAAAACAGAATTAAATATTTCATAAAAATAAAAAATAAAAATAAAAAATAAAAAATAATAATAATAATAATAATAATAATAATAATAATAATTATTATTATTATTATTATTATTTTTTATTATTATTATTATTATTATTATTATTATTATTATTATTATTATTATTATTATTATTATTATTAGATTCAGTGTGATGTTTGAGAAATCTTTGCAATTTGATTTTCATATATTGAGATATTATGATTTTGTTGGATGTTATTGGGCAAAAATACATACCATATTAACTACAATAATGACTATATAATAATATGAAAAATATTTATGATAAACTAATATAACTAAAAATATTGGTGAAAATATCCAACTTGTAAATTTAAATAAAATAATATTGAATAAATGGTGAGAATATATGATCTTTTCTCTTATCCACTAGAATCTAGAACTTGAAAATCACAATATTCCATTCTTCAAACTTGTGGTTAGAATCAGATTTAGAATATTTCCGAATTGAGATATCACTGTATGGTTCAAATTAAGAGACAATATTTTTATATTCCTTCAAAAACACATAAGATACTTTTTTTATTAAAAAATCTAATCCATGTCTAAATCAGTGATAGTGCCATTTGGATCATGCAAAAGCCTCACATTAACCATATGTACAAAGTTCAGTTATAATCGGAAAAAAAATATATATATATACAAAGTTCAGTTTTTCTTCTTTTTAATGACACTTGTCTAACAATTGGTTTTTTGTTTCTGATCTCCAAATTGTACACAAGTAAGTGTCCAAATTTGGTTTTTATATTTTGCATCTCCAAATTATACACAATTAATTTAATATTCTATTTTTTACATATAATATAAAGAATGTTAAATTATATGAAATTTAGAGAATTTTAATTGGGAAATCTGAAACAACAATGGAATTGAACACGCCAAAAACACGATGAAAATATGTATATATTATTTTTTCCGCTTTTCAATATACCACTTTTTATATATTATTTTCACGATTTTACGTATATATTATTATTAACCATATATACAAAGTTCAGTTCTTCTCCTTTTTAATGACACGTGTCCAACAATTGGTTTTTTGTTTCTTATCTCCAAATTGCACACAAGTAAGTGTCCAAATTTGGTTATTTTTTATTTCGCATCTCCAAATTATACACAATTAATTTAAAATTCAATTTTTTACACATAATATAAAGAATGTTAAATTATATGAAATTTAGAGAATTTTAATTGGGAAATAAAAAAAAATGACAAGAATAGCACGCCCAAAACACGATGAAAATATGTATATATTATTTTTTCCGCTTTTCAATATACTATTTTTTATAAATTATTTTCATGATTTTACGTATATATTATTATTAAAATATAAAACCTATGATAATCCAATTTTAGTCCAAAACACAATGGATTTCTTTTACCAATTTTAGTCATATGTCTTAAAATAAAACCTAGGATATAATAATAAAAAATATTATTATTATTAAAAAAATAAAAAATATTTTATTACTATATATTTTAAAAGTCTAATAACATAAATCATACTTTTGGAAAAAATATTTAAAAAAATTATTTTCCAAAAATGTTTTTTGAAAAGAACTTTAAAAAAATGTTAATAATATTATTATAGAAAATATTATTTCAAAAAATAATATTTACTTAGAAATACAACTAAAAAATATTCATAAAAATAATTTCTTAAGAAAAATCTTTGTGTACATAATGTTTCAATTTTTTTCAACATATTCTTAATTTTTATTTTATTTTTTGCCGGAAATTGTTAAAAAATAATTATGTTTTCTTTTACATTTTGTGACATTTGGTATCATATTAAAAGTTCTCCCTACTTGAGTTATTTTTGGCATTCATCCAATCAATTTTTGTATGATATAGTTATAGGATTAGTGCCCTAGGCCAAACGCATTTTGTATTAGGGAATGGATTATGTGTTAAGACATTATAATTTATTCTATAAAGGTCATTTCTTATATACATGTGTGTATGAGTTGTGAATATACACTTACATATCAACCATAAATGACACTTCGGATTCACGTCATCAGAATATGTGATTCTGATAGTAGAATTGTGAATCAACGAATGGCATTCTAAACCGTCCCTAGTGATATGCAGGATGTTTACAGAGATAAACATACTTCGGGTAAGAAGCTACATATCCACACTAGTATATTTGAAGATTGGATGATCATGTTCTGCTGATCATGGATCATGGACATAGTGATGTCAAGTCTGAAATATAGGTACGTGTTAGAGAACATGTACTGGACTGACCACACAATAAGAATATGCATCGTATATGTCATTATTGATTCTCATATGAATAGTACACTTGTTCCTACGACTTGAGGTCACCATGGATTCATGTATGTGGAACTGCATACTTGAATATGATCCTACGTTATACATAATGGGATGATCATTAGGGTCATCATTAGGTATGCACTGAATCATGACGAGAAATATGAGTGTCTAAGATGGGATTTGTTCCTCTCGTCAAGAGGGAGATATCCCTGGGCCCCCTGATAAAGTAGGACTGAAAAAAATGCATGATCATGCTCAAAATAGATTACCATGTGTTGTTAATATCATTTTGTATTTGTTCAGTCTAATCCTCGATTAGGAAAGAGACTTTGATCAAACTCAAGGATGACATATTATTGTGTCTTGTGATCAAGACGTATATCGTAGAACAAAAGGAATAAGCAAACATCTATTCAGATAGTTTTATGATCGTTGATCATTTCATTTAACATGGGTAGTCATGACATCAGTTTAGAGGTTACTCATGACTTACGATCTTTAGAATATCGTCGCTAGTGTTAAATGGAACCTACACGGTCACACAATGAACTCCATTCATAGGGGATGAAAGTGCCTCAAAAACAGTTATACGTGTGATGTATAAAGTGGTAAAAGAATAAATCATTAGATGCTGAAATTTTAGAAAGGCTGAAATTTCTTAGTTCAAACGGAGTAATACTCAGGTCGAACGGAACAACTTCCGTTCGAACGGACCAGTTCTCAGTTTCGAACAAAACAGATATGGTATGTCTTGGCAGCCACATTTTCATATTTGGAAATAATGTTCCAGTCGAACGGAACACAGGTTCCGGTCGAACGAAACTCTGGCAGCAGGAAGGGTTTCCTTATCGAAACATGACATTATTTCATCCACCCCCCCCTCCACCCCCCCCTAGTATAAATAGAGGGGCATGCCCCCTCTAAGAGGGAGAGAGAGTTTTGTGAGGGTATTTTCGGAAAGTATTTCCGGACTAGTCTAGCCGAGTCAGGTAATTTCGTATGTTTGAAGTTCGCGTGGATACGAATACGTGTCTAACTTGAGAACTTGCGAGCGATTTGCTCTTCGTCCCTATGAAGAGCAAGGAGATTCGCGGAGTCGAGCTTTAGAAAGGAGAAGGCTGCAAGTCAGAATCGTTCAGACCAACATCCGTTCTCCGTCTCGCGGATCAAGAAGATCCGAGGTATAAATTTTAATAGCTAATCTCGTACCTTTATTTCCTTCACGATGATTCTAGGGAGGGTTAAATCCATAGGTTCCGATGCGCATATAACCTACATGGCTATGGATTCCCCAATAGTGGCATCAGAGCGTTTCAAACCATCACGAAAATAGTTTTTTTGGAATATAATATTGGATATTATGATTTCCTAGAGTTTCGAAAATAGTTTTTTGGAATCTGTTTTGGAAACAGAACTAAAATAAAAGGAAACATAATTTTCAGCATTATTCCATTAAGAACGGAATAGGCAGGAATCCGTCAGAGATATTCAGCACTGATTCCGTTTCGAACGAAATGGTTCCGTTCCGAACGGAATATGGCTGCTTTTTGCAGAAATCCTAATTTTTGTTATACATGGAATTATATATATAAATATGGTATGAGGCTTAGATTTGTGATTGTTCTGTAACAGTACAAGCGAATCAATCAGAAACCTTCTAGAACTCTCAGAAAAGCTCGATAAATGTTGGTCAAACTGGTCAAAGTCAGTAGACCAGTCAAACCAGTCAAATCCCGCTCGAAAAATCGTGAAATTTTCAAATTTCTCAGAATTGGGCGTGCATATTGTCAAACAAGTCATCTCGACGTGACAAAACCAACCATATAGGTTTCATAGCCTGAAACTGCCAGGAATGGCCGGAGGCTGCCCGTTTGACTGGGTCAACCATGTTTGTGCTGAAAAATAACCAAATTCGAGCTGAATTTTTCTCAGGTCACTGTTCTCTCTAAAGAACTATGTTTGACAAAATTCCAACGTTACTCTCTTATACTTGTTCTCCTCTTTCCATGGATATAAATAACTCAGAAAATGATGAAAAATTGAGGGAGAAAACTGAGTTTGAAAGTAGGTGGTTGATATTCAGTTTTAACGGTCAAATTTTTGGCTGATTTGAACTCGATCCAAATTGGCTCAAACTTCTCAAATAAGATGTGATTTTTTTTAATTCCGTGAGTTTATATGAGGTAGTAGCAAGGTGTTTGAGATCACAATTTGATTCAAAAGCGACTCGGGGTAAGATTTTGGCTAATGAGTTGGCATTTTTAACCATAGTCAAAACTGTTGGAAAATTGGATTTAATTGATGGATCAATATGAGAAATTAGAGGCTAACACTGGTTGGTAGGATCATTGGGAGAGTGAGGACGTTTACCTAAAGTGTAGTTTCAATCACCATTGGCCGAATATTGATTTGGAGCTTGAACTCGAGTTGTCAAACTAGTAGAAATTGGCAGAAGGTTAATATGGGCTGAACTGTATCTTTTTGTTTGAAGAAACAGTGATGATGCTACATTTTCGTATTAATAAGAAGAAGGAATCTAAAGTGGTAATTCAAGCTGCAGTAGTTCTGAATTGAGGACTATTGCACTGGATTTTACAGTGAGATAAAACAAAGATCAAGTTCAACTTATGAGTTGGAAACAAACTGAACTGAACCGTAACTTGTATCTGACCTGACTTGAGAAAAATTATTTTTTGGTTTAAGAAGCACTCAGTTGGAGCGTAACTCGTATTAGACCTGGGTTCAAATTTCATGTCACGTGCCACAACAATATCGCACGAAATCAAAGGCCACTCTCGCCACAAAATACCTCGAGGGACCACTCATCAGTCTTAACAAACTCAATTGATTCCCTTAACCAACTGCCAAACATTTATTCATTTCAATTGAAACAGGAAGCCTCCATTTCACTCACTCCTCTTCAACGCCACACACAAAAGACGTCCTATTTATTCAAACGGACCCTCCAGTGAAAACCTAATTGGACACGTTTCTCTCTTTCTTTTCTTATTTCTGAAAATAAGTTTCCGCCAAAACCCAGAGGAAAAAATATCTCATTTGAGCTTGGATAAAATCAAAACAAAAATTCCTCAAATCTGAAATGCTTATCCTCCGTAACCTCCAGATCAGATCTGAAGGGTGTAAAAAGTCCTAATTGCCCCTCAGCATTTCCTTCAAGATCTAACAGAGGCACACATTCTCAAAGGGAAGATCTCTATAATTATAAACCCTTGGAATTGCATAGAATGCTTAACATCTGAGAATTGATTTGTGAATCTGTTTTATTTAAGGTCAGTCTCTCTGTGAATCGACCCCTAGCTCAAATACCACTTATACACCATTTGGTTGAATTAGGATAAAATATAAATTGTTTTGTTTACACGTGACTATACCACGACACATTTTCATGCTCATTACATGATTCCCCAACCAATTCTGGATGACCCTATTGATAATACTGATTTCCTTGATCCGAACCGATATTACAAATCTTTTGGATTAATACAATCAAAGTATGATCACAAGTATGAACATGACAAAAAGAAGACATTTCATGAATTCCCTCCATTGGATGCAAGTGGCAAACCCGTTTGGCCGGTCGATGTGAAAACAAAAATTTTCAATAACGTTGCAACCAATTCTCAGATACAACAAGCACATTTCCAAGTTGAGCAAGAAAACTTCCAAATCCATCAAGCGAACTTCCAAACTCTTCAAGAAAACTGCCAGAATCCTCAAGTGTCCCTCGTCCTCAAAACTTAATCCGACCGATTTTGGAGGACCGGCCGAGTAATCCATAGACTCTTCATCCGATCACCAAACCCTCAATCTTGTTATGTTTTCTCTTATTTTCATCAATTTTTTTTATTATATATTAATTTTTTATTTGTGTGTTATGACTATTTCAAATTCGCTTATTTTTATCTGTTGTAGTTTGTTTGTGTTGAACCTTAGTTGTAATATTTTTATTGCAACCATTTTATCTATGGTACTTTGATTTATGGTGTGTTTCTGACTCTGGTTTTACTTATGCTATTTTATAGTGGGTTATTACTTTAAGGGGGAGCATATATTTAGGTATAGTTATTTTGTTCTCTCGGCTTGTGTTCCTTTTGGATGTTTTTCAAAAAGGGAGAGAAGAAATTAAACTTGGTCATTTCTTGCAATAGTTTTCAAAATCATCAAAATGGGGAGTTTGTTGTTCTCAGTTTGATGATATTTAAAACTATTCCAAACTACTAATATATTTTAGAATGATTTTCAAGTTCAGAAGAATTCACGCTCAAGAAATCGGACATGCAGATATAATCGTCACGGCCATTTTTCTTCAATCTCTGAAGGACAAGAAGATGTCTCACATTCTCTCAAGATATCAAGTTTTGGAGCTCTTCGTGTTCTTCTAGGGTTTATTATAGTTTTTGAGTTTATTATATTCCATACTAAATTGAGAGAAATTGTGCAAAACAATGTCATTCCGTTCCCAACGGAATAAATACTGCACATTCCGTTGGCAACAGAATGGATAGGGTTCCATTCTGTTGGGAACACAATCTCTCTGTTATTTTGACAGAAAAAACTGTGTTATTCCGCAGGCAATGGAATCCTCCATTGGCAACGAAATATACAGATTTTTATCCATTTGAGCATTGATTTGACTGATTCTATTTCCATTTTAACATTTCATTGACAACAGAATATAGTGTTCGCAATGGAATAGTCTATTTTTCTATTATTGTGAGGTGCTCCTTACATCTTTATAAGGGCTGCTACTATCCGAAATTAGCCACCAGTTTTTTTTAAGCAAAAAGCAAGATCTCTCTCTTTGATATTGAATTTTATTCACTTAATAGTTTTTTTAGATCAGGGAAAAATTAGCGAGCGATTATTGTTTGTTGGTCGAGATTGAAAGATATCGCTTTGTAAGTTTTGTTCCATCGATTCGTCACAGGTTGTTGTAAGACGAGCGATGGATAGAAATTTGTAACCTAACACTACTTGGATTAGTGATTATCGAAGTCGAAAGGCAAGTCCCTGAGAGTAGGTGCTCGCGAACACGGTAAGGGACGCTAGTGAGAATGGGGGAGTGGGGGCTCGCACCGCGTCAGACCTAATAGTTTTATCTGAAATGGTAAACATAATGGTCATATATTCATAATTTCGCAGCATAATTTCCAATTTTGTAGCGAATTTATTTTTTAAATATTGAACACGGCAAATTTACAATATATTTACTATTATGACCATCTTGATTAATGCATGTTTCTAATTTAAGATAGATTCAAATATAAATGTTACTGTATTCGCGTTATTTTTCTTTTCTATCACAATTACGTATTTTATAACATTTTTGCATTACATGTTAAAAAATAATAGTTTATCAGTCGTGATTTAAATCATAAAAGAATTATACAAATAATAATGGGGTGATAAACATGAAATATGTTGGGCAACTACATTTAATGTATATATGATATTTTTAGATGATGCATTCTTTTAACAGAAAATGTTGTCAATATTTCAGCTCTTGTTTTAGCACAATACTCAATATTTGTCGAGAAGGCATGAAAAAAATAATTTATTTAGGACTCGTTGGGTATCATTTCTGTTTTTCTGTTTTCTGTTTTTTCAAAACAAAAAATAGTTTTTTGTTTTTGTTTTTCTTTTTTTTAAATGTTTTTTTGTTTTTTAAACTGATAATAATTTATCCTGCTTATTATTTTATAAAATGCACATTTATAACATTTTTAATGCCAATATATTAAGTTTTCAGTACCAATATGCCGTTTATAGTTTCAACATAATTTTCAGTGTTAATATACTATTTTAAGTATCAACATATCATTTTCAGTGTCAATGTACCATTTATAATGCTGATTTATCATTATTGAGTATTAAAATCTTGTTTTATATAATCATTTCTAGTGTTAATATATTATTTTTTATGTCAATAAATTGAAGTTTTGGTGTTAATCTATTGTTTACAATATCAATATATCATTTTCTGTGTCACTATACTATTTTCAGTGAAAATATATTACTTTTAATTAGAGGTGGCAAATGGGCGGGTTGGGCCGGGTTCGGGTCAGGTCATTTCGGGTTTCGGGTCGTTCGGGTCACGGTTCGTTCGGGTCACGGGTCATTCGGGTCACGGGTCGTTCGGGTCTCGGGTCGCTCGGGTATCGGGTCGCTCGGGTATCGGGTCGCTCGGGTCTCGGGTCGATCGGGTCTCGGGTCGTTCGGGTCTCGGGTCGTTCGGGTTATGGGTCAGGCGGGTTCGGGTTACAGGTCAATCGGGTTATGGGTCATTCGGGTTTGTATTTCGGGTAATTCGGGTCTGTGTTTCGAAAAAGTTTGGTCTGTGTTTTGAGCAATTCAAGTTTGTATATAGATAGACGAAATATCGAAAATTCGACTTAATTTTCATAGTTCCTAAAATTGGAATCAGGATCTAACTCGTTCACTGTCTGTGTAGTGAGAATCATCCGACTCTGATTGGAATCGGCCGAGTCGAATCGGAGAATCTAATTTTTTTAAAGTATTATCTTTAAATTAAAAAAATGGAATAAAATGAAAAAAAAAATTTAAGTTATAAAAATATGGAAAGATTCAAATAAAATATAATCATATACATTTGGATATATCTATTATATATGATATTTTTGACTATATTTTTTATTTAAGAGGGGCAATGAAAAAAATCGAAAAAAATAAAAAATCGAAAAAATAAAAAAAATCGAACTTGGTTTAATTTTGTTGTTGACCTGTTTATTGCACGATATTATATAATATTAATTTTTTATGTTGTTATTAGTTATGTGTTATTTATACAAAATGAGTTCACTATAACAAACCAAGTTTTCTATTAAAAAATATTAATTCATTAATGTATTAATAATTTAATATCATAAGATATGAGAATTAAAAAATCATCATTATACACATAACACATGTAGATATACAACTTTTTCAATGTAAAATTACAGAAAGTCCAATAATTATGGCAAAATCAGCACACAAATATTCAGCTTCATGTTATTCATCTTGCATTACATGTTATTCAGTTTTCGAAAATTGGGTGGATCATTCGGGTTCGGGTTCGGGTAATTCGGGTTACGGGTCATTCGGGTTTCGGGCCGTTCGGGTTTCGGGCCGCTCGGGTTTCGGGCCATTCGGGTTTCGGGCCATTCGGATTTCGGGTTCTTCGGGTTTCGGGTCATTCGGGTTTCGGGTCAGGTCGGGTTTCGGGCCGTTGACTTGTCAACATCTTCGGATCGGGTCAGGTTCGGATTCGGGTCGGTCGGGCGGGTTTTTCGGGTCGGGTCAGATTTTGCCACCTCTACTTTTAATGTATCAAAATACCATTTGTAGTATCAGTAGACCACTTTCAATGTCAAAATAGTATTTTTAGTACTAGAAAATGTCAATATATCATTTTTAATATCAGTATACATCATTTCTAGTGCCGATATATCATTTCAGTATGAATATAAAGATTTCAGTATGAATAATCTTTTTTTCTATTCATTATGAATATAAATTATACTAAAATTCAAAATCATATGTAAAATACTAGTAATCATCAAAAATTCAAATAAGTGTACACATATTTATTTAATTTCATGCATATATTTAGTTGTTGATGAAGAATCATTCTTACAAACTGACTAAAAATAAAAAATAAGAAGAAATTACGAAATCACCGCTTATTATACATAACTTAATATCTTCTCTGCACCAAGACACAATCTGTCTCCCGCGGCTCAGATGGCGGCATCGCAGTCTTCCTCCTTGTTTCTCCAGCAAACGGTGTAGGATCTGTTCGTCGGAGCTGGATTCTTTCGATCAAGCTGTACTTTGATGTTCCGCTATCAAAGGTATACGTCAAGATTAATTTTGATTTTTATATTTATAGTTAAGAGTTATATACTCATCATCCTATGGCATATCCTTCTTTGGGACAGAGAAGCTGTAAGTATTCAATTTTCTTTTCTTATTTAATAAATAAGCATCCAATGTTGTTTGTTTGAATAAATAATTAAGCATTCAGTTCTGTTGTTTTTAATATATAAGCATTTAATGTTACAAAAAAAATAGCAACTTTATTTTCTAAAAAAAAATAACCAAAAATATTTTTTTACTATAAAATAAATCAGAATATTTTGTAGAAAATAAATAATATTTTTGCTATCTTGGCTATTTTATTCTTGTTTGCATTTTCACGAGAATTTGTTTGATACATAAGTCACTAAAATTATCAAATAAAATATTTTGTGCATTTGTAAATATTATAAACCCAACAAAAATTATAACAATTTGATTTTTATTTTAATATGGAGGGCAAATCAATCATTATAAAAAAGTTAACATTGATATCCATTAAATTGGATGAAAAGGTGACTATAGGAGCTAAAAAAATAATTTTATCCACTTTATAAGGGGATTTTGAAAGATTCTAGGAAGTTAGGGGGATTTTGATAATATTGAGAAAAGTTAGGGGTTTTTTGAAAGTCTTTGCTAAATATGTGCTAAATTGCGTTTTGCGGGAATTGAACCCATGACTTAGGATACATATGCAAATATTTTAACTAACTAGGCTACAAGTTATTTGCGAAAAAACATTGTTTTTATTTGACACCCATTTGGTTCTCTAAATGGGATCGTGTCTATCAATTCCTAATTAAAGAGGATTTTTTAGAGAAAAATAAGAATATTATATGTTGAACCGCTTGAAGCTTAAATTAGTTGTTTAATTCTATTGTTTCTGGATGATTTTTTTGTGTTAAATTTGTTATTTCCAAAACTTTTAAATGATTTTAATATTTTAGTTTCTTTTTCTTAGGTACATTCATAATCATATTTAAATGACCTCGAGAGCAGCCTGAAGGTTTCCATTATAGTTGAGGTATTTTACTAAACTTTTTATCAATATTTAACGGTGTTCAAGAAAACGCCTACATGTTCACTAGGCGGTCACAAGCAGTGAGTAGCGCCTAGAGCGCTTAGGCGGTGCCTAGACGTTTTAGACTTTTTGCTTTATTTCTATGTCAAAGCATAGAATTTGGCCATATTTGAAATAATATTTAGCAGCGACTAGCCCACCTAAAATGCCTAGATGGTGTCTAGACGGTGACTAGGCAGCGCCTAAATGGTTTACACTGGAGTGGATCATACCCCCATGCGTAGAGGCAGAAATTGTGCCCAATCACCTCTCCTGCTGTACGATTAAAGATCATGATAATCAACTTTCTTAACTCTAACAGATCTGTTAAACCTCAAAATCCCAAGTCCATCCGTTAACTCTTAACTCCATCCGTTTATACCAACTCTCTCTCTCTCTCTCTCTCTCTCTCTCTCTCTCCTAACTTTAGAGTAGCAGTTTCAGAAAGCTCCATTAGTTTTAGAAAGAAATCCCTCTCTGCCGCAATTCTCGAAAGAAACAAGATCCTGCAAAATAATGGCGGAAATGATGTTCTTCCAAATATTACAATTTTTGAAATCGCAAATTACAATTTTTGAAATCGCAAAATCCTCTCTCAGCTTACGAATCTCCTCTTCTCTCAAACCTCTGCTACATCCTGCCTCTGCCTCCGTTCATAAGAATCCTCCTCTTCTCTTAGACCTTCACAACATTCTCTCACAGTGGCTATGTTGGATATTAGTATTGAGTCAATTTCTCGCTCTGTTAGTGCATCCGACGAGAAATATGTCTCCTCGCCATCTCCACGTGCTGCAAGAGCTTTTACTCCCATGCAGCCTCAATCTAGTTCTATTTCATTTGAACAAGCCTCCATTAATCTCCCTGAGCAAGGTGATATTCTTGTTTATCTGATTTATATGCCTTATTATATCTATATTTAACAATTCGCTAGTGAGTATTAGTTAGAAACTTGCAAACTAGTCGTGATTTTCTAAGTACAGCTCAAATTTGGGATAATTCAGTAACCTAACACTTTTGAAGAATATTGTAGAACAATATGCAGCCTATTATTAATCTAATTTTCTACCTATTAGATCAACAAGCTAATTTGGATCATAAAATGTCATAAGTAATTGATGTCAATTTTATTTAAAATGACCTTCACATGAGATTGTTATGAGTTATGGCAGATACCATCCATCCTATTTTATTCTTCTAGGAATCAACAGCACCAACCGGAGAAATATTAAGCATAGATACTAAATTGCTGTTGCATCTCCTTTAATCATGATTCTTTTTTCTTTGCAGAACGTCAACTTGAACAAACTAAGATTGGTATGGAATTACTAGGAAATTGTGGTTTAGGAATAGCCACAAAGAGATTGGCAAGCCGATTCTACAATTCTCCCATCCCACACGACCTGCATGGGAACTTCCTCGAGACTTGGCTGCACTCAAGACATAGATTGGCGAAACAATGACGAGCCAGTTGGGCGGTAGTTTGGGCGGCGCTAGCTTGGAATATTCGGAAGGAGAGGAATAATCGCATTTTCAACTAGAAAAAACTACTCCAATGATCATAACGAGGAAAGCTGTGGAGGAAGCTAGTATGTGGTTAGCAAACTGTTAATCATCGCTTGAACCCCCTAGGGACAATGAAACATCTAGCAAATTTTTAAAAAGAGATTGTAATTTTATCTTCCTTTAAATAAAAAATTTTGAATGGTTGCAATTTGTAACTATTCCTTCAAAAAAAAACAATAAGTGGCAACTTAAATAATTCAATTTAGTTAGAAGTGTTTGACCAAAATCTAGTAGTTCGTTGTCATTACAAATACATGAGATTACAAAACCGAACTATTTTTGCAAGAAATCCTCAGTATAAATAACTTAACCTCATCAAAACGTAAAATTATTAATTGTAATAGTTAAAACTTCCTTCAATTAAAAATTCTTATTCTTAAATTGACATATTTCTTCAAAATCACTAAAATTAAACATTTCATGCATCAAGGTTCATTATAGGTAGATTGCTTTTGTAGTTTCCCAAATTCCCAACAAGACCACGTTTATAGGCAGCTAAGATTTCCGTGGAAATTGAGAGTTCTTCTAGGTTCTCTATCTTATAGAATATCTTTTTAACATCACCACCATCCAACACTTTTAATGTTCTCACACCGAGCATTCCTGCTACAATGATGCAATAAAAATAATTTGTGACGATTTGAAAATAAAAAATTGTTTGGATAACAATAAAGATAGTACCAGCATATAAAAACAGAAATCAAATTAGACTAAATAAAAACGCACTAACCATCAGATAGCCCACCGCGCTTGATAACATAACGTTTTTGTTCATACACCATTGCACAGAAAAAGAAGTGGACAGACGATGCAACATTATTCCAAATCTTGTGCATCAGTTTTAACTCCTCTTCATCCGGTCTTACATCCGAGTCTCCAATGATTTTGAGATCTTCTACAATACATTCCAGAGTTTCCTCATTCTCATTCTTTTCCTTTTCCTTTTCCTTTCCTACTGCAATGCACTTCCTCGTCCAATTACAATCATGGTTCTGAGAGTCAGCAGATTCTGATCTGATTTGGCCAACTAGGACCCGTTTCGACAATGACTGATCCGATCTTGATTGATTCGACCGCTTATGTGAATTCTGATTTATTTGACTGATTGATCTGACTTCTGATCTAGTTTGGCCGATTCCAATCCGAGGCCGATTCTCACATGCAACTACTGTATTGTGAGAAATAAAATCCAAAAGGACGTAAGAATAAACACGCAAATTGAGTAAATATAAATAAATAAAAATCCAAAGAGATGCCAAGTTAACAACAATGAAGTTACCTTGCTTCAAGACGGTCAGCACATGGAAAGCCTCCCATCCAAGCTTCCTCTTGTCATCTTCATTATAATCATCAGATTCAAAACGATGCACGAACCTAAGCAAATCATCGTTATCTCTATGAAGACCAAATATCAACAAATTCAAGTTGTCCACAATTTGTAGGCACTGATCCAGATAAGCAATAAAACTAGGCAGTTCTTCCCTGCTGACATCACAATTCTCGGCCATTTTCCTGCTGACATCATCCAACTCTTCGCTTCTATCAGCTTCATAGTGTTGTAGCAAAGTCAACCACTCCTTGTCAAGTGATAGCTTTTCCAAAATCAACCCTTTGACTTTTCTACAATGTCTCTCCACATTAATGACCTCACGTTCAATCCTCTCAATGAAGAGATGATGCAGCTCTTTTGTGTGTACATTCAAATTCAACTCACCTGAAATTCCAAACCATATTCAATAAACTCAAACCAATCTTCAAAGTAAAATACAATAGTGATTACATTCTTTTGGGGGAAAAGAAGGTGGGGACATAAGACACAATGTTTGAAGATATGATGCTTTCTCTTCAGGAGAAGGAAGGATGAGTGGACACTTTGAAGAACGCAGTTCTGATAAAGCAAGCTGAAACTTGTGCCAGTAAAACACATTGCTCCTCTCTTTGCTACCGTGAATGATTGTTGGTGACTCGTTCTCATGTTTAATATCCATTAAGGGTTTAATTTTTGAACCTGCACAAGTCAAAATAGACAATGAATATCAGTATGTATTGAATTAAGAAACATGTTAAAATAGTGACAAAAGCTTTGGATCTTATGATAGACAATCTAATTATGATTTCATGACTCACAAAATCAAAATTTCAAGTCATTTCAGAAAAAAAATGAACATTATTCCTTAACTGAACCAATTGACATCATTAATTGGCAAATTAAATGGGACCATATCAATTTGCATGCAAATATTGATTAACCACTTATTTAAGAAAGCTGATACAATACCACATTAATGCGGGCTTTGGAGTTTGTCTGAATAAAAAAATGGTTTGCTAAATTGGATTCGTTTGAACCAAACCGACTGTTCACATATGTGAATTATGAGGCAATGAGCTATTGGCTTTCAAAAACAAAACAAAACAAAAGATATCTAACCATATTTGATGTCCGTATTCAACACAATTGGTAAGAGATCCTCGAAATATTTATTGAGCTCGACAAGTTCTGTCATGTGATGCAAATACGTAAAAGGCGAAAAACACCCTAATTCTGCATCTCTATCTGCCAAAACACGAAATACAAAAATAAACAAAAAAAGAAAAGACTATAATAATACAAGCAACAAAGTATAAAATAAGGATTTTGTGTACCTGCTCCATATCGAGCTTCATAGAAAATAATGATAGACTTAATATATTTCTTGATGAGTAAATAATATCCGATTTCTTGATCAGATGGGGGATCATACAGGCGGTTACGCTGCATGCAAAGCAGAAGATTTAATATCTTGTTTAAAAAATATTTACGGCTTTTCTCTTTGCTGCAACCTTCCCCACAACTCTTCAAGCAAGAATTACCTACATAACAGTAATTAACTAAAAAGAGCTCCTCAACAGAATGAATAATCATATTTCCATGTTACAAAAAATAGGATACGCAAGTCAAGTGAGAGAATTACCTCCAAAAGAAGAAGGCGCATTATAATAATAATTATTATTATTATTTCCTGAAAGAACACGAACCACATGGGCGAGTGCCTCATCATACGAATTTGATTGGGCAGGAGTTGGTAATAACCACTTTATTTGATCAAATTGCTTAGTAATGTTACATATATACAATAAACGGGCCGTTTTGCATTCCTCTTTATCTAAGGACCCTTTATAATCCATAAGCTTCATAACTTAATAAACTAAATTAACTGCAAGGAATGAAATAAAAGGTTACTGTTAGTGAGAGGAAACAGATAAAATTGATTTCTTTGCTTTAATATTTAGAAAGTGTACAGGGAGCTCACCGAAAATCACAAAAAGAGGAACAAATTGTAAGGACTTGGCACTTATTTGTTTTATCAAAATAAATATTTGATCGAAATTATCGCCGTCTTATCACTGAAAAAAGCAGAACAAATTATTAGATTTCAACCCACAAAAGCAGCTAATTCTAGTATCAAAACGGAGCTAACTTATCCTAAGCGTCAATTGCATGTTTAAACCATCACTGTCTCCCAGTTAAATACACAAAGAACGCAACTTTGTAACAAATAAACACACAATGACACAAACATGTCCGTACCAGCTGGTAAGCTGGTACAGCACTGGGTTAAACTGGAGGAAATTCAATGTTAAATGATGAGCCAACGATTAATTTAGGCTTAATTTCACAATCGATGGCTAAATTTTATTGACTGAGGCTGAGTAAAATAAAAGAACAAGAAGAAAAGGGGGAGAAGAAAGAAGTGTATGTAATCACGCAAATACCAAATATAGCATCCAGCCAGCGTCAGAGTTCAGTGTTCAGCTTCAAAATTCGCCACTTTCTTGTTCTTCAAAGCTGCAGATCGGATTTCGAACTCTGTGAGTGTTAATTCGAGAGGCTTATGAGAAACATCAAAACTTACGAGAAGTCATAATTAATTCGAGAACAGAAATCGATCCCCTAAATGAACACGAAATCAAGGTTGAGTCGAGAAGATAGCCAACTGGTGGAGAAGAGAACCAACAGGCAGGCGAGCACAAAGAAAACGAGGGAGAAGCTTCTGAGAAAGAGAGAGAGAGAGAGGAGTAAGTCGTGCGAGCACAGAGAAAACGAGGGAGAAGCTTCTGTGAGAGAGAGAGGAGCAAGTCGTGCGGTTTTCAGGCGATGTTTTGTGGGGTTCAAAGAGAAAAGCTGTAAGGTAAGGGTGAAATGAAATGTTTGACATTAGCCGGCGAAGGGAAATTTGTTAAATGACTCGGGATTCAATGACTAGGAGAACCAGCAAAATGATTGGTTAGGAAAAATTTACCAAATTATTTCTACTATAGGAGAAAAAAAGTTAGGAATTTTCAGATAGAGAATTTCTTCTTATATATAAATTTTGTGATTTGGGGGCAACACTCGCATGTTGCCGCGTCTTTTCAGTGGATCTTTTGTGATCACTTTTGAATATCACAATATGTGGCGGAGCACAATCTATACTAATTATATTATTAAATTTCCTATAATATAAAAATTTTGTGATTTGGGGCTATCTTGCCGTGTGTCCCTTTTGTAGATCTTTTGTGACCATCTTTGAATAGCACAATATGTGGCGGGTTACAGTCTATACTAACTATATTATTAAATTAATTATTCTACTAATTAATCATATTATTATATTATTATTTATTTTGTTAATCTTAAATGATTAATATAACATTATATTATGCTAATATAATGTTAAATCTAATTACTATATCACTATTATTAAAAATAATATATTATTACGTAAAAAATATTTTCTTTAAAATATGTACAATGTACGATTAGTTTTAAAGTGTCCCGGCAAACAATCAAAGTATCATGTATAAACCTGGTAAAAGCAAATTAATTTTTTTCTTAGACAATCCTAGTTTTATTTGTAACACAAAAGGTCAAACTATTTTTCAATATAAATAAATGTAAAGTACACATTCTAAGTGATAATTACATCATTTAAATCATAAATTTATCATAATATGTGTACCCTATAAATTATCATGTTACATATTTCAAAATAAAAAATGAAAGCCCCTATTATAAGCTAGTAGTTTGAGACTCGCGCGTTGCTGGGGGTCTAGAGTTCTTTATTATATTTTTGAAGTTGTTAAATTTATGCATTTAAAATTTACAAGTAATGCGTTTATCAATCAAAAAGTTTCACATGGAACCAGGGACGGAACTAGGAATATATATTAGAGGGGGCCAATATAAAATAATTATATTTAAATAGTAAATATGATTTACTTTTATTAAAAAAAATAGCAAATATGATTTACTATTCTAAATACAAAGCAATACATATAAGATAAAACAAAATACATGCATTACAGACTTATATTATCTATCCACACAGATCTCATGAGAAGTATAAATATTGCATGTATAAAGTTGAATTTATGCTTAATTTGTGAAAACATATCTCAATTTGTGTTTTATTTCGTTTTGATGTGAGGAAATAGTATTTACCAAATTAAAAAAAGGTAAATCCGAAAGTGCAACAGGGTTGAGCACGTCCAAAACACGTCTGTATATAATTTTCTCGCTTTTCAATATAATTTTTATTTTTTGTATATTATTTTCGTTATTTTACGTATATATTGTTTTACTGTCACTAAAAAATTAAATTGTATATACTATTTATCGGTTATATATAATGTCGTGCTGCACGAAGAGAAAGTTGATAGTGCAACGTCAGATTCCTTAAAAAATCACAACACAAGTACCTATATTCAATGGAAGGAAGGACACATTGAATCAGCCAAATAAGTTGGCAAAATCACAAAATAATATTGGCAAATTTGAATTAGAAAACGAATGACCATTTACAGTCATGTGTTTGTATGAAATTTTTTTATGTAAAAATATGATCTAGATGTAGAGAGAAGAAGGGTATGATGATTTATTTGGGTTGAGACACATTGGCTTTGCATCTTAAACATAAAAACGAGTTTTATACATCGTGAATTTTGGAAAAAAAAAATGTTGAATTGTTAATTTGTTATTCCTCACATATTACATAGTAAAACTAATAAAATATGACTATTTTGTTGAATGGTGGATGAGTTTTTTTGGCAGCAAATTGTAAATAAGAAAATATTTTATTTGATGTGCTAAGTATGGCTATCCAAACATAACAACTTATTTTTTGTATGTTTTATTTTTAATTCAATCAAATACAACCGCATACACACATATATACTCGTTGCACCAATTATATAGGGGGGACTTAGGCCCCATCTTGCCCCCCCTTAATTCCGTCCCTGCATGGAACTTCAATTTTGTTATCCTTTTTCCGAAAGTATAGTAACTTTCTATATCGTAAATCTTTGCTAACTCACTCCAGAATTTACATTGATGATGACATCATCAAGATATTCTACAAAAAGCGTTCTTGTGTGGCAAAACACTTATATTTCCTGAAAGAAGAAATAATGTTAAAAAAGGGGGAAAAAGAAGAGTAATTCAGAAATTGAAGGTATGGATTTGATTTATAGTTTATTACCTTTTAGTGTTAATAACTTAGTTCTTTTCATTGATAAGAGGATTGATTAGCGCCTCAAGTGCAGCTTGATCTATAAGAGAAGAGTATAAGTTAGGTTCAAAACTTATAAAAAGAAATAATGAGAAGCAAAATTTTCAATTTAAAAAGAAAAAAGTTAAAATTTTAAACTTTTAATTGGTAAACCAATTTGCAGGCCCTATCGGAGAGAAAACCAAGGTATCTTGTAACTCGGTCCAGCTTGGCATTGGAATATTTTTTAAGATCAATGGCTTCCTTTCTCAGCTACAAATAGTTTTCTTTTGCATTCTGAAACCCAAATTTGAATTTTATTAAAAACCCAAATTTGAATTTTATTAAGCCCCTCGATCAATATAAAACCACTAAGACTCATTAGTTCTTTTGAATTTGAACGTTTAAAAAATAGTAATGCTGACTCGGAAGAGTACACAAGCTTATTTCGGTAAATTAGCTTTGGGACTAAATACGATCAGTTCCAAGTAATTCCTGGAAACATCAAATTTCAAAACGAAAAAACCAAACAGTAATAATTGCAAGCTTAGATCATCAACAAAACTTGACTTGTTTATCCAGTTTCTGAAGCTTGGTTGCCATGGAATGAGGTGACACTCAAAGCATGACGTAAGAGTAGAGGGCTAAATGGACAGCCTTCTGGCCAAGTTGTACAGCCCAGGCGAAGTCGTCTTTGATTAGCAAACAATTATACACCCGCAGCATCACACGGGCCTAAATGCTGAAGAAATACATTAATTTGTATAACAAATTGTTTATGTGCTTACTGCATGTGTGCTCTCATAAGAAATTCAGCATGCCTGATATTCAGATTTTCAACAAATTCAACAGTTTTGTCTATGAAATATCGAAGAAAAATGACATTGTTCTCCATCCTAAATTATGGACACAAAATATGCATCAATAAATCGACATAAAGAATTTTTTAATATTGAAAATAAAAGAATTACTATTGAAATATATACCAGATTCTTTGGATTCCCACTGATCATAGAATAATTTGATTTATCTAAAATATGAAAAAAAAATTATCAAACAATTATAGATTTTCAATTCAGCCCAGCTAGAAACTATCTTGATGATTATGTCAAATCAACTGGGAGCAAAACTGAAACAATTACCTTTGAAAGTTGCAAACGAATAAAAATCTCCAATCAACAAGTTATGTCTCGATTTGTATTTACTAAGCTGCCGTGAAGGATCTCAATCAGTGGACTGACCCGATTGACCATAACTTGCTTATTCTCCAACGGCCTATAAGCCTGAGAAGTCAGATTTGAAGTGGAATTCAAATCAATCGGCATCCAAGCTAGGGTTCTCTAGGAGGCATGAATTGCGTAATACAAAAATTATTCCTTCTTCAAATAACTATTGATAGCCAATGAATTAGAAATGGAAAAAGGTGAATCTTACTTGGTTGTTTGGCGATCCGATTGACGGCACCCAGAGGAGAAGAGAAAACAGAGAGAGAGAGAGAGAGAGAGAGAGAGAGATAGTGAAACGAATTCTTGATATCGGCTTGGGAGAATATACGACGGTAGTGCCGTAGGCGGCGTCGGCGGCGGTCGCTCCGGCGCCGGAGGTGGTGGGTCGGAGGCGGTGCGGACTGATGGTTTTGAGATTTTTTTTTCTCTTGCTGGAACATAAAGAAAAGGGGGAAGAGAGAAATTAAGAAAAGAATGGGAAATATCCATTGCAATGGATTTTATTATGATGTTTGGTCCATGACCGTACTCAATACACCACCATTTAAAATTAGACACGTGTCCTTTTGAGCTTGGTTTATAAACGTTCCCAGTGAGCCCCGAACTAATCTGAGCCGTTTATCTGAAATTAGACGTTTTAAAATTAAAAAAAGTGACGTGGGCTCACAGAATCGGTCAAAAAAACTCCAAAATCGTAAGGGGTATAGATTTGATATGTGCAAACAATTTAGCATGCATTTGTATTAAAATATTGGACAGTTATGTTGAAACATTATAACAATATATAGTTGTAACAAAATTGTGTATATGTAAAAATTGGATTTATATAACTCTATAAGCGCATAAAAAATGATTCAAAAACAAACTAAAGAATATGTGCTAAATCAAAGAAAGAGTGAGATATGATTTCTCAAAGGTAACGTTTATTTTGCATGTATGTTGTTGAAGCTTCCTTTGAAGTGTCCCGGCAATGCTTTTAAGTGTGGAGCAGACATGGAATCTCCATAAAATTTTATGAGTTGTTCCGCGCAATAATTGTTGAAGTGCAACGGAATGGTTTAGCGCTATCCATTTTTTTCCCTTTTGATAGAGATTAAAAATATATTATGAATGAGAGAGATACTGTCCAAAAGATATACTTTCATTTTTTTCCCTTTTGTTAGAGGTTAAAAATATATTATGAATGAGAGAGATACTGTCCAAAAGATATAGTTTCCGCTTCAATTGAGAAAGTATGGATTCTCCAAAAACCCAACGGACCCACTAAAACACGACCATTGCCAACCAGATCACGAATTTGTAGTGACAATTAGATAATAGAATTTGGTCAAACTATTCAAATTTCCTCAAATTAAACGAGTATGACTACTGTTTGAAGAAAGAATGAACATACTAGTATGTAAATTAGATGAAATCTGTATCAGCTGCTGCAGCAATTCAATAAGTCAATAATTAAATAGACGAATGATTGCTAAAATTTGCTTATTGTGCCTGAACGGTTGGGTTGTTTCAGCAAAACAAAATAAAACAAAAAGGGAGATATTTTTAGGAAATGTTTAGATATTATTTAGATATCTTAAGGAAAGTTTAGGAAATTATGTATATAAAAGATATATGCAACTGACAGTTTGAATAGTGAGCTTGTTTTTAATACCATAATTAGCTGCTTTTGTGGGTTGAAAGCTAATAAATTGTTCTGCTTTTGAGTCTCAAAAAAATAATTTGTTCTGCTTTTGCCGTGAAAAGATGAAAAAAGAGTAATATATATTTTGTTTTGAAAATTTCTGGCTATGCTTTGATGAACTCACACCCGTTGTACAATAAACCTGACCAACATTGTGTTAGCAGCTTGGTCTCAGCTAATGTATTTAAGAACTAGATGTATGAATTGTGTTGAATAAATATTATGTTGATTTAGATATATTTTATATAATAAGTGCGTATTGGTTATTTTATTCTTATTATTAAAAGAAACCATGAATATACAATTCAACTTTATGTCATCAAAATATTTGACTTTGATAATAAAACTATAAAGTATTACGAATGTTATTCTAAATCGTCCCTGACCATTTATAGTATGTTTGTGAGACAAACATACTTTTAGATAAGCTATGAATGTACATCATCATGCTAGTTGACTAATAATCATATTTTACTGATCATTAATAAGAGTTATTAAGTCATTAACACAAGTATATGTTGGAGACCATATACTGGATTGATCCATTGTCAGAATACTACATGGTTTGTGTCATTAGTTATTCTCAATAAAAGAAAGTATTTGTAGTCTGTAACCGTCCGTTTTCACTAATGATCCTTGTCACATTCGCGAGTGCTTACTCTCTGGGTATGCCACTTCGGCTCCAAGATCTACTAATCCAAATATTGTTTTGCAAGACTCGAGTCGATAATCGCTTTACAAACACTTACTGATTCGTCAAATAAAAAAAAATAACCGATTTCTTTCAATCAAATTAATAAACAAACTGCTTACTAATTATCTCTAATCTCACTTAAAGAGTATTGAGTAATTTAGTTTAACACTAGAAAGGAATTCTTTGATTTTGCATAGAAAACTTGGTCAAGATAAACGGATTGGAACTGCTTCTTTTAAAGAGGAAAGGAGCAACATGACAAAAAAGGAAGCCGCCACCACATCCGTTAGAATGGACCTAAGTTCTGTTCTAATGAAACACTAGGCAGAACACAATTCAGCCACCATTCTAAACAAACACTAGGCATAACACAATTCAGCCACTTCCGTTAAAACGAACCTAAGTAGGTATAACAAAATTCAGCTTGTTTTGTTGGAATGGGAACGTGATGCACCCATCTTGATAAGGTCTTTATGAACGTATTCTTGAACTTGTATTTTATCTGAACTTATTCATAATACTAAAAAATAGTTAGTAGGTCGAAATTGTTTTAAACATCATCAAATTAAGAATAACAAACTCCCATTTTAATGATTTTCAAAACAATTCCCAAAAATAGACATTTTATATCTTCTCATCCTTTTTGAAAAACGATAAAACAGAACATCAAATGAGAGAAAAACTCCCCCTGAGTCTAATAACCCGTTTAAAATATTAAAACACAATCATAGATCATAACACAAATTCGTAACACAAGTTCATAATATATTAGAAGTAGTAGCAATATAAAGTGCTTCAAAAATACTAATAAAGACAAGTTCAAAACAAAATACTTTTATCTAGTTGAAAAGTATATATATGGTTTTTAAATAAAATAAAAATATAGTTAAAATTTCTATGAGAAGACATAAGACACCGAAAAGCTTGAAATGAGTAAATGAAAAGAAATTTAAGATTTGAATTCAACATAACCTTAACCGATAGTCGGAGAATTTGAACACACGCTCGTGACTTCATGAAAATATCTTCGACTTCATCGAATGAGCAAACTCGACAACTCTTCACATGATCATGGACGATGACGAATGTCAGATAGTTTTCCCACATATCTCATTTGTTTCTCATCAAGTCGTCTGACTTTCCTGTATCTAAAAAAAAATCTTTCTCGACCCACAAGTTAGTTCCATCAAGATAAAACTTGACCACAACTCCCCCTAAGAGTATGACTTATATAAATTAGAGGGACGATATATATATCTTTGGATGAGGAATTGCTTGCGGTATATATATCTTTCCGCAACCATATGTACTTCGATGAGGTACTTGTTTTGCGCAAATGGTACTCCAAGAAAATATAACATACTTTGAAACAATAGTTGCAAAATATACAAGTTGGGTTCGTGGTATTCTCAGTACTCTTAATAAAGTGAGACTTGTAATGATTTGTGTATTCTTCTTTCCTCAACTTCGGATCGGTCGACTTAGCTATAGAAACTTTAGATTTTAAAAAAGTTTGTTTGATGTGTTATTTAGTGAAATGTATCGGAGCTCTATGTTGCGATTAGATTGAATCTTTTGAGGGACATGATTGCCGACTACTTCATAGAAATAACTGTTTGGACCCCTTTTGTAAAGTCGTTCAGTTGTGAAACTGGGGTTATTTTCATGAATTTGCCGAGAATCGTGAAAATGAATTAACCTATTATTATTGTTAAAACTTTTAAAGGTTTGATTTTTAAGACATTTATCCTTAGAATAATTTATGTACATGAATGCACTTCCTCAATCATTCTTTGGTTGATTAAGCTCACTTTTTCTTCTTCAACCCTAGACCGGATTTATCGCTTGGGTTTTGTCCTATTAAAATCTTGTTTAACTCAATTCTACTTGGGAGATTTCTAGCACAAGTCGACTTGAGGGAGTTATTTTCCGTTTTTAAACTTAAAAGATCGATTTTTAGGTGACTTATTTCCCTTTTTAAATTTTCACATTCAAAGTTCTTATTATTTAAGTTTATTTTTCCAAATTCTCTTAATTGTGCCTCCATATTTTTCAGCTTTGCGTTTAATTTTTTTTTCTTTCAAGAGTTCATTTTAGTTATTTTCATTTATTTTGGTCTAATTTACTTATTTTCACTTATTTTAGTCTAATGTAGTTATTTTCATTTATTTTGGTTTAATTTCTTTATTTCCATTTATTTTGGTCAAATTTGGGGTTTTGTTATTCCAGATGAGACAACAATGAGTTGTCGCGGTCTTATAAGGATTTCAAATAGGAGAAAATCACAGTTTGTTCTGATGCTGATTTAATTTGGACAATATCTATAAAGAAGTGAAATTGTCAAATTTTGTGTAATTAATTATTCAGACATATTTCGTAAAATTACTATTTGTTCTGATGTTTATTTAGTTTGGATGATATCAATAAACAAATGAAATTGCCAAAATTTATTAATGTATTGTTTTTATTCTCCTATAAAAATGGGTTGAATGTAACTATTCCATCATATAATCTTTTTAGCGAAAATACCCTAATCAAATTTATTTTATTTTTTGTTCAAACCAAATTAATTAATAAATAAAAAGGAAACGTATATTTTATATTAAATAAAAATAAATGATAAGGAAAATATAAATAAAATCATAACAAATATTAAAGAAGAAAATATTATTAAGTAAAGTAAAATGTTAATTAAATATTATATATAAAACATAAAATAAATTAATACATAGTAGGCAATATCGATAAATAATTAAATATCATCAAAATAATATCATAAAATATTATGTTGAATAATATTTCTTTTGATTATTTATTATTTTCAATTGAATAAAATAAATTATGAAAGAACAAAATAAGGGGTGGTTTGATTCAAATAATTTAAATTTTATTCAATGGAAACATTATACTTAAGAAAAAGTAGATGTGAATTGCATTGTTATTATGTATATGCAATATATACGGCCACATATGGAAAACATACAACGACATATGCCACATATTCAATATATAATATAATTTATGGCGAGTCTCACACATAATTTTCTTTTCCATCAGAGAGTTTCATTTATCATTCTATGATGAAAATAGGGATGAACAAGTAAAGCAACAGAAGAAGATAATTGATGGAGAAGGGGCAAATTGCCGGTTCGAGAATTTGTGGAAGTTGTTGTGGATCAAGAAAATAAGCTGATTTTCGAGAAGGGGCAATTATCCAACTCTTCTCTACTCTTCTCTTTCTATTCATTCAATCTAATACAGTATTTACTTCCGCATACAAAAAAATTCAATTCTCCTTTCTTTTCTCTCAAATTTCATTCGTCTTATCCAAGAGAGATGCATTCTTGCGCCTCTAGATTACTAGGTTGTTCAAATTGAAGGAACTTCAATGATTCTTAATACAATTCAACCATGAGTTTAGATTAACTTTTAATTTCTAGAAGCATTCATATGCTGAATCTATTCATCCTTGAAACACCACCTAGTTTTATATTTTGTGGGGTTAATTCAATTGGTTAAAGTTTTTGTGATAAATTTCAGTTGATTTCTTTTGGTAAACATGGTTTGAAAGCTATGAGGGTGGATGGCGACCGTTTGATATCGTTTTAAAATATATTAAATCTTTTTCTCCACCTGTTGAGTCTCTCTAGTGACAATGAATATATCAATGGCGAAGAAAATAGCTATAATCTCTGTTTCTCAATCTTTGATTTTGCAATTCGTGTGAGACATAAAGATCTTGGTGGGTACAAAATCTACCGATATCAAGTGTTTCAGGAGCCGCCTGTTAGTCTCCATCATTACTATTTTGTGAGGCAATTTGAAGACGACACAAAAAATAAAGTTTTTTCTATTCAAATTATTTGAATTGACGTGTGTTTTTTTTTTTTTTTTTTTTTTGCCGTTAAGATAATAGTGTGTTTTTCTTGTGGTTGTAAAGTTTTTGTGTAGTTATTTTTTATAGATATTGGCTAGATATCATTCTGGCACATATAAACATTGATATAGATGTTTGTGTAAGTATTGATTTGAGGTTATGAGATTGTTAGGAGCAATATGTTGTGGTTACATGTGTGGTTCCATATGTAGTTGCATTTTTTTTTATAATATGTGGTTGCATTAACCTTCACATTTTCTTGTTTATTATGTTACGATTAAGGTTAAACAAGGCTTGAGGGTCTATGGCGACCGTTTGATGTCGTTTCCATATGTGCTGGATCTTTTTCTCCCCCGACTAAATCTCTCTAGCGACGATGAAAATCTGGAGGAAGGTGGAAATGAATATGATCTCCGTTTCTCTATCTTGGATTTTGTGATGTGTGTCAGTCGAGAGGATCTTGGTGGGTACAAGATCAATCGTTATCAAGCCGTTGAGGAGCAGGTTGGACTTTATGACTACTATTTTCACATTGGAGATGTGTCGTGGAAGCCAAAGAATTATTGAGGTTTGGAGATTCAGATTTTGGAGATATTGTTTGTTCTTTGGGGTTTGGAGATGTGTTGTGATTTAGCATTTCATTATATCTGTTGATTTGGTGATTGTATGTTGTGGATTGTGATTTGGAGTTAGAAGAAGAAGAAGGAGGAGGAGGAGGAGGAGGAGGAGGTTTGATTTTTGCTAAAATGAATATGGACAAGAAACTATTGAAGAGCAAAAAATCGCAAGGGGCGTTCTTTTCAAGCTGATTTGCATCGTTCATCCTGGAGATGCTGCATACATGTCCGTATGGCGGCAAGAGTTGAGAACATACATGAATGTGGCACATATAAAAATTGATATATGTAAGTATTCATTTGAGGTTGTGAGATTGTTAGAATAATATATTGTGATTACAAGTGTGGTTCCATATGTAGTTGCATATTTTTATAATATGTGGTTGCATTAACCTTCACATTTTCTTGTTTATTATGTTATTATTAAGGTTAAATAAGTCGTAAAAATTCTTATAAATTTCACAATTTAAAATTTAAATCTCAACTCACAATCAACACATAAAAGTTCGCAATCAATTCATAGCATTGTGCATGTCATATGGGAGTGTTTCCCTCCACCACAAATCGAAGACCTAAAAGAGATCATGTCATGATGGGATCTCATATGGAAAATGTTTCAACCGAGATTTTTTGGCCATATTTCACACCCAGTTGATGCATGGAAGGTGGGGTTCGAAGATTATTTGTTGTTTTATGTAGACTGTCATTCACAATTCACAAGTACGAGTTTGACAAGACTGTCTATTTTCAAGTGGAAGATGTTTTATTTTTATCCCAAAAATTACCAAACATGAAATTTTTTTGTTTCCCAAGTTTTTTTTTTTTGTATTTTGGTGTAGTTTGACTTTTTTTATTGTACAAAATGGGTTATGGGTTAATTGGTGTATGAATGGGTTGTGTTGGTGATGTGAATAAAAAGATTTCAAATAGGTTATTGTGGGTAGGAGGGTGAAGCCATTTTGGTAAGAGAGACGAGTTTTATACATATGCAATATATACATATACAAATGCAAAATGATAGTTACTTGTGTTATATAAGATCTCTCTCATGCGTCAGTCGAGAGCGAATTATCATCAAACTCTCCTGAAGGAAATATTTTCCAAACGAGATTCATCGTCATCGGTTTTAAACGTTCTATGTTTGATGGAGGGAAATACTGGTGGAAGAGCTGGATAATGTCGTGAATAGACTTGGTTCTTGCTAAAACGGGGTCATGATCTAACTCCTCGATTACTTGTTCAGATTCGGCCATCACCAGATCCGTTTCAGGCACCGTCAGATCATATTCACCCATTGATCCTACCAGAAAGTGATTGTCGAACGACGTGAATTGGCTCCAATTTGAAACTGTTTGATGTAATGAGTAGACGTAGTACCATTCATAATTATTAACTTGGCTTCATTTTTTAGGATCATCACAAAATCGTCGAGAATAAATTACTGCAATGGATACGAGTGGCTTGACGACTTTGTTAATGGCGAGGCTTGATCATGAAGATGCTATTGCGAGGCTTAATCTGCTTAAATTAATTTAAGGCAGTTTATGAGCACCATCCTAGACTGAAAGAACTGATAGTGAAAAATTATCTGCGGCAAAAGCTTCAAAATTTAATAGAAGAAATATTACTCTACCAATTAATCTATGTGTCATTTGATTTTGCTTTGTCTGTGTTGTTATGAGTGTATTATACTTTATTTTGTTTGATTGAGAGGAAATGTAAGTTAATTTGGTAGGGAATGAATTGAATTGTTGTTGTTTAATGTTGTGTATATAAAATGTAAGTGCAGATTTATCTCTTTATTAATTAAGGTCTCTATATGGGCTATACTTATAACTTGTTTTGTGTTATGGGTTATAAACTTGTTTTGTGTGCCTGTGTTTAATGAGATTTGTCTTGTTGTGTTATTATCGTTGTATATAAAAAAAATATATCCAAAGTAAATCGAAGAAAAAACTAGACTTTCAGGCCTTATGATGTATGAAAAACAGGTGTAGACAAAATCTCCCAGCCCATACATCAATCATTCGAAAGAATCTTTTATCCAGTTCGTATGAAACAAAAGATATGTTATTTTTCAATTTAATCCTTCTACTACTCAAAATCCTGAAGAAAGCTCCAAAGCGTTGTTTGAAGAGCCTGAGTACTTTCGTCAACACTATTTATATAAAAATATAATCAAACAAATACTATAAGCAAATATGAAATATTTACTTGTATTAGGCGAGAATTAAAAACATTTCTCCTAAATTTTAAAAAAAAATTTGAAAACGCGGCAGGCATAAATACTTTCAAAACTCGATGGTATACTGTTTTTCCCACTTTTCAAGTATACTTTTTATTTTCTATATATTATTTTCATTATTTTACGTATATACTATTTATTGTCTCTAAAAAAATCTTATATACTGTTTGTTTAATTCTATATAATATTTTTATTTATATTAACTGCTTTCAAAGTATATTTTTCTTATCCTTTTTTGTGTTTTTATATATTGTATTTATGTTCTTATATAATGTTTTTATGGTTTTATATATATATACTATTTTTCTATTTTATATATTATTTCTGTATATACTTTTTTGTATTTTTTATATATTTATTTTATTTATATATTATTTTCGAAAAATATATATTATTTTTTCACTTAATAATTCTGTTCTATATGTTGTTTCTCCGAGAAAAGAAAAAAATCGGAATGCACGGAAGTGCATTACGTGTTATCATGTCCCTTTTGAATAATATAATCATACAAAGACAGAAATACAATCAACCAATATGAAATCAAATATATTTTTCCTTAAAAATTAGAATTTAAAATGAGTTTAGCCGTTAAGTTCAAATTACTTTAAAAGGAAGGGCTAACATGAAAACAATCCCAAAACAATTATTGAACTAAAATCTTCCCTCTCTATCTCTGCACTTCACACCGCACACTCACACAACACACTAAAACCTCACTCACTCGGTAACAATTCCTCAACCATGCCGAGTGAGGATAATCTGGTCCGTCGGTCTTATACGGACGTAGAGAATCCGGGCAAGCATAACCGGCCGATGATCACCGGCAGAGATGCGGTGGAGGTGGTAGAGAAGCCGCGGCGGGCCAAGCGTGTCGCCTCGCTCGACGTCTTTCGTGGCCTCACTGTCGCCGTGAGTATTTGTTCGGATTGGATTAGTAAAGGATGGAGTGCTTTTTACTTATTCGATGTTTTGTTGACAATAATTGGGCGAAAAGAAAATTCTGAAAATTGAATGGGTTCTTAATGTAGAGTTAATTAATTGATTTTTCTCGATATTTTAGTTCTAACAGTTGATTCTTTTGCAAAGAAAATGGATTAAATTAAATATTAGAAGGGGGATGGTCTGATAAGCTATTTCTGGTGTTTAAGCAATTTGAAAATCTGGAATTTTGTGGATATGCCCTCTAAATATTAGAATTATTGTTTGACTCGTCTATTTAGCAAGACATTTAAGGCTAATTTATTTTTTAACAAGCCCAATTTAATTATAGTCTTGAGAAAATTACAATATTTGAACAAAATTGGTTTTCTTATCAATTGATAATTCTATCTTAATCAAACAAACAAAAAGCTGAAAAGTTTGGCATTGAGCACTCAAAAGTGTTGAAAAGTACATGCATTTCTTCATATCTGTTTATCTATTTATATATTTGTTCTAATTAAGATTTAGTAAAATTTAAAATTACTTGTACAGTTAGATGAAAAGTACATGCATTTCTACGTATTTACTTATTTATTTTTTTTAGTAAGATTTAGTAAAAATTAAAATTAAAATTACTTATATAATTAGAGAGATTTAGAATTATTTTGAACATATCATTGAATTGGAATTATAATATAATAAATAATAATTTTTTTTGCTATTTTTGTAATGTTTTGGATAGTTGATGGCGCCTAGTTTGACGAAAAGTACATGCATTACATATTTATTCATTCTTTTGAGTACGATTTTTTTAAAAATTAAAACCAAAATTACTCACAATTAGATAAATTTATTGTTATTGTATGTTGATGTGTTTTGGATGGTTGATGGTGTGGGTTGATGTAGCGTGGGGAGGGACTTAATCTTCTTAATAAGGGACTTATCCGTAATTGGGAAAAAAAAAATAAGACTTTTGAAAATTGAATGGGTTCTTAATGCATTAAGTCCCTTATTAAGAAAAAATTTACAATTTCTGGTGTTTCGAAAATTGAATGGTGTCTTATTTATTTATCATCAAGTAAAAATCAAAATTACTTAATAGTTGGAGAAGGAAATTTACAATCGTAACGATTGGAATTGGATTATGAAAATAATAATAACTTTTCCGTGATGTTTTTGTACAGTTGATGGTGTTGGTGGACGACGCGGGAGGAGAGTGGCCGGCGATTAATCACGAGCCGTGGAACGGATGCCATCTCGCTGATTTTGTCATGCCTTTCTTCCTCTTCATCGTTGGCGTCGCCATTCCTCTCTCTCTCAAGGTACCTCATTTTTCTTCTTTTTTATTATTTTTTATTGGGGCTAATTATATTAATTGCTATGATATTGTGTGTCTCTCTGATGTTGTTTTATTATATCGGCTCGGTTGTATTAATGATATTGAATGCCGTATTTAAGACCTATTTTTATTATGAAACATTGGCTAAAGAGAAGATGATATAATTTTTTCATGGAAAGTAAAGTAACCAAGTAATTTGTGTTGTGCGTTTCTTTCTCTTCATTGTTGGCGTCGCCATTCCTCTCTCTCTCTCAAGGTCCCTCATTTTTTTCTTTTTATTATTTTTTATTGGCCCCTTAATTATATTAATTGTTATGATATTGTGTGTCTCTCTGATGTTGTTTTATTATATCGGCTCGGTTGTATTAATGATATTGATAACCTATTTTATTATGAAACATTGGCTAAAGAGAAAATGGTATAATGTTTTTAAGGAAAGTAAAGTAACCAAGTAATTTTTGTTGTGCGTTTCTTTCTCTTCATTGTCGGCGTTGCCATTCCTCTCTCTCTCTCTCTCTCTCTCTCTCTCTCTAGGTTCCTTCCTCTTTTCGTTATTTACTTCTATTTAAGTTCTATGAAACCTGAGATTAATACCGTCATTTGAGAATCTTTGTATTAGACAGATTGTTTATTGGGTAGCGTGATTAGGCTAAGCTTTAACTGTAACATTTAATTACTTCCTCCCTGATGCTTTTTTACTTCTTTTTTTTATTAGCTCAGTTATATTAATGATGTTGAGAGATGTATGTAATTTATGCCCTGTTTTATTATAGAGCCCCAACTAAGTACAAAATGATAAAAATTTAGGAAAATAAGGTAACCGACTTTATTTCTGAAACATATTGGAACTATACTAGGAGAATATCTGACCCATTTGTGATATTCAACAAAATTTCTTCCGGAATTACTAAAATTTGGTTATTTACATAAATGCCATTATATATGTCACCAATTAATGTCACCCTTAAATTATTTATTTATTTATTTCTTTATATATTTATTTATCTTTTAATTTTCTGTAGAGAATACCGGACCGAGGCCGGGCCGTGAAGCGAGTAGTCGTTCGCACACTTAAATTATTATTTTGGGGAATCCTCTTACAAGGTTTGCTCTCAATTTCATATCAAAATGGACAAATCCAGTACCTTAAACAAAATTTTATTTTAATCATTTAATTAATTGATTAATTTATTATGTTTAAGCTTTAGACTGTCTTTGAATGAATTGGGGTTTGATATTAGGTTTTATCAACAAAAAGAACAAAATAAATAAAATAAAATAAAGTAAATTTTGGGGAATCATTTTGCAAGGTTTTCTCTCAATTTCATTTTGAAATGCACACGTCCAGTACCTTAAACAAAGTTTTACTTAATTAATTTATTATTTTATTTATGTTCAAGCTATGACTTTGAATGAATTGGGGTTCGAGATTAGGTTTTATCAGCAGAAGAACAAAAAGAAATTAAAATAAATAAAAAACCAATCAGTGGGTTATAAAAAGAATACTAACTATTTTTAGGGTTTGAAATATATATATCTCATTTCATTAATTTGTAATAATCTTTAGGCGGTTACTCTCATGCTCCTGATGATTTATCTTATGGAGTCAACATGAAACAAATAAGATGGTGTGGCATTTTACAAGTAACTTACTAATTATTTTTCCATCCTTTATATTTAATTAATTTATTTTCACATTTAGTCATGATGATATAACAATGTTACTTTTGTTCTATAGAGAATTGCTCTTGCATATTTTGTGGTGGCGATTTTGGAAATATTAACAAAGGACAAGAAACTTGAGGATCAATCTATTTCTGGCTTCTCCATATATAAACGTTATTACTGGCAATGGTATAATTTTTATTTTATTATAGATTATTATTTCAATATTTAAATTCCTATATTTTATTCCGTTCTAGACTTCCAGTTTTTCTAAAACACAAAATAAAAAGAAAAGAAAAAAAATGTAAAATCTCTTCTTCTAAGATTGTTCTTCAAAGTTGGCAGTTTGTTATTGTCTTCATAATTGTTATTTATACAAAAAAAAAAATGAAAGTAAAAAAGGGAAACATGTTGATTGACTAATCTATTATTTTCTTTTCATTGTGATAAATTAACAGGATTATTGTGGTTTGTATAATAATCATTTATTTTTCCATAATTTAAAGATTGTAATTCAAAAGTTGTTAGGTTGTGTTTTCGCTGCTAATGATAATTTATCAATAAAAATAAAAACTTAAAATTAAAAAGGGTACAAATTTATTGACTATTTTTTTTTTCTTTTTACTGATAAATTTCACAGGATACTTGCGGCTTGTATAATAATTATTTATTTTTGCATAATTTATGGAATATATGTTCCTGATTGGGATTTCACAGTACAATACGATACAAGTCCAGATTACGGAAAATCATTTACGGTAATTAATTAATCTTCTTTTTGACCTCATATATAGTAAAATTTACAAAAAGGACCTCGTTTTGCTCATTTAACAATTTGTTGATTTCTTCTTTTAACGTCATATATAGTAAATTTAACAAAAAGGCCCTTGATTAGCTTTGAATTTAACAATTTGTTGCTTTACCTTACCTCTTATGTAATAAATTTTACAAAAAAACCCACGATTTGTTCTTACTTTAACGATTTGTTGATTTCCTCTTTAACTTTGTATATAGTAAACTTTACAAAAAGCCCCTGGATTCTTCCGAAATTCAATAATTCGCTGACTTGTAGTGATTTTTATTTTGTTAATGTGTAGGTGAAATGTGGTACAAGGGGTAAAATAAACCAGCCTTGTAATGCTGTAGGATTTATTGATCGCCAAATTCTTGGTATAAATCACATGTATAAACATCCAGAGTGGCATAGATCCAAGGTACTTCATCTTAATTAATTAATTCATTTTATAGAAAAAAAAATTATTTTTTATGTAATAACTGAAATCACTAGTGTACGTATGAAAATTTATAAATATTAAATAGTTTTATTGGTTTTGTTGCCACCTCTTTTCACTTTCTATATAATTTTTCTCTCTTCCCTTTTTGGGGATTATATTTTTGCATGAAATTATATATTTATATATACTTATATTATTTTTTATTATAATTAATTAAATAATATTATGTAGGAATGTACTGATATGTCGCCATTTGAGGGGCCATTTAAGAAAGATGCTCCTGCTTGGTGCCAAGCTCCTTTCGAGCCTGAAGGAATTTTAAGGTTTTATTATATATATTATTTTATTAATTAATTAATAGTATTTTTGTTGTTAATAATTAGTTTCTGAATATAAAATAAAAAAAATGATTATATTTAACAAGCAAACAAGAAGGATTAAATTTTCATAAATTTCTGATCTATTTGAAATAACGTTAGTCAATAATTCTTGTTTTACAGTTTATCCTTTCCTCTTTACTTATTCTCATATTTATATACATTATATAAAATATATAATACATTCATTTTGGCTTTTTTTTCACAGCTCAATTTCTGCAATATTAAGCACAATAATTGGGGTTCATTATGGACATATTCTCGTGCATATAAAGGTTTTCCTTCTTAATTTAAAAAAAAAATTTAATTTTCATATTATATTCATTTTAATATTTTTACCCTTTTCTTTATTCAGACACATTCAGACAGACTAAAGCATTGGGCTCCAATTGGTGTATCGCTTCTAGTTCTTGGTCTCATTTTACATTTCAGCCATGGTAAATTACAAAATTACCGTTAATGTTTAACATATTATTTCTTTTGTAAAATAACCATCAATTTAGTTGGACAAATTTACTTATTTATTTCTTGTTTGTTGTATTTAGCAATTCCTTTAAATAAACAATTATACACATTCAGTTATGTTTGTGTTACTGCTGGAGCGGCTGGCCTTGTTTTCTCCATTTTCTATTTCTTGGTACTTTCCTTTTTTAAATTAATTTATAAAACAAAAAAATAAAAAATAAAATAGAGAAGAAACCCTAAATTTTATGCACTATAAAATGGTACAATTATCCCTTTTTTGTGCAATTACTGATTTATGTTATATAGCTAGACCTTTATACACAATTCAGAGCAGCTTATTGACACAAAATGCAATATTAATAAATTATATACTAAATATTTAAAATAAACAGGTCAAACTAATCTTTCGGATTTTCTCAATATTTATCGAATAATTTATTTCTTACAATAATAGGTTGATATTTTGAGTTTGCGTAATTTATTTTTACCGCTCGAGTGGATAGGCATGAATGCAATGCTTGTATATGTTATGGCGGCCGAAGGAATATTCGAAGGGTTTCTTAATGGATGGTATTACAAAACCACAAATAACACATTGGTACTTCAAATCTCACCAAACCCTACTTTTTTGTTTTTTTAATACACAAAACCCTAATTTATTCCTTTGAGAAAGATTTGGTTTCATGCTTGTTTTAATATAAGAAAATTTTTAATGCATCAAAGAGACTAGTCTTTATCAAGACAGTCCATTAGTTTTCTAATGCAAGGGCCTTTTTGCAATTTCCAATAAGGCAGGGGCTTTTTTGCAATTTAGGGATAATGTAGGTTTTTTTAATTACAAATTTCCCTTTTATATATACTATTTTTTTTTTCAAATAACAAAAACAACTTCTTTTTTAGTTAAAAATGGAATTTGAATTCCGACTTGAATTTTAGACAGCATTGTTGGTGTTTTAACGTGTTAAAAATAAAGTGGGATTTGGAATCATGTTAAATAAATATAAACTTGAATTTGAAACTAAGAATTGAGTCAGTGAGCGAAATAAATTGAAAATTAAGTTATTCTGAATATTTGAAAAATTGATGGGGTTATGCATAAAAACTTGCATTAATTTTATTATTGAATTATATTAAAATACTTGTATATAATGTCAGGTTTATTGGGTGCAAAAACACGTATTTGTTAAAGTTTGGCATTCTAAAAGAGTCGGTGTGCTGCTTTATGTAATTTTTGCGCAAATATTGTTTTGGGCACTTGTGGCTGGATTTTTCCACTGTATCGGTCTTTACTGGAAGCTCTAGTAAATTGTAAATTTCATTTTGTGTGTCTATATATTTGTTTTTGTTCGTTGAAATTGTGCATAGTTTGTTTGCTTTTTGTGTAATTAGTTGCTTCGTGTAATATTTGTAATTGTTAGCGGTTGAAGCTGAAATCATGTAATGTATATATCTTGCAGTGTTTCCTATTGTTTGAACTGTACCTATTTTAATGTTTGGTGAAGTATTATATCCTTTCAATCTTTAAGGTCAACAAATGTGACTGATATATTTTTAAATTGTCTTGGATTGAAAACTCGGATAAGTCATTTTATTATTCTATTTTTTTTTTCACTCAGCTTGCATTAAAATAGAAAAGTAGCAAGCAGCAACATAAAATTGGTTTACGTGCTACACTTAATTAAATGTATTATACATGAACCAAATCCGTGCTAATTATGTGAATAACTGAATTCTTTTCGTTGGTTCACACTACAATTGCTTAACAGGACTTTAATCTCTTTATCATGATATCCATTTTGTTACATTATAAGAGCATAAGCGTATCAATTAAATACTGAGAAGTAATATAATACTTTCTTAACATTTACCTTAGTTGATGCTTCATTGCACAAGTGGAAAAGAGTTTTTGAGATATGGGCGAAAACTAAAGCTTATTATCTTTCTGATTTTTATGTTAGTAAAATTAATAAAGTATCTTGTTTGTTGTATTATAAAAAAGTTTGGCACCAAGAATTTATATGGTCCAACAAATTTCGTAGGTGTACAGTAATGTCTCTTAATTAATATGATCACCTATTAATTAATTATTATTGTAGGTGTATTTTTTTATTAGGAACTAGGTTTGGTCCTTGTTTTCTCTTTGTTATCGTAATTAATTTCCAATAATTCATATAATTTAAATATAAATGGTGGTTATTTATTTGACATGACAGGAAATGGTTCACCAGACAGTTCTTAATAGGGGATCAGGTCCCGTTCACTGTTTATTCAGGCCGGTCATCATCCCCTTGACCAAGTCTCTCTTTTCGACAGATCCTACGGGGCACCAGATCCAAGCTGCTACTACTCGTAGGGTAAGAAACTTATTTATTTGGTTTCAGAAAAACGCCAAAAAGTCTACCAATTTATAAGCGCCAAAAAGTCTACTTCACCCCTGTTGACCTTCAAATCATCAACTCGAGTTTTATTTGTTCTAAATGGCAGGTTCATCCAGCTAGGGCATCCGATTATGGCTCGATCGTACTTGCCGATATCCGCATGGATCTCGATGCGGGGCTGGTGGCTTCGCAGCCGTCATTAAGGGCCTTCAGTACGGGCGAGGAAGACAGGCACTTCTTCTTCCATTCTAAGTGGTAAGCTCCTCAAATTGGTTTATATATTGTTTTTCACATATAACACCCTTATAATTTATAACATTTTTAACACTTTCTTTATGTTATTCGTACATCAGTGACCTTGGATTGCCCCGCGCATTTTGTTGTTATCTATGCAAGAAGGCATGCAGAATCATCGCTCCTTGTTTCAGTCATGTAGAGGTAAGTTTAAATGTTTAATCAAGTCATGAATTTTATTTATTTATTTTATTTATTTTTTATCTTGCACAGGGCCGCAGATATGCCGTGGATTTTGACCTGAATGATTCTACAAAATTTGGCGTTGTCCAGCCAGTGAGCGGATAATATTGCCCAATTAATTAATAGGTGGTCATATTATAAGACTCCATGCTTGATCAGCAGCGCACGCCAGCTGGAAAGTATGAATAACTATGGAGTATACTCGCTCTGCATCGGGATAATGTTATATGATTTTATTATCATATTATAATGTATAACAAAACTCTTTTTTATTTGATATATATATATAATATATAATCTTTTCTTTATTTTTTCCAAATACGCAGAACAAGTTATTTTGAAGTTAAAAAAATGGAATTAGTGTTTTTACTTTTTAACATGTTAAATATAAAGTGGGATTTGAAATCATGTTAATATAAAGTGGAATGTGAAACTCTGAATTGAGTCGGTGAGAAAAATAAATGGGAGAATTTCATATATGCCATTACAAAAACTCAAAGTATTATATTTACCATTACAAAAACTTAAATATCATCATTGTAAAAACTTGAAAATATCATATATGTCATTACAAAAGCTTAAAATATCATATTAGCCATTACAAAATCTTAATATATCATATTTGCCATTAAATTTACTCAAAATTTAAAACCATGATTTTTTCGGTAAAAATTAACAGTCAAATCCTATACTTACCATTATACCTCTCAATTTATTTCATGAATTAGATTTCATATTAAACATTCATTTTTTTCTCTCATTTCAAATTCTTATGAATTTAAATTAAAAGAAAGTATTTTTTGTTTATATTATGAATCTAAATCATGGAGAGAGAGAGAGAGAGAGAGAGAGAGAGAGAGAGAGGGGGAGGGAGGGAGTATATAGGAAGACCTCATCAAATTAATGCTTAATATGAAATCTAATTTATGAAATAAATTAGGGGGCGGAACATGTGAATTTTCAGTTTTTTAAAAATTTTACAATTTGGTTGGCTAAACAGGTTTAATTAGTGTAAAAAAACGTTGTTCCGCCATAGGTAGTGGCGGAACATTAAAAAAATTAATTTTTTTGTGTTTTTTCCTAACAAAAATTAATTTTTTTCTGAGAAAAAATTACTTTTTTCCCTATTCCGCCAGTGACAGTGACGGAACACATTTTTTCACTAATTAACGCTATTTTTAAAAAAATTATAAAATCCACATGTTCTGCCACTACTAGTGGCGGAATAACATCTATTCCGCCACTAGTAGTGGCGAAAATGGTAGATATCCCATTATTTTAAAATGGATGGTTTTTGCTAATTTATTTTTTAATAGAGTGGTTAAAAAAAAAATCTCAAATCGGATGGTTGAAAGTATTAAGAGTGACGGGGCACACTAATGTGATGTTACTGTAGAAAACATGGTTTAGGATTATATATATTAATAGATTATCGGTAAGATATTTGAATTTTAGTTTCTAATTAGACATATTAGTTAAAATTTGAAACTTCTTAAAAGGTTTCCATTTTGCACAGTTGAATGTATGTTTTATATTTTCAGTTGGTGTCATCTTATTTTTATGCTTGTCACAAGCTTGCCTACTTTTTCATGTAATGGTCCTTTTTCATGTAGGTAATTCCTCTATGTAATGGTTCCTTTTTCATATATATGTGACCACTTAATATCACCCCAGCCGGCCTTAATGATTTTATATGAAATTATTTATTATCATTTGGACCCATTGCACAAAAATCACAGAAAATTATAATAAAAACACAAAATTACAGAAAATTATAATAAAATAAACAAGATTACAAAACATGTCAAAAAATAATTAACATCCAAATGAAGTTCCAATGAGAGTTAATCTGAGCATTAATTAACAATTTCCTTTTATTGGGCCAAATCTGCGGCGCATTCTATCCAACAACTCTAAAATAGCGGGAGGTGACATTTTAAGAGCATATTGCTTATTCTGAGAGCGTATTCTCAAATAGATGATGTTTATTTCTTATTCTCCCAGCTCTAAGAATAAGAAATCTGCTCTCAACATATCATTCCCAAAAATAACTGCTTCCGCCGTTGCCGGCTTGCCATCAGTTTATTCCGCCCACTCTTCATGCGCCAAGTTGAAACAATTGCTTATAAATACCTCCCATTGTTTCTATATTCAGGTGGCACCATCGCTCTTCTCTTCTTCTCTTTCTTCCTGCACAACGTCAAGATCAAATCAATTTATGGTTTTGAGGTTTTTAAGGTATGTTACTTCTTGTTTCTACTGATTTCTCTTTTAAGCATTCCAATTTCTTTCGTTTGGATCCGGTCTTTATTTGTTTTCTAATTTTTCAGTGAGTTTCTTTTGTAATTCTGATTAGTTTACGAGTGGTCAGTAGTTATTTAAAAGATCGATTTGTTTAATGTGCATTTCGTGATTGAGAGTTGGAATATCTTGGTTCAATTTTGCACTCTAGCTTTCTGATCATACCGATTCCCCTTTCTTAAAATTAATTTGTTCTAATTTGTTTATGCTACTCTTATTGAAGTGACATTTCAATGTTTGATGGCATTGATTTGTCTTAGAAACGTTAATTCTGAGAATAATTAGCTCTTTGAATTTTGTAATTCAAAAGAAAATAGAAATTTGCTTTATTAGACATTCCTAATTAAAAAATAAGTACTCTTTTTTCCAATGCAAACCAAATGCAGGAGATACTTTTGTTGAAAACTTAAAGTCCAACAACCAGGAATTGTAAATATTTAACATGATTAGCCATGTATCTTTTTTTAACCAAATGCATAGAGTGGCTTTTAATTGTACAGAGATAAATAATGATTTTGTGACATGATTGGATCAATTTAGGTTCATATATTTAGCGGTCTCTCAACCCATGAGTTGAATCTTATTTAGCATATATTTAGAAAAGTATCTCAACTCAAGAGTTGAATCTTAAAAAAAATTAGGTTCATATATTCCCCTCTTATTTTAATTAGATTTGTTCGTATTCCAGAAGTTAAATAGTATTGGTATCAATTAATTTAGATCTATATAAGATCAATTAACTTATGTGCTTTTTGCAGGTAAGGCACGGAGGATACTATCCTGTCTATTTCTTTTTTGTTGTTTTGCACGTGGAGCATGAAAAGCACTACCGTGCTTTTTCTTTGCGGGTGGAAGTGACTCTACTTGTTTGAACAGTTCCCAGCCCGGATAAAAGAGGAGGCAATTTGTATAAGAGACGTGAACAAACTGTTTGCTTTTATTTCTCTCAGTGCACAATACGGGCTTAAATTACTTGGTCGGTGTGGAGACAATTGGAAATAGGTGATAAGATTCTTGCAATCCATCTAGTAATCTTCCAGTATGTATGGCAAGGTACTTAATTCTTCAACTCACTTTAATCAATTAAATATATATGCCCTTTAGTTTTGATCATTAGTTTTTTATTTAATTGTTTAATTCCAATTTTTTGTGCATGTCAAATGCAAGTTGATACAGGAAATAAGTGTTTGCGTGTGGGGATAATTTGCATCAAATTCCCTAAAGTTTGGTCCCAAATTGGAAACAACAGTTCTAGAAGGGCTACTACGGCACCGCCAACTGTACCGAAATATCCAACTCAACTGCATCGATTCCGTAGATGTGAGGAGCCCTGTTGTTTGTATAGAGGGGCAAAAGCAAAAAAAATGTCATCTTTGTTTCTGGCGTACTGAAATATTTTTACAAGTATGTTTATGTTTTAAATAGGAAATTTTCTTTAAAAAAAAAAAATTAACGTTCCTGAATAATTTAAAAGTTTAGGGGTTTTAAAAATATTGAATTAATTTTATTTTTTTAGAGACCTGCTAACTTTCTCTATATACGGAGTAAAAGATAGAATCTAAAAATACAAGATTTTCTCAAATTACCTTGAAAATTAAGGGGGTTTTGAAAATTCTCTTCTTTACATGTATATAAATTGATTTGTTTTCAGTGATGCGTATTTGATTATAATGTACATACATGTAAAATTTACTTTTCAAATACATGCATATAATTTGGTATATTTTTTCTTTACTATCCTGTACGGTACTATAATGTACATCAATACATAACTTTTTGCAAATTCTTAGTTTTATTATTATATTTGTTTTCATTTTTTTGTGCTGACTAGTATTAAAATTGGGGAGTACAGAAGGCCAGAGGAAATTTCATGGCATTAATGGGGCAAGGTGCATCCATATATAAAGCCTAAATTTCCACAACAAGGTGAAAAGGAGATCCAAAACAAAGTATTTTTATTTTTAGTATTTTCTGCTTAATTTTAAGTAAATGGGATTTGTTTAAATGAAATTATTATTTATTTTTATTTCTTGTGGAATTTTAGTTGAAGCTTAAACTCTTGCCCTCATTGAATCGGAATCATTCTTAATCTCGAAGGTGAGTTCTTCTCGGTTCATAATCGATATTTTACTCGGAAATTGCAGTGGCATTGCATTAGTGGTTGAAGGATGAGATCAGGCAAATTCCAATCGATATTTTAATGCTTAGATTAATTATTCAAGCATTAAAGATATATATATTTTTATTTCTACCAAGTTAAATACTTTTCTTTCGGTTTGTTTTCATTTTATTTCAAAATATTTGAAGTATTGTTTTGCTTTTTGAGATTTTTTTTTACGTATGGGCAATGTCAAAAAAAGAGAGCTCTGAGCGAGGATAAGTTATTTTCATTAAACCCTAATAAAGACGACAGAGTCAGCATTGAAAATTTTCAATTGGGTTTAGTTAGTTTCTCTTTTTTCATTTCATTTTATTTATTTAGTTATAGTTCATGTTGATAAAATTTAGATAATTTATTTTAAATATTATTTCAAGCCCTCATGCAAAATTTGCAAGAATTCAGAGTCCTTAATATTCAAGGAAAATTTGCAAGAAAGCCCCTGCATTATTATTGGAAATTGAAAGAAGCCCATTGGATTTAAGAACCTACTGAAAAAAAATCTCTCTCTCTATTCTCTCTCTCTCTCTCTCTCTCTCTCTCTCTCTGTACAATGGGGACTTTTTTGTAATTTCGGCAGTAATGAAGGGTTTTTTGCAATTGTAGCAAAATGACAGGGTTTTGCAGCGAATTTTCCTTTATAAATATCGTGGGGCCTAACATACTTGGTTGATCATCAAGTATAATATTCATAAATCACAATTTATGCCAAGTTGCTCCGAGTAGTTTCAGCCCATTAATCTAGGTAGGCTTGGAAATATTTAATTTTACAAAACAAGGCCTGTAGACTATGAGATTGCCTGCAACTTAAAGAACAAGTTATTCTTTCTTAACTCATATAATTTTTAAATTACATTAAAGATTAGATTACTATATTGAATCATTTAATATTATAAATAAAAGAAAGTTATTACATTATTTCCCGATTATACAATAAACTTAAGAGCAATCTTAACTACAGATGAGTTATTACTTCGGTATTATCATGAATATACTATGTAGTAAAAATGCATTATGTGAGCTTGTCCTCACTCTTTTGATATGAATAATGAGTGTGGTAATTCAATAAATCTTTCCCAATTTCCCCATTAAATTAATAGTATAATCTTTTGAGCTCAACTTATTAGTTTTTGGTTTAAATAAACAACCCTATCAATAAAAAGAAAATATTATTATATTAATATGATTTTGATGAAATTCTTCTGTTTTCTATTTTTCGGTAATTAACAATTTATTTATACAAAATCGATTATGCACACCTGTAAAAATAGAATAAATTTGGTGCAATCATATAATACACAACTTTACTTTATATTTTGCATCTATTTACCCTTTAATGCACACAGAACGGTATATTTGAACAATTAAATCCTATAATGATACAATATCTTAAAGTCTGGGGAAATTAGTGGATGAATAAAAAAATTTAATTCAGTCATTTGAAAATTGGAATTTTAGAAGATTTTATTTTTTTTGAAGCTTCAGTAGGCAAGCCTTCGAGATACCATTAAAAAAAATAAATATTCGAATTACAAATTATTTACACGGAGGATTTTATTTTTGTCATGTAAAAATACTAATGTGCCATGACTTGTCATTTTTAGACTTTTTTTGTTGTTTTGTCGGGTTATATTACCGAAAATGAATACTGTTTTTTTGTTTGGTTTCTTTTCTATGTTGTTCTTTATTTAATTATTTTTTTATCTAGTGGGCATGAAAGTATAATCCTCCCCAAAATCACTGAATTCAAATTTCGGACATGAAGTTCTCAAATTCGAGAACCGAAATCCAGTTGTATTAGTTAAGCTGAGAATTGAATTTTTAGATTACTCTTTACTTTGTGTGATTTTTGGGGAAGCACATAATAAAATTGAACATTAATTTTTATTGAGCTTTGACTGGTCAAAATGGGATTTAATTATCTACTCAATAAAATTCTTATATTTATCTGGTCAAATTTCAGCCGATCAAAACTAGAAAACCAATAATGTTTTTAGAAGTTATATTTTGACATTACCTAGGTTTTCACATTACTCATAAAAACTCATGGATAAAAATCACTATATAGAATATAAATATATCTTAATAAAAAACAAATTACAAATCATGTCAGTAGATTTGTGCTTCATTACGATTATCATTATTCTAATAATTATCCCTTACAAATAGCATGAAATACCCATTCAAAACTACATATATGTGAAAATGCATGAAGTTAGTGGTAGTTCTAACACTTGCACTGCATGATTTTGTAATATTTAGTATGTGTGGTTTAGTTAATTTTCAAACTATAGTTTTTGCTTTCTATTTTGATTATCTTGAAAATAATGATTTCGCCATTTTAAATATAAAATGGTGGAGGAAACCAAAATTAATTAAGGATAAATGACATACATTTGATTATGTTAAGTAACAGAATCTATACAAATTTACTACGTGTGTAACAAAAAAGACGGGCAAAGAAAGATGAATATATTCGACGTAATTTGTCTGTTATAATGTGAAACTTCTATATTTCAAATTAAAAATTTCTTGCCTATCAGGAGTTGTTCGAAAGTAGAAGCTTGGCATTGATAATATCTTGTTACGTGACGAGATGAACAATTTGTTATGTGAATATAAAAATGTGAATAGAAAAAACATAACAACTTAACCGCAAACCACTCGATCTGACATAATAAGATGCTAAAATGAAAGATGACATCACCTTGAACAATATCGAGAGATATGCACCAAAGACCTTGATGCGATGATAGAATGGAGTCAAGGATATCATAATTCTCATAATAAAATATAAAATTTTTAATAATGAAAGTGAATTTTCTTTCTATATATATATATATATATATATATATATATATATATATATATATATATATATATATATATTGTAATAGGCTACCAAATAATACTCTTTCATAAAAAAGAAAAAAAAATGCTTGAAAGGTACTATAGAGCATGTTATCCATTTGTAATGAGAAACTCTTTCATAAAACATATTTTTTCCATGTTACTAGGGCATGAGTGCTATTTATTCAACAGATTTAAGATGAAAGTCAGAATATAATAGATTCATTTTTGTGGTCATTTCTATGAGTTGATAAAAAAAAAATCCATAATATTACATCTGAAGTTTGTCACCTGAATTAATCAGAATATGAGGGTTCAGTAATGGATTCCAAAGTCCAGATTGTGTTCTTAGTGGATTTAGACTTAGACAGAATCAACGGGATAAATTCGGGATTTTGTTTCCTTTTTCTTTTTCTTTTTGTTTATTCTCCCGGATGTGATTTAGTTTGTATGTCTTATCCTTTTCGTGATATCGCCCTTGATCTTTTCAAGTCCTGTTGAAACACGAGAAAAAGAAAAATAATTAAAATTAATATTTCAAATTTCAAAATCAATAGGAAATTCATTATTATAATTGGTACTAAATACTGAATATGACTTATTTTATACATAATTTTGGCCATATATGCATAATTTAGCATCTCTAAAATAGGCTAATTTATGAAATATGAATAGCTTATAGTAACGTGTGAGGTTTTTAGAAATCAGAAAAGCAACTGAAGGGTTTAGGGTTTTAGAAATTTGTTAGTGTACCTTTCTTACGAGGTTTCATTAGGGGTGTTCATTCGGTTCGGTTTGTTCGGTTTCCGAACCGAACCGGTTGATTTCAGTTAATTCGGTTTGGTTTTTTAGTCAAATCGGTTCGGTTCGGTTTAAATGGTTGAGTTAATTGGTTAATTCGGTTTGGTTTGGTTTTTGATTTAGAAAAATCGAATAAACCGAACCGACCAAATTATATATAAAATTGCTAATTTATAATTAATATAATATTAATTTTAGATTAATCATATAAATATTAATTAGTATGGTCATTATTTAGTATAAAAATTATTAATTTGACTTAATATTATATAGATTTTTTTCTAATTCGGTTCAACCGAATAAACCGAAATAAAATTCGGTTTAATCGGTTCGGTTCGGTTCCAATCTAGTTTGGTTCGGTTTAATTCGGTCCTTTCTTATTCGATTCGGTTTGGACCGAACCGACCGAATGAACACCCCTAGGTTTCATAGAGGGATGGCAAGACATAATTCGCCTAGGCAAATCAGGACCAAACTACCAATATAAAAAATGAAATCACTTTTCAAATATGAAATATAATATGACATATTAAGTAAATTTGATTGTTCACAGTTTTATAAAGATCATTAATCAAATTTAACAAAAAACCTTGGGTTGGCACTGGCACAAAATGATTCGGTATGGATTAGTATGAAGGGCCTATTTGCCCAAGTTCCATTGCTCTAGTGACCAATTTGAAAATTTTCTATTGCTAATTTGCTGCCCTAAACTGAGTTAAAGGGCCTGCTAGAAAAAGTCCATTGCATTGTTGCCCAAAAGCTAAATTTGAAACCCTCTAAAATGGACTGAAAAAAACACAACATATCATTCGAATTTTGAAAAAAAAAGTTTTCAAAAAATTGTTGAATCATATTGTTGTAATAAATACATAAACGACACAAGGGATCAAAAAAAGAGGTAATAGGACAATTATTTGAATTTGATCCCAATTATTTGAATTTGAAAGAATGAAAACGTGTGATGATTTAAATACATTTCTTCCAAAAAAAATCAAAACTCTACATGGAATCAACATTATGAAGTACATAAATATAATATTGGAGTCCATTTATACCCCAATTAAAAACAAATGGTTCTTTCAAAGATTGTATTTCAAAAGTTGTTAATTAGTTTGTTTATGGTTGCTAATGATTATTTAGATAAGAAAAAAAGGAAACATGTTGATTGAATAATTGGTTAATTTCTTTTAAGTGTGATAAATAGAGAAGTCTTTTGGTTTGTATAATTATCATGTAGTTTTCCATAATATATGGAATATATGTAGCTAGTTGGGATTTTTCCTTGTAACATCATATATTATAAATTTTACAAAAAGGCCCTTGATTCACTCCAAATTAAACAATTTGTTGATTTCTAGTTATTTTATTTTAATTTGAAAATTAATATTAAAGTGTTTTTTCACTTGGGCATTTTTAGAAATAGAAATTTTAATGTAGTTCATTTAATATTCCGAAAATTAGGAGGTTATTATAAATTTGGGAAAATGTAGAGGGTTTTTGAAAATTCCCTAATTAATATCCCGACCCAATATATAAACTAACTTTTACAAAAAGTCCCTTTTTTTGCTCGCAATTTAACAATTTGTAGATTTGTAGTGATTATAATTTTAATTAGACGATAAAAGTTAAGTTAAATTCAGGGTATTTGGTTAGGGTATTTTTTTGGAGACTAAAAATTTAATATAGTTTTTTTAATATTCTAAAAGATAGTGTTTTTTATAATTTTGATAAAATCTAGTTTTTTTATGTAAAATTACCCTAAATAATATCACTTCGACCTCATACATAGTATTATTTAAAAAAATGCCCTTGATTTGCTCAAAATTTAACAATTTGTTAATTTATAGTGATTTTAATTTGTACAAGGGAAAGTTAAACCAACCTCAAAATGTTGTAGGATTTATTGATCATCTGGCATAGATACAAGTTACTTAATCTTATTAATTCATTCATTTTACTTGATTTGTTTAAATTATTAGAATCTGCTCTGGCAAAAAACATAACAAATTATTAGAATTTTGAAAAAAAAATTAGATTCAATTTTCCAAAAAAATAATTGAATCTTGATGTAACAAATACATACACAATACAAAGGTTTAAAAAAATCAAAACAGGCAATCGATACTAAACTTGGAAACATGGTAACTGATACTTTTTTTGATAAAAACATGGTAACTGATACTAGAGCCCAATAATTAGAATTTGAAAAAAAAATGGAAACTTGTGTTAATATTTTTGTTCCAAAAACAAAAAAAGGCCAATTAAACACAAATGATTCCTTTATAAAAAAAACCGCGATTTTGAGATGCTACAATGACTTGTTCCAAAAAACTGAAATTGAAATCTTATTCCTAGAAATATATGTTACTGAAAAACGATATTACCAATTTGTCGTAAATCCAGAACTTTACAGCATTAAAAATTTGTTGAAAATTAATATGCTCAATCTGTTGTAATATTATCAAAGCATTTCAAAAGAAAATCCAATAATAAAAGTTTTTATTTCCATAAAAATTGTATGTGTGCACCAAATTAGGGTACATTGAGTCATAATTGAGGGTCGGATTTAGGGTTACATGCACAATTAACCTTGAAATTTTTTATTACGCATTAATAATTACGGCTCAATTTAGCTTGTATTGCTCAATTCGACAAAATTAATATAGTGAAAATCAAAATATAATCTTATTAAGAGCATCAGTGGTATCATTTTCTCTGTAATTGGAGATCGAAACAATCTGCATTGGAGTACTAAACACATTAGAAATAAAAAGCAAATAAATACTGAAACTTTTATTCTGCACTTCAATTTACCATAGAAAAGATAAAAAAAAAGGAGTGCCTTTCTCCATTTTAAGTGAATTTGAAGAGAGGATCCATCAGATGGCCAAATGGATTCTGCAATTTTACAAAATACAGCTTATTATAACTTGAAACAGAGAAAACGAATTAAAACTAAAATAATCAAATAGAAAAGCTAGCGAAACTCAAAATCAACACAATAATAATATCTTGAAATAAAATCAACCAAATTTGAGATATTAATCAACCTTACCGCTGAAGATAATGATCCTCCGATCATCAAATCCCCCACCGGAGAGGGCGTCGACCGCATGGCTCCTATCAGCCGTCGGATCATGCGCCCAGCCCCTCTTCTTTCGCCATTAACGTGGATTTGATCTCAATCAAGAATGGCTCGATCGATCTCAATCAAGAGAGGGAGCGAGAGAGAGATGGCAGAGCGCGAGAAAGAAGGTTAAACGCTCGATGATGATTTGAAAAGAACAAAATAGTCGCAAAAGAGGGATAGACCAAATTTATTATATGTGGGTCTAAGGTAGACCAGGTGCATGCCTTTAGATCCTAACATAAAAATATAAAAGTACTTACAGAAAATATTTACAAACAGAAGAAACAAAAATTAAAAACTAAGAGGAGACAACTCTAATAGAACTATATATTTCCTCAATGATTTTTTTGAAACTTCCGGAGACGAATTGTCTCACCGCGAGATTCTATTAAATAAAATAAAAAAAGTTCTTACAAAGAAAATAATTTTTCTTTACAAAGCTACAAAGATATAACAAATGAAAAAGAAAAAAGAAGAAGCGAGCAACGTTCTATCCCTAACAATATGTTCTCCAGTTATGACATTACAATACAGATATAAGTATTCAATACGTCGATATCTGATGTAGTATTCGACCTTAAGATGCAATTATAAACATCCAATATAATAATATCTAAGACAATATAGCTAAATTTTTAAATTTGCATTTGTGATTTGACAATAACGAAATGTGTTTGGACAAATATTATGCATAAAATATAACAATTAAAAACACACAAATGTTGTTGTGCATCAAATGGGACACCGATAGTGTGACCAACAAATTTCAGGAGCATATGCAAAGAAATTAAGAAAAGACATAAATGTAAATATTTAAATTGTGAAGACATATAAAGTTGTGCATTTGTTACAAATAGACAACAAGGTTGATTATACAATTAATATCATACGACCGAAAAATAATTTAGGGAATTATTGGTTGGAGCGGATTTATCAAATATTACATTTGTAAAATATAAAAAATTATTATTTAGAGAAGAAACTTCCATGTGTCTTGTTTGTGTCAAAAAAACAAAAATTTTGAAAGAAAATGCGTATTCTCATAAGCACAGTGGAATTAAAAATTACCTGTTTCCAAATCGAGAATCCGTATATTATCAATTAAATCAGAAAAATAAATCTTATTTATACCTCGGATTCGGCTAATCCGGTATGTAGGGATTCGCGATTCCTTTCCAAACGATCTCTCTGTGTCTCTTACGGACCTGATCACAAAAGATGCTACGACTCCGGCACCACCCTCTACACGTATCCACACTCGACTAACTCGTTGGCGGAGAAAACCGAGATTACTAGATCCGGTTTCTCTTTCTCTCTCTCAATAGGCGGCTATGATGTGCTCTGAATCTATTGACCTAATCAGACGAACCCTTCATCTATTTATAGCATCTGATGCTCACACCTCTTCACTTTTCTTTTGATTTTCTGTGTCCAACCGAGTTAGTTCTGTTTGTGTACGACCATGTAGGTTCATTTAATATTGGTAATAAACTCAAGTTTGTAAATCATAAGTAGCCTCTAATACGATGTTATAATTATCCATATTAAATGAATGATACGTGATCATAACTTATACATCAATTATGTATTTAGTCCCTTTGTTAAATGATATTTATATTGATTATAAAGCATGGTTTTATCTCATCCTTATTATGATCAATTCTCTTTCCTGAATTATAATTAGACTGAATAAATTAAAAGATATTCACAACAAATGCTAATTCTTTCGTACACGGCCGTGTGTTTTCCTTCAGTCTCAATTTATCAGGGGCCCTGAGATATCTCTCTCGTATCCGAGAATAACAAATTATATCTTGATCATTCACATTGCAACTCATGGTTTACTAAATATCCGATCATAGCTTTTATAATTATCCGGTTAAAGATAACGTTTGACTATGTCAAAGTATGAAGATATACATACAAGAATCTATGATGAGCTCAAGTCAAAGAACTACTCACACATTAGATGAAGAGAAAATACTAATGGCATATATCATTTATATTCTCATAGTGGGTCGATCCTATATATGTTCTCCAACATATATTTATATTAATGAATTGATATCCAATATCCATAATCTGTAAAACGTGACCATCATCCAAATAACATACTAGTCTATATATATGATTTGAGATTTTCAAATATATTTGTCTTACAAACATCTCATATATGACTAGGGATAATTTAGAATTGTATTCACTCACTTTGTTTTATAGTTTTACTATCAAGAATCATATATTCTGATGATGTATAACGGACATACATATTCATTGTTAATTAATAATCTAACAACCTTTACGCACAATTATTATATAAAAAACTTTATCAGATAAAACATCTAATACAAAAAATATAATGTCTGATAAATAATCTATTTCCCACATGGCAAAATAGTTTGGCCTAGGACATTATTACTTTCAAATTTGATGGCCATGTTTTTTGTCACACCCCGACACAAAGCATGACAACCCACCGACACACTAGATTTGTGCTAGAGGCTCTATTTCGTATCATAAATAGAGAAAAAAAAATAATAATGAAGATATAATAAAGGGTGCGGAAGCGTACACATTAAGGATACATAAATCAGGCAAGTGACATTAATGCCACAAAAAATATCAAACAAATTAGACACACAAACCCGAAAATAAACCTAAATCAAATTTAGTAAAGTGTTTCTAACTCCGTGATCCCTACTAACAAAGATGACGACCTGGAACCACCTCGCTGTGACAACGAATGGTTCCACTAGGCAACCATCCAAGACAATCTAACGTCTTCTTGACAACGAGCGGTTAGACCAGCAGTGGGGCAGTAGCACTCGACTGCCTGTCATTCCCATCCGGACCCAAAATAAGAAACATGAGAGGGGTTAGTCAAGAAAATGACTAAGTGAAGAGTTACGGGTCTAGCTTATTAAGACAAGACAATATATCTCAAGCCAATCCCAAATCTCGCTCAGAAAATTAAGAAGCTTCTAAAAAAAACATAAAGAATATTTCTCACTCTAGACCAAACGCAAGCTTAAAATAAACCTTTCAAACTTGTAACTTAAAATTTATCACAATTTATTCTTATTTAGTATAATGTAGAAAATATCAAATTTTTAAGTGAGGGGCCGACTAGCATTCAACTGAAGTGCCAAAAAGAAAGGAGAGCTAATCACAATCTGTTCAGAATAACAAAAAGCTCGAGAACCGCATATTCTCACACAAGAGTCTTGACGTTCCGGGATCCTTCGCGCCACCACAAAACTAACTCTGGATTTTCTCACGACGTATTGCAACTATCCTTCCCTCAGAACAAAAATCATGTCACATATATACTTTCAAAAAGTCACATTAGGGAGGTAATTCTCAACCTATCACACAAAATTTAGTGTGATTCACAAAATAATGAATTATTATCATAATATTATTTTTCAAAATATCATAAAGGCCCTTAAATAATGTTTCATACTCATAGTCAAATTTAAAATCACATATTACTAATAACACAAAGATTCTATAATTTTAGAATTATTCGGTATGAATATGATAATAAATAAATAGATTAATTAAAAAATAGATTCTATTTGTTCCAAAATATTAATCATAACTGAAATATTAATACTTGGGCTAAACCGACACATTTATGACCTACAATTCATAAAACACGACAAGGAACCCTGGGCTACTGGACACGATCTCCCAAAAGAAGATCTAGCACAAAACGGTACTGCCATGCATCAAATCATAACATTTTAGTTTTATTTTCTCCCTTTTATTAATTTTTAAATTTTCAGAAACTATTAATGAAAAATGAACTCATTTCTGAAAAGTACTCATTCCAACGATGCCAAGAATGTCGAAAACCGACTTAAAATAAATCCATTAGGGCCAATTATATCATTTAGAATCCTTGAGGAATTATGGAGTACAGAAACTGTGAAAAAAGAAAATCAGGAATTATGTCAGAATCCGGAATATCAAATCCCATATCTGAAGGATTTACTAAACCAGTTTTTCAAAATACAGCTTTTTAAAAAAAAAAAAGTGGACCATGCATATAGAGGTGAAAAAGGTTCGGATAGTGGTCATCCCAGATCTGTATCCATATTTTTTTCGGATATGTATCCGGATCCGGAGCGTCCTGGATCCGGATATGGTTTGGATCTTAAACGGATATGGATATGATCCGGATATTTTGATAATTAAAACAGTTATTTAGTACTTAATATAAATATTTATTTTATAATTATCAAATATCATTATACATAAAAAAATTGAATTTTAATAACAAAACATATTTTAACTAGATAAAAATTACAACTATTTGATAAAACTATATAAAATATAAAAAAAATTGTCAAAAATATATATGAATATGTAAGAAAAATATCATAAATTTTATTTATATAATATTTTATTATGTTTTTAAATTAATAATTATTAATTTTATAGCTATTTGAAGATGTATTACTAAATTTATAGATATTTTAATGAATTCAAAATTTGGGTAAAAAAATGGGTAATGTATTTGAGAATATGGGTCAAAAACTGGGTACCCATTTTTGAATAATATCCGGATCTGAATCTGAATACTACACCAAAATCTAATACCGTATCCGGATCCGGAATTTTCTATTTGGATCAGGATATTTTTAGGATCTGGTCCGGTCCGGGTAATATCCGGACCGTTTTCACCCCTACATGCATGTCATTGAAATAGACCACAAAGTTTTGGAAATTAAATGAAGAATTAATTTAAAATAGTAAACGATATCATAACATGTCACATATTAAAGTTTCTCAAAATAATATTTCTTAATTTTTTGTGACTTTTGCAAAATTTTCTGAGAATTTTTTTTTCCATAAAATAAAATATTTTCTTATTCTGAAAAATTAGAAAAGAATAATTTAAAATAGTAAATTATGGAATATGTTAAAATGTCAGATATTAAAGTTTCTTATAGTAACTACCCTATCTTAAAATTTTTGAGATTTTTCGCAACTTTTCTATATTTAATATGATTTTCTGAAGTGAGAGAAAGTAAAGAGGAAAAATGAGAAAAATCATGCATTGAGTTCTTTTATAGGATTTAAAAGGGCATTTTCATAATTTCACAGGGGTACACATGTCACTTCCAGGCAGCCCATGTCCCTTACAATAGTCCAGTAGTATTTTGCATAAAAGTCCATAATTTTCTGAAATTTATAAATTAGTCCCTGTAGATTCTTAAAAACTAATTATTCAATTATAAATAAACTCATAACTTTTTTATTAATAAAATACTAGCTAGCATTTTCTATGGAAATGCTCACCATAAAATTTAGATTCTAATGATATATTTTATTTTCCATGCCATAAGTATTTATAGTTCAAAAATTAATTTTACATAACTTTTTCAATACCTTTACAAATAAGTCCTTGTATGCATGATAAAGAAAAATTCATAACTTTTAATTTACAAAATGAACTTTTGTGCAGTTTGTATCAAAATTTTCGTATTGAGATATAAAATCTGAAAGTACAATATATTCTTGCATGCAAATTATTTTTATATTTTTAATTTTTATTTTTCTAAAAAGTTTTGAAATAAATCTTGTTCTCGTTGGACTAAAGTGAAAAAATTTAAATTGGAAACTAGAATTTTAAAAGCCAGAAAATTAAATCCAACTTAAACAATGAATCCCCAATAATATTAAATTCAAAAATTGATATCTTAGATTTGCTCTGCTGCATACACGTTGTTCCAAGTATCTTTAAATAAAATTGAAAAACACTCGATAAAATCCATAACATTTTTTGTCTTTTTATTGTAGCAGCTTATTAGGTATGTATGCATCATGACTTGTGTATATATATGTTGAAATCCAAGTTTATACAAACTTGAGGGCAATGTTTAAACAAAGTTTGGTTGCCAAGTTTCTATAACATCTGACAAAATGAGGTATGAGACAAAAAAAAAATTGGAAATACAAAGACCAGATAAATCTCCTAACAACCTTCCAAATTCAAAAACAAACTCCATTATCAAACCCCATATGTTTACAATCCTATTGCACCAGAATTCCAAATGAACTTTTATAGGGGTAGAAAAAAGTTCATATCACTTTGTCAGGGATTTAAAAAGAGAATCTATCAACGTTGGATGTTGAAAAAAAATTCTTAACTAATATATGTGTGAAAATAAATCTTCACCATCATATATATATATAGGGTGTGGCTAAACAACATACGTATGCACAACATACGTTTTTTTGCCATACCCAAAATACGTATTAAAAATATAAAAATAAAAATTTCAACCGTACGGATGTAATATATATGTTATGAATATGTTGGAGATTAATTTTCACAAAAATCAGAATAATATAACATTGCCATCATATATCATCAAAAATATGCAGCACTATTCAAAACATATATCGGAATAATAGTTTGATGATACATGATGGCAATGATATATTATTCTGATTTCTGTGAAAATTAATCCACAACATATTCATAACATATATATTACATCCATACGGTTGAAATTTGAATTTTTATTTTTTTATTATCACTTTACGGGTATTTTAAAAAAATGTATGCTCGAACATACGTATGTTGTTTAGCATCTCCATATATATATATATAGGTCGCAATCATATCATGGAGAATGTCAACTTAAAAGTCCTATTTATTGAGTTCAGAATCATTAATATTGCACATAAATAATTTACTTGAAGAATGATTTAGTATTATATTGCACAATAAAAAGGATTTATTGTTAACATAAATAATTTAGTACTATATTTATTTGTTAACATAAATAATTTACTTGAAGAATGATTTAGTACTATATTGCACAAAGAACTAATGAAGGCCACATTGTAAAAACGTCCTATCATTGGAAATTATGAGGCATCTTTTAACAGGGACTTGATTGCAGCCCCCAATTTTGGCAAATTAGCCTTTTGATCCACAAAAGAAATCCCAGCATTGTTACCAACATCTTCAATCCTAATGTTTAAAATACAAGATATAGCACGAAATATTATGATAATAATTCAAATGAAAAACTGAAATTTGAGAATTTTTTTAAATCTACGGACGAAAAAAAATTGATAATAAATCTCTTGAGAATACTTAATGAGAGGTGAAAAATAAGATAGGAGTTAGTAAAGGTATTATTTTTTTACATGTTCTCTTATATAGTCTATAAAGAGCTATCTTAAATAGAGTTGAGGTATAACTTTTGCATTATCATGAAAATATTATGTAATAAAAATGCATTATGTGAGCTTATCCTCACTCTTTGCATATGAACAATGAGTAAGATCAAATCAATAATAATGAAGTGAAATGTGAACATTAAAACTTGATAATTTTTTTTTTTAAATTGTGGTTTGCTTTAGGAATAAAATCGAATGGATTAAAGTTCACACCGTTATATTGATTTCAGGTACTGAATGCAAACCATCAAATTTGTAAATCACATATCTTAAGTCTGGGTACAAATTGAACACTAAATCCCACTAAACAAAAATATTAGTACTTCTGTGACAAAAGAAAATTCTCCAAGTAAAAAAAGAATTGGGATTAAAAAGCAATTAATCCGAATTTGTAAGAAAAAAACATAGTTAAAAAAACTGTATTAGTATGTTTTTCATATCTTTCCCAATTTTTCCATTGAATTAGTAGTACATTCTTTTGAACCACTTTAGGTTCTTTTGTTTGTTCTTCTTTCTTATTTTATACATTTTTTGTAAATATTCTATACATACTTTTATTATTATAATAAAATTGGATGTAGCACCTCCATTTATTAAAAAAACAGTAGTCTAATGTAATACCAAATTAAGATAAAATAGATTGTGAAATATAAAAAAATAAAAAAAAATTCTTATCACCTCTCAGAAATGCAGACTCACGGTTGTCTATCATCCAAGCATAAATAATAATTGATAACACTAAGAGCAAGGAGAAAACATGCGTCAAACTCTCAACTAAAATTCATATTGATAAGGCAATTCCTTCATAAGAACCAATACTTAAATTGCATGCATTGCCACACCATACGAGTGGCTGGCAAGTTAGTAGCCTAATGTATCTCGAAGGTTCATTACGTTTTCGGCTCAAACTCAGTCGAAAATGGCTCTTTTGAAAAGAGCTCAAAACTACACCAAGCCGAGCTAGTTCGAGTCTAAACTAGCCAAGCTCGAGCTTAACCCTGCTCTACTCTGCTCATGTCTTAGATATTATTTAATTACATAAACTAAGTACCCAATATCCTACCTTATAACCCAATAATCCAATCTGACCCACTAATTCACCAACTGAACCAGCCCTCTGACTTAACCTAGTGTTCACATTAATCATAAATCTCTAGGTAAAAAGAACTATAAAGATATATCTTAATACAAAAAAATTTAAATCAGTTTGTCAATTATGTGCTTCGTTATGGTTATCAATATTCTGATAATTTAATTCCATATAAATCGCATGAAATATCCATTCAGAACTGCATGTATGCCAAAAAAGCATGAAGTTGGTGGTAGTTGTAACACTACACTCTGCATGATTTTCTAGTACTTAATATACGTGATGTAGATAGTTTTCAAATTGTGATTTTAAACATAATATTTAGTTACCTCTTATCAAAATAATAACTTTGTGTTTTAAATGATAAGGTGGTGGAGGAAACTAAAAATAAATAACAAAAAACTTCATAAATTTTATATAGTTAAATTTGTGATCCGATAAGGCCTAAAAGATATTGAAATAAAAGATGACATCACCGTGAAGAAACAAATAAAATAAAGCGAATGAACCGGAAGAAAAAGAACCAAGAGACGAAGATGCAACAGTAAACCTTAATGTCATTGTAGAATGGAGTCGCAAATCCTATCAAAAGACAGTTTATAACAACGGAAATGTCAGTATTGATTAAGATAATTTGTTGGGATATATATATATTTTAGTAGTCCAACAAATATAGCTCATTGGTATGTATTGTAAAGAAAAGAAAAAGAAATTGGTAAGAACATGTTATCATTTATAAAATAACACAAACATAATGTCTTACAAGATAATGGAGGAAACAAAAATAACTAGGAATTCTTCTAATAAAATTGATTTTTGTTAAGATTCAGTTTTGTTTCTGCTTTTATTATATATGTAACAAAAAAAGTTACGTCAAGAAAGATGATTATATTTTATGAAGTTCCTCTATAACGAAGTGAAGCTTATATATTTTAAATTAACAACCCCATGAGTTAGTTATTTGATAGTAGAAGCTTGTCAATGATTATATCTTTTAGGAAGTAACAATGCGCAATTTATTATACCTTAACTACAGACGACTCAATTTGATATATAAGCTGAAATGAAATACGAAATCACCAAGAAGACGTAATTGAAATGTAACAAATGAACAAGAAGAAAGCAACCGAGAGACCAAGATGTACCAGTAGAACTTGACGCAATTGAAGGACGAGTCTAAATATCATATATTCTCAGAAAACAATTTGTATTAGCGAAATAAGTTTTCTTTGCATTAATTTTCAAAAATAAATACTGTAATAGGCCAACAAATATTGTTTATTGAAATGTATGTTAAAAGGGGATAATTATTTGAAAGGTGTTAGAGCATGTTTTCATTATAAATTAACAAATCAGTCAAAAGTTTCTTTAGATCTTCATATGAGGAAAAAATAAATTTTGTCAATAGGGGGAATTTCATATATGCAACTACAAAAACTCGAAATATCATATTTGCCATTACAAAAACTTAAATATCGTATTTGCCATCATAAAAACTTGAAATATCATATATGCCACGACAGAAACTTAAAATATCATATTTGCCATTATAAAAATTTAATATATCATATTTGCCATCAAATTTACTCAAAATTTAAAATCGTCCGTTGTCATTGTTAAAATTAACCGTGCACTCTGACTGCTATAGTTCTATAACAGATTTAAAATGGAAGTCATTATATAAGTAATTTTTTTGTGGTTATTTCTATGGCTTGATTAACTTTTCTTTAACAAAAAGTTGGCAAATTCGGCATATCTGTAATATTCAAATATCATTTCACTGTAATCCTAGAATTTGTAATTCATTTTTTCCGATAAAGGATTTTGTAGTTCATTACGGAGAGCAACTATATATTGATTCAACACACAATTTTTTATATTTCAGAGAATAAATGTACCTAAAAAAAGTACCAATATAGTTCTTATTTGTGTTTAAAATGATTTTAACCATTTCACTGGAAGATATTATTTTTATTATTACCCAGTTCACCCTTATAAATGTTTTCATTTCTAATCGTACTTTTTTTAATACGGAAGAGAACAACATAATGAAACTGAAACATTCTTTTCTTAATACGGTGGGAAACTCAACCATTCAAGCAATACATACTGGATTAGGTATTAGAAATATGAATGGTTAGTACTCAAGGGTTAAATTTGTGTACCGTCTTAAGAGCTTTCAAAAAGGAGCGGTGAGACACATTTCGCGTAGGCAAATCAGGACTCAATAAACTACATATATAAAAACTGAAATAAGGGTTCAAATATGAATTATAATAGAGCTTGTCTACAGTACTCTACATTGAAAATATTAGTTCTGATGAACGGTCCAAATTAGCTTGAAAGTGGAGTATTGTAGAGGTTTTTTCTATATAAAATAAATGATAAAAGGGTAAAATCGTAATTTAATGTCTAATTATTTTTCTTTCTTTTTTTTCTAATTCTCTCATGACTCTTCATCTCCAGTACTTGAAACTATAAAAGAAACTAAACGGATAAATAAAGAAAGAAAATATTTGGAATTGATTTGTTTCTTCTTTTTACTGTCTATATAATTGATTTTTATTCTAGAAGATTGTATTTATCTATAACAAGAAATAAAATATTTGGCATGGATTTATTTCTTCTTTTTTAAGCATGACAATAATTGATATTATATTATACTATACTATACTATACTATATTATATTATATTATACTATACTATACTATACTATATTTTATCATATTATATTGTACTACATTATATTATATTATACTATGTTATATTATACTACATTATACTATATTATATTATACTATATTGCACTATATTATACTACATCATACTATATTATATCACATTATACTTTATTATAATATACCATATTTTACTATATTATATTATACTATATTGTACTATATTATATTATATTACATTATACTATATTATATCATATTATACTATATTTCATTATACTATACTATACTATATCATACTATATTATATTACATAATACTAAATTATATTACATAGTACTATATTATACTATCATATTTTACTATATTACATTATACTATATTGTACTATATTATATTACATTATACTATATTAAATCATACTATACTATATTTCATTATACTATATTATATCATACTATATTATATTACATAGTACTATATTATACTATATTATACTACTTTATATTTATGCTATATTAAATTAGATTATATCACACTATACTATATTACATTATACTATATTACATCATACTATAATATATTACACTATATTGTATTATAATATATTATATTATATTATATTATATTACATTAAACTATATTATAATCATACTTTATTATATTAAATTATATTATATTACATTGTACTATATTATATTATACTACATTATACTATTTTACATTACTACGTCATACTATATTATATTACATTATACTATGTTATATCATACTATATTTTAATATATTATATTATACTATATTATATTACATTATACAATATTAGTATATTACACTATATTATTTACATTATACTACATTATATCATATTATACTATTTTACATTATACTATATTATATATTACTATATCATATTATATTATACTATATTTTTTCTTATTATATTATATTATATTATATTATATTATATTATATTATATTATATTATATTATATTATATTATATTATATTATATTATATTATATTATATTATATTACATTACATTACATTATATTATATTATATTATATTATATTATATTATATTATATTATATTATATTATATTATATTATATTATATTATATTATATTATATTATATTATATTATATTATATTATATTATATTATATTATATTATACTATAATATGTTATATTATATCATAATATATTATATTATTTCATACTATTTTATATTATATTACATTATATACTATATTGCACTATACTATATATACATGATACTACAATATATTATATTATACTATATTATATCATACCATATTACATTATACTTTATAATATTATATCACATTACACTATATTACATTACATTGTACTATATCATATCATATCATATCATACTATACTATATTACTTTATACTCTATAATATTACATTACATTACAGTTTACACTTTGTATTAATTATATAATACTATATTATATCATATTATACTATATTACATTATACTATATTATACTATATTATACTTTATTATATCATACTAAATTATATTACATTATACTTTATTATAATATACTATAATAAATTATATCATATTATATTATGTTATATTATATTACATCAAACTATATTATAGTATATAATATCAAATATGTATCATATACTGGAGGAACTTGACTGAAATTTCTGTGGAGGCCAAAAAATTTCTCCCTATAGATTAATACTACATAAAATATTTGGGGGGCCAAATACATAGAAATACATATATTTCGAATTTTCTTCACTAAATCAGGAAGGCAGGTTATTTTTTTTATTTGGATTGGAGAGAAAGAATATAATAGAGGTCTTCTTTCATTGATTGAAATGGAGAGCAGAATAAAATGAAAATAAATTTAAGATTGAATCTATGTAATTAATACCACACATACCGAAAATACCCTCCGAATTTTAATGGTCTTGATTTAATCTATCATTAAGTTAAAAAAGAAATGGAGTACCATAGACAAGCTCATTATAATATGATAAACTAAAGTAAAATTTGATTGTTCATACTTACAAAAAGATCATTACCTAAATTTAACAAAAATAAATAAATCTAGGTCCGGCATTGCTCGAAAAAGATTCGGTACGCATTGAGATAAGGCACTCTTCAATATTCAACTTGAAGTCTGCAAAATTGAATCAAACAAAACATAATTATTTAATTTATATAAAAATAGTAATTAAGTTACAATGGTGGATATGAAATAACTACCTTAGAAGATATAATTACCTTGCATGATTTTGAAGGTCATATTTGCCAAATACGCATTGCTTTGATTCCCAAAAGCTGATTTGAGGGGCCTATTGGCAAAAACTTCATCGCTTTGACGTCCAAAAGCTGATATTGAAGCCCTTTAAATGCGCCAGATTGATATGGCCTGACAGAATCAAATTCAGCTCAGAAAAAAATAATAAATCATTATAATTTAAAAGGTCTGATTTGTAAAATAATTAATGGAATCATATTGTAATAAATAAAAATCAAAACAAGTAGTCGAAGTTAAACTTGCAAACAGGATAATGATATTAGAACTAGAGTCCAAGTACTAGAATTTGAAAAAACTATAATCGTGTGTTAATACATTTGTTCCACAAGCATAAAAATATCCAAATTATGAAGTACACAAATACAATACTAGAGCCCAATTAAACACAAATGGTTCCTTATAATAACAAAGAATTTGGCATGTTAAATTGACTCGCTCTAGAAAACAGGGATTTGAATTCTCAACAAAAAATGAGTATTGAAGTTATATATATATATATATATATATATATATATATATATATATTTGCCATTTTACTAGAAATATATGTTACTGAAAAACCATATCACCATTTCTTAAATCTACAACTTTACAACCTTCCAAAAATCATTATTTCTTAAAACGCCCAATCTATTGTAATATATTATTAGAGGTATTGGAAAATAAATTACAATAATAAAAGGTACTATTTCAATAAAAATTGCATGTGCACCCCAAAATTAGGTTATATTAAGTCATAATTAAGCGTCAAATTAAGGGTTATACGCACAATTAACCTTGAATTTTGTGATTAGGCAAGAATAATTAGGACTCAGTTTAGCTCTTGTTGTTCAATTAGACGAAATTAATAAAGTGAAAATCAAAAGATAACCTTATTAGAGCATCAGTGGTATATTTTTCTTGTAATTGGAGATCGATGCAATCTGCATTAGAATTCAAACGGATTAAAAAGAAAAAGCAAATAAAAACAGAAATTTGGATTCTGCATTTTAAATTAAGAAAAGATTAAAGGAAAAGGAGTACCTTTCTCCATATTTTCCAGCGAATTGGAAGAGAAGATCCATCAAATGCCCAAGTGAAATCTACAATTTCACAAAATACAGCTTATGATGACTGAACAGAAACCAAGAAAACGAATTAAACAACAATCGAACAGAAATTTGACGAAATTGAAAATCCAATGCAAAATAAAACCATGAAAGAAAATCAACCAAAATCGTGAAATTAATCAGCCTACCTTGGCTTAAGAAAACATGGACTCTGAATTTCAATTTACAAAAGAAAAGATTAAAGAAAAAGGAGCACCTTTCTCCGTCACATGACTAAGTCGATTCTCCAATTTAAAAAATTCAAGCATATTATGACTAAAAGGAATTCAAGAAATCAAATTAAACAAAAACGATCAAAACAGAAAATTGATCAAAACTAAAAAAATCCAACGAACTAATAAGATCTTCAAAGAAAATTACCAAATTCGTAACATTAATCAGCCTACCTTACTTAAAGAGATGAGAGATGAGACCTTCACTAAATCATACGGTGCCATTACTGTCGGATCAAATCTCAAACAAGAGAATTGGTTCAATCGATCGAGAGAGGAAAAGAGATGGCAGAGCGCGGGAGATAGGGTTAAAGCGTCGACGATGCATTTGAAAGAAACGAAACAGACTCGTAAAGAGGGATAGACCAGGTGCATGAGGTAATGACGTGTTATTAGTAGTGGTGTGGAATTGGGTGAAAACGATTCGGATCGGGTTCATCGTATCATATTTGTGTCAATATTATTTTTTCGGATTCAGATATAAATACGGATCCGGATACGAATTTGGTTGTGATATTACCAGATATGAATATGAATATTTATCGGAGATCCAAATATAGATGAACTGCGTCTTCTTTTAAAATATATTTCACTATTAACAAAAAAATAATAATAACAACATTCAAAATAGTAATAAATAAATTGATGAATTTGGATAAATATCATTTTTCATATTAAAAAATGACAAAACAACTAAAATATTTAAAAAAAATTATTATATATATGTTATTTCATATCCAATATACAGTGAAATGTTCGAAAACGAATAGTATTCGGATTATATTTATCTGGATACGGATATTATCCATATCCATTCGGATATTATCCGGATACGAATAACTTTTTTCGAATACGGATATTTTGCGGATATAGATAATTTTTTTCTAATACGAATATTTTGCGGATACGAAAACAGGTCGGTCGGATATTATCATATCCGTTTTCACCCCTAGGTATGGTGTGGTGGCAAGTTATGAAGTCTTGATCTTCTGTGACATGTTGGATATATAATTCGGTACAAGCTGGTTTTTTATTGAATAATGTGGTAGGCGTTAGATCATACATCCATCTATATTACAAAATAAAAATATTCACTAATATAAAAAAAAAACTAAGAGGAGACAACTCTAATAAAAGTATCTCTTTCCTCAACAATATCAATGCAATTGCTATATTTTATTTAGAGATGAAATTTCTATAAAATAAATGTAGTTATCATTTTTTGAAATAATTAAGAAAATGAAAGATAATTCTGGCGTTTGTGACCATTTTAAGTAGAATATGTCATACTTTTATTGTGTATAAGAAAATGTAATGTGTATTATTTAAATGGCTTTTACATTAGCAAAATAATGTCACAAACATAAATTATAATGTTGGAATATGTGTCAAATTTGGGTCGCGGATCATTCGAATTTCAGGTCGTTCAGATTTCAAGATGTTTTGGGTTTTCATAGGTGACTAAATCAAGAGTACATACTAAAATATTCATGATATAAGATGTATTAATATACAAACCCAACTCATAATTCATAAGCATGTCTTGTAAGAGTCTCCAATGTAATATCAAGAAATAGAAAAAAAAAATGTATTATATGAAAATTAATGCTGAATTGTATGAAAGCGAAAAACTTCTGGATTATATGAAAAGATTCATGCTCCATATGTCAAGAAGCCATATAATATGACCACCTTTGGTATTGTAATTCTATGGAACTTAGGCATGGGCAAATATCCTTTTGCTTTCTGATCTAGTAGACTCATAATTTGGCAGTTCAAAATAATCTTTTTTGATGTCTAGCATGTACCACAAAATCAACTGATTATGACCTTTAAAAGATCTCTTTTCAAATAAAAATATTCCATAAGATTTTTTCTCAAATATATAACATATTATATCTCTGTATTAAATATCTGAAACAAGAAATCATTTTTTCCTAATTCACTTAATTATATAAATTCAAATAAATATTGATTTTAGTTTGCCGATTCTCGATTCAGTTTACGGAACAAGTTGGACAAAATATAGTGGTACACTTACAAGCCGAAATATATATTTTGTTGAATCACGGTATGTGATTGCCTACGGGAAGTTTTTCATTAAAACTAATAAAAACAAATTACAACCAGCCGGTTTTAATGAACTCCTTTTTTTCCTACTCCCCTTTCCAAAAGAGCCCGCCTGTTGGCCTCGAATTTCCAATCATACTTTGCTCGAGTTGAGCTTCGTGAATTGCCATTTACAATTTCTACCGGCGCCTCCTCATTGTTAAATGTACCAACATGTAACAAAAAGAGAATAAATAATACATTGATTACCTGGATCTGATAATTAAATTTGCATCTATTTGCCAACAAGAGAAAATAATAATAATTAATTAACTTATGGGATTTTATTCATTAAAAATTGCGTAAAATTGAGTCCAAATGGGAAAAAGTAGCTGCGTAAAGTTGAGCCCAAATCGATATAGTTCAAGTAAAAAGCTGGTTGGTACATTAATTCTGTGTTATATACTAAAGACTATTTACTTTTTTTATCTATCATTACATAAAGAAAGTAAATAAAAGAAAATAAATATTCTTTATTATATTTGGATCTTGCAGATATTGTTCAACAAGAGAAAAGACAATTAATTGACTGATGTTATATTATTCATTAAAAATTGACAAAAATGAGCCCAATCTGTTAAAACTTTAAGTCCAAAACTGGGTAAGTACAATAACGCCCTAATTTATCAGAATATTACAAAAAAACCGTATATATTCAGAATCCCTTTTTCAGTCCCTATAAGTTGAACAAAATAAAATATACAAAAAGTGTTAGAGCGTGTTTCAGTCAAAAAAAAAATTATGTTAAAGATAACTAAGTCGGGGGTAAAAAAAAATTTATCTAACTTTACAAGGACTAAAAATGGACATACTAAAATATAAAGGCGGTTTTCTGAATTCATTCCCATGAATTATATATTGTTTATCTAACATTATGTAATTAAAATAAATAAGAAAGTGTAAAAATAAAAATGCATTCGTGAATGAGGTGTAAAATAAGGGCACATTATTTACTACCACTAAATTCAGATTATTTTGGCTGAAATAAAATATATTACAAAAATATTTGAATATTACAAAAATAATAGAACATGCCATTTATTATGAAGAATATCATGAAATTAACCCGGTGCAATGCATAAAAACCTAACCAATAAATAAACAAGCCTGGAACGAAAAAACGTTTAAAGTGAGTAAATGGATATTATTTATTTTAAATCCTAGTAAGTTGATATCATTACATGGTAAACATAATTAAAAGGAAAAAGAAAAAACTGCAATTATCAGAAAGTATAGCATGAAATGGTATTAAATCGGTAGGCCTAAATAGGCCTTGAAAAATGCATAAAATCTCAATCAATAAATAAAGAAGCCATAATGGTTCAGAAGTGATTAAAATGCCAATAGTGCTTGATTTAATTTCATATTTTCCATTTAAATTTGCAATGCATCTTCTTTGTTGATAAAAACAAATGTAAAAAGAGAAAAAAAAAGTATCTCAAATATAATCATGTGTAAAAAAAAAGATGAAAAAAGATCATACCACTTTGTCACAATTAGAGGTCTTCTATTACAGGTTGAAGTCCAGGCTGCTTTTATGATTTCTTTCAAAAATATTTTTTTTAACCTGCCATAAAGAAAATATATATCATAACTATAAATACAATAAATGAGAAAAAGACATCTTTCAAAATGTTTTTCACTCTTTATATTTTTTTAAAAAAAAAAAATTTGGGTCTCTTAGCAAAATCAAAACAAAATCCACAATTAAAATAAATATAAATAGAGCCAATTGAGTAAATTTAAATTCCTTTTTCACTTTTTTCTATATTTTGAAGCTTTTTTTTTGGGTCTCTAAGCAAAACTAAACCAAACCAATTAAATTTTTTTTTGAATAAAAGTTTCAAAAATCTTGAAAACAAAAGAAAACATTGATCCATTTCTGACCAACAAAGAACAAAATCAGATGTGTTGAAGTTTGTTGCTTGGTTAGGGTTTTGATGTGGAATTTTACGTTTTGTTTGCAAATGAGGGAGAGAGAGAAGAGGAAAGCTTCTAGAAGCTTGTAAATATCTCATTCCACTCAAAAGTTAATTATTACTAATTTACGTTTTGGACGGAGATTGATAGTTGGATAAAGCCTTGTTTTATTTCTTTATTACATGCTAAGGTTGCATGATTGAAAAAATATTAATTTAATAACAAGAAATGAGAAATAAATAATAATTTAACTAATTACCTAGGAATGAGAATATTAATTTAATGACAATAAATGAGAACTAATTACCTAGGAATGAGAATTTGATTATTGTGCATCTTCTGGATTCAAGCACTTTTTCATTTCTTCAAGTTAGAGGAGTAATGATATCAGTATTTATAGTCTGGTAAAAATTTCCCCCATTTTACAATTAATAGCAAATTACAAGACCAAATAGAACATAAATATAAATAGCACAACTGAGAAAATTGCATTCTTTTAATTAATTTTCACCTTTTCTATTATTTTAAACCTTGTTTTTTGGGTCTCTAAACAAAATCAATAACTAAAACTATCCATAATATGATATCACTAGTTATAGTCTGGTAAAAAGTACCTCTCATTTTATAATTAAAACAAAATTAAAAGTCCAATTAAGCCTTAATACATATTCATCATTTTTTTACTTTTTAGGGGTATAAGTGAAATTTTGATCCTTCTTAGACTTACGAATGAAATTATGCCATTAAATTATTCGACTTTTTTTTTGAAATGGACAAAAAAAAAAATTAATTAAGTGAATGACTAAGTTTTAAAAATATTTGCAAAAGTAGCCATTTCGCCCAGCTACCGGGCGAAACACAAGTAGTTTCGCCCAGCAACGGGGCGAAACAGAGTCAATCACGATCTGCTTAATTAACCCTGTTTCGCCCAGCCGTCGGGCGAAACACGTTTTAGTATCGGTTTTCCTAAATAACCGTTACAAAATATGGACTTTAGTATCGGTTTTATAAATTAACCGTTACAAAATAATGACATTTAGTATCGGTTTTTACAAATAACCGTTACAGAATAAAGACGTTTAGTATCGGTGTTTACGAATTTTTAGTATCGGTTTTCCTAAATAACCGTTACAAAATGTGGATTTTAGTATCGGTTTTATAAAATAACCGTTACAGAATAATGACATTTAGTATCGGTTTTTACAGATAACCGTTACAGACTGAAAACTTTTAGTATCAGTTTTTTACAAATAACCGTTACAGAAGGCTCTTTCGCCGGCTCGGGCGAAACATCTGTATAATTCCAACCCACTGCCTTTAGTTTCGAGTGTTTTTCAAAAAATTTCGAAACAACAAAAAAAAGGGCGACGCAGAGGCGAAAAAAGAGGCGAAAAAAACAGGTATGTTGATTTCTTTGACTTTAGATTTAGTTAATTTTGGTTATTTGATTAAAATTAGTTTCAAATTAGGTTTATTTGCTCAAAATTAGTTTCAAATTAGGTTTATTTGCTCAAAATTAGTTTCAAATTAGGTTTATTTGCTCAAAATTAGTTTTCCATTTGTGTGGTTGATTTGAAATTAGATTTATTATTTGGTTGATTTTGTTGATATTATTTGGTTGATTTGAAATATTATTTGTAATATTTTTTCTAGTTTAGGTACATATTTATTTTTGAAATTATTTATTTTTGAAATTAATTTTTGTAGTTTAGGTAATGTATATATTTATTTTATGCATACGGAGCAGCATAAAGGAAAGTAATGAATATGAGGGCGACTTCGATTGGGGTTCGATCATCGAACAGGTTGGAGACGAAGGAGTTAGTCAGATTACTCAGGTTCAGCCTCAGGCGCAGCCAGGACGCGGAGGAGTACCACGCGGAGGAGGACGCGGAGGAGTACCATGCGGAGGAGGAGGGGGAGGGGGGAGAGGAAGACACGGAGGACGCGGGGGAACACGAGGAGGAAGAGGAGGCCGCTGGCATTACTGACTATGTTTACTTTTTGGACTATGTTTTGTTAATTTAGATTGATATTTAAACTATTTTAGAGAGCTCACTATGTGTCTTTAATTTACAAATCAAAATACATAAACATAGAATACAATCTATAAAATATTACAAATTAAAATACATAAACATAAAATACAGTACATAAAACATAGAATACAATTCATAAAACATTACAACCCACAATAAATAAACATAAACTACCATACATAAAACACTACAACCTTCTCGGACATTTTGTTTTCGTGTGCCCCGCTACTCCGCAAATACCGCAATGTTTTCTACGATCTGCGTTGTCCATGACGTCCATACTATTATGAAAGCGTTTCTCCCGTCTTCTTCCACGCTTGTTGGTTCCACGGACATTTTTTCTCATAAGTTTCTCGGGAGGAACCAACGTACCAATAAAAACTTTTTCACGTTCAACCCACTGTTCTCTATCCTTTATCGGATAAAAACTTCCTTCATATGTATGTTTAAGGTGATCCAAATAAAAATGTTGATGTATAAAATACTCGGGACTAACACCTCTGCGTATGCAAACTGCTACCAGATGCGAACAAGGATAGTGATATAGCATCGGTTTCTGACAACTGCATTTGCCTTCATTGAAATTCACATGGAAGCTTTTTCCCCCTGCCTTGGAACCACTAGATCCTGTTATCACCTCATAAACACCGTTTTCGACATTGAAGGTAGTGACTCGATGTGCACGCGCCTTAACTGTTTTATTCTCCATTTTTTCCATCACATCCTTTCCCCACATTATATTATTCATTTCCGCATTTGAAGCTATCTCGCGCTTGTTGACAAAATAACTATTCAGCTTGTAGAATGTCTCCATCACAATAGCCGTAACGGGAAGCTTCCTCATACCCTTGAAAACATAATTCATCACTTCTGCATGATTACTAGTAGGAATACCCCACCGGCGACCTTCTGTATCATACGCGAACGCCCATTTTGATTTATCTTTTTTATTTAACCATTCCCACGCCTCATTATTTTCCGGTTAGAAATGTTTCATCTACTGTTATGACAGGCTTGCAAAACTAAAATCCTTTAATTGATGGACCAAATGCCCAAAAAAGACCTTCGAACTCCTCCTCACCAGCACGGTTTTTGGGACCTCTCCAAAATGCATATTCAGTAGTAGGATTTGCTGAATATATTGCTGCCATCAATTCAGGAAGCAAATTATATGCCCCCTTCCAATCGCCAAACAAGAATCTAAGCGCGTGTTGCTTGGCGTGCCAAGCCTTCCAATATGATATGGTATATTCAAATTTTAATTTGACGGTTTCCACTAGGGTTACTGGTTTAATTGCTAAATCTGCTCTAACGACATCTAGAATTAGCCCCGCAATAAATGCACTTGTTAATTGTTTGTGGTCGTTGTTAGGTTGTTGATTAACACATACGTGTGGTTGGGTCAATTTTTTAATCTCAAACTCATGTTGTTTATTTTTGCATGCATACAGCCTCCAATCACAGCCAGCGCGGTCATCTTGTAGCTTGCAGACTACAGTGTAGAGCGTTTTGTTCGATTTGGAGACTACAAATTATCGGTGATGCATGACGCTGTATAATTTTACGGCCGATTGTAGCTCTGCTTTCGTGTCGAACGTCTGTCCCTCATACAAACTATTATCGCTACTCACATGCATGCTCTTACCATACAAGATATCGATTTTCGCTTCTTCCCACATAGTAGTATCTTCAAACTCTTTCGCCGGAGGATTACCGAAAGTTCCTACACTAACCATCTCACCCACTTCCGTATAATTGTTCATAACATCTATTTCTGGTTCGTCGCCTTCTTCCATTTCTGGCACTTCATCTTCATCATATTCGTCCTCTTCAACATTTTCAAACTCATCTTGGTCGCCTTCTTCCATTTCTGGCACTTCATCTTCATCACGATTTATTACAGGTTCTAACCTCTCAAGCTCGTCATCATTAAAAGGTACATTTGATCTACTACTAGTTCCTACATAGGATTCTCTACTTTGGATGCGTTCAACGTATATTTCTAATTCGAGGCCAACCGTGTTCACCATATTTGATGTACTGAGCAAAACTAGCTAACTGTGAATCATTCGAAATTTTGACTATCTTAAAATACAAACAATCATTCATACGGTAAGGAAACCTACCACTAATTTTAAGATCGTCACTATTAGGCCAACCGATGGTAGCATGAATTTCTAAACACAATCTATAATAATTTCTATTTCTACTACGCGGGAGAAAAACACCTTCTTGTGGAGAGTAATTGTATCCGCTCGAATCTTCAACAATTTGACCATTGTAATATAGAAATATTTCAGAATTTTGTGGCATTTTCTTGATAAGGAGAAATATATAAAGAGAAGAAGTTTGCAAGAGAGACTTATGAGATTTAATTTTTTGATGAATAAGAGGACTCTTTAAATAGAAATCTAAATCATATACCTAAAAATCCTGAGATTCCTCCTATATTCTAGCATGTTAAATCAATGTTACCCACTAAATAAAAAGCTAAATTGTCATTTCAATATGAAAAAGTAAATATTCTCTAGTACCCTATATCTGAACCCTAAACACCTAAAAATCCTGAGATTCCTCCTATATTCTAGCATGTTAAATCAATGTTACCCACTAAATAAAAAGCTAAATTGTCATTTCAATATGAAAAAGTAAATATTCTCTAGTACCCTATATCTGAACCCTAAACACCTAAAAATCCTGAGATTCCTCCTATATTCTAGCATGTTAAATCAATGTTACCCACTAAATAAAAATCAATGTTACCCACTAAATAAAGATCTTTTATACAGATTTATTTTATTTATTTTTTCCATGTAAAAAAGCTAAAAAATCTGTTTTTAATTTTTTCCTCAGCTGTTTCGCCCAGCGAACTGGCGAAACAGAGCTGTTTCGCCCAACAACCTGGCGAAAGAACCTTCTGTAACGGTTATTTGTAAAAACCGATACTAAAGGTCTTATTCTGTAACGGTTATTTGTAAAAACCGATACTAAAGGTCTTTATTCTGTAACGGTTATTTTTAAAAACCGATATTAAAGGTCTTTATTCTGTAACGGTTATTTGTAAAAACCGATACTAAAAGTCTTTATTCTGTAACGGTTATTTGAAAAAACCGTTACTAAAATCTATATTCTGTAACGGTTATTAATAAGAACCGATACTGAAAACAGCTCTGTTTCGCCGACTTCTGTAACGGTTATTTGTAAAAAACCGATACTAAAAGTCTTCAGTCTGTAACGGTTATCTGTAAAAACCGATACTAAATGTCATTATACTGTAACGGTTATTTTATAAAACCGATACTAAAATCAACATTTTGTAACGGTTATTTAGGAAAACCGGTACTAAAAACAGCTTTGTTTCGCCGACTTCTTGTAATAGTTATTCGTAAACACAGATACTAAACGTCTTTATTCTGTAACGGTTATTTGTAAAAACCGATACTAAATGTCATTATTTTGTAACGGTTATTTTACAAAACCGATACTAAAGTCCATATTTTGTAACGGTTATTTAGGAAAACCGATACTAAAACGTGTTTCGCCCGACGGCTGGGCGAAACAAGCTTAATTAAGCAGATCGTGATGGCTCTGTTTCGCCCCGTTGCTGGGCGAAACTACTTGTGTTTCGCCCGGTAGCTGGGCGAAATGGCTACTTTTGCAAATATTTTTAAAATTTGGCCATTCACTTAATTAATTTTTTTTTTTTGTCCATTTCAAAAAAAAAGTCAAATTATTCATGGAACAAGAAAAGAACATACCTCATCAGCATTGCTTTTTCAGATTTTTCTTTGAACACATGCCTTGACTTGATTATGTCCGGATATTTGATTTAAAGAGAATCTTCATATTTATAAAAAAAATTAATACTTTTAGTAATCACAAGTTTTATATTAATAAATTTACAACAGTTATATGAGGAAAAAGTTGCCACATTTTAGCCTCAAAATTCCTTCAAATTTCACTAACTGCAAATTATTAAACCTAATTATGTGCATAAATTCACCCTCAAAACACAATAATACAATAATAAACAAATCAAACAAGCCCAAGTATAAACCAAAGAGATACAAATCACAGTACCAAATTTTCTGTTCAATAAATGCAAATCAATGAAAATAATCATCTTAATTACCCAGAAAATTAACACAATACAACAACATACAGACAAATCAGACATCTAACATATGGAGAAAGGGGTCAAACTTTCAAAATGCGTAAAACATTGATTTCTCATAAAATGAAAGATTTCGTTTTACTTTGAAACTAATCTGATTTACTCAAAAAGTACCACCATTAAATGCTCCAATCATTAAAAAAAATGATGAAGAAAACAATGATAGAGAGAGAGGAGGGGAGAGAGAAAATATTTCTTAAACATGATGAAGAAAAAGATGTTATTTATTTCTGTTTTTTAAAATTCAAGGGCCAAGAGGCTACAAAAATGATGGAATAAAACTAAATGGGCTAAGAATGTGATATTGGGCTTCACTACCTTTTGAGATTTTCTTTTTTTTTTTTTCTTTTTTTCTTTCGAGTAATTTTGAGGTTTTACTTTAATTTTTTATTACTTCATGTTTATACTTTAACACATATTTTTATTAGTCCGTATTCCTAGGCTATATTTATATGTCAGTTTAATTCATGATTTGTATTTAAAACCATGTACATTATGAAATACTAATTAGCCTCCAAGTTAATGGAATAAAATGACGTTGTTCGAGACACTAGTAGTTAATGATTTGTCAAAAATAGCAATCTCTTATTCCGTCTGACTTATTGATAAACTTTATCAATTACTACATAAAATATATGTTTAAATTCCTATTCCACAACAATTCGAAATAAGATGTGAAATTTAGTGACAAGACTGTAATAGTTAGAAACTCATTAGGTCCACGGCATTCCATATCAACTCAAAATCAACGATTTTTCTGAATATGAGGTCACTAATCTCTTACTTCGCAATATTGAAGCGAAGTATATCCATGATTTATTTCAATGCTTTTGAAAGGGCAAAAATTATCTTTATTCAATTTTTCATTTAGGCATCCATCGGATGTCCTTGAATTGAGATTCATACAAGATGTCCTTGAATTGAGATTCATACAAGTACAAGGGGATTAGGATTTTGGTTTCCACCAATATTTAGAAGGCTCATGGTCCTTGTTGGAAATGGAAAACAAAAGGTGCATTGATTAATCAAGTTATACTGCAACTAAATGAGTTCCTTTTATTTAATGGAATGTAGTCATGTACGTCAATAATTTTAGCGTGAATTAACTACCAATATTTACATGAGTGTCCAAATGGGGTCATGCCAAATGTGTTCTAAGACACTCTTCAAAATGCAGTTTGAAGTCCGCAAAATTGAATCATACAAAACATATGATGGGAGAAGAGAGTGGACGAAAGTTGGGGGAATGTAACTCTGTTAAGTAGTCACAAAGATAAAAGAATTCTAGCTTAAATCCAATTCAATAGAAAATTACTTTGATAAGAACTTTTACAAAATGGCCCTCCCTTTAAAATTGTTAGCTTAGCTCCCCCCCTTTTCATGCAAGTTTAGTTCCAACATAACATAATGACATTTTCCAGTCATTCAATCCTGATTTTTAATTAAATTGAAATTAGAATTCCTACTTTTATAGAACTGCTAACAACTTCAAAACTTAGGATTTGAATTCCTTGTTTTTAATTAAATTAAAATTTGAATTCTTATTTTTCAGGAACTGCTACACAACTTAAAAACCTAGGATTTGAGTTCCTTATTTTAATGAACTTGAAAATTGAGTTCTTAATTTTCTAGAAATCTATTGTACTGAAAAACAGGAATTTATAATTGGATTCTTAGTTTTTCTAGATTATAAATGCTTCAAAAAAATGCGGGGTCACATTATAAAATGCCACCAATCAAGACAGAATACTTAAATTGTGCGGGTCTTTTGGCAATTTTGGTTTTTTTTTATCCGGAGAAGAAATCTCTTTATTACCAACATCTTCAATTCTAAAGATTAAAATAAAAAATATAATTAATTTAAGCCATTAATTCAAAAAAAATTGCACGTGAACAAAATTAGACTAATTTAACCCTAAGTAAGCTTCGATTGTAGGGTTATATGCACAATGAAAATTGAATCATCTAATGCATGTATAATTAGGACTGATAAGTTTACTGTCATCACAATTAATATCCTGACAATCAAAAGCTAACCATTTGAGAGCATCAGTAGTATCATTTTCTCTATAATCAGACGTTGATGCAATCTGCATAGAATACCAAACTGATTAAAGGAAATTTCAAAAAACATAGCAAATTGTATCCTGTAATTCAATTTACAAAAATACTAATTAAAAGGAATACCTATCTCAATTTGTCAGCTAATTTGCAGAAATTGTTCCCCAATTTTACAAAATCCAGGAAAACGAATTAAACAAGAACATTGAATTGCAAAATTGGATGAAGATAAAAATGCAATGAGATAAAAGAAAATAACCCAAATCGCGTGCTCAATCAAGAAAATCCAGTAAAATATATAAAATTAATCCGAAAGTATTAAGAAAAATCATTATTTTGCAAAAGAGATAAAACAATTGGGTACCTCTCAGCTGTCAGCAACTTGGATATTTTAGCACAACCCTCCTTCGTGTGCCATTGCTTTCCAATCAGATCGCAAATCAATTGATCGATCAACATAGAGAGAGAGATTGCATAGCGCGAATGTGTGAGAAATATGCAACGATCGGTTAGTTAAGAAGGAACTGTAGACGCGGAGTACGGTAGACACTCACTGACATGTGGGGTGTATAGAAAACCAGGTGCATGAAGTGTAGTAGTGGGAAGTTGGCTGAAAAGTCACACATTGGATTAGATATCAGTGTTATAAGTTGTTTATGTTCTTTTCATTTATTTATTTATAGATAAAAATTTGATAACGCAAAATAAGAAACATCATATATATACCCTAGTTAATATGCGAAACATCATAAACCCTGCCTTATATTAGATCATATTATTGAAAACAAGCTTATAGAATTAGCGTATAAATATTCACAATGGATCAACGATGTCCATTCGATCCGCTTGGTTCAAAGTTCAAAGTGAACAAATTACACTAGAACAAAACCGAGCAAATAGGATTTTCATTGAATTAAAAAACCAAACCAAATAAGCCGAATTCTAAGTCGCCTTGTTTGGTTAGACCAGAACAATGAGAAATTTTAAAGGAGAGAAGAAAAAGAGGAAGGATCTAAATGACGTTAGTCTTGTGCTCTGATACCATATTAGAATATTTAGAGAGAATAGAGGAAAGAAGAGAGATGAACAATTTATTGTATTATTTACTTTATTGTGAGATTACACATAGGCTCTATTTATAATATAAATGAGTTAATCTAAGCCATTAGTTAACTAGTCGTTGGAACTATTCTAGTCACTCATTTAGTAATCTAATCCTAGCCATACATTGAGTAATTAACTCCTAATTAGCTTTCTAATATTTTATCAATATATCATAATACTCTATCATCCATAATAACTTCTTATATAATGTACTCCGGAATTTTTATTTTGCCTAGTCAGACATATGACCGTTATTTGTAAGAATGATATATAATTAAGTCATAGCATTGTTTTAAATCTAGAAAATCTTGATGGGATCAAAAGGTCAATAAGGCTGCTTCTTTCTCAAATAATCCATAATAACTTATTATCTAATGTACTCCGGAATTTTTATTTTGCTCAGTCAGACATATGACCGTTATTTCTAAGAATGATATCAAATTAAGTCATGATATTGTTTTATTTTTCTTTAAATTGTTCATATATCTCGCCAAGAACTTTTCTTTTCAAACTTCATTCTCCAAAACCTAAAGAACCATCTTTACATTTTCTTCTTCTCAAGAAATCTTCAAGAATACCCTAATAATCTTCTTTACCTCTTCTTCTTCTCAAGAAATCTTCAAAAAAATCATAAAGAACCAACTTTACCATTTCTTCTTCTCAAAAAAAATCTTCAAGAAAGCCTAAACAAACATCTTTACATTTTCTTCTTCTCAAGAAATCTTCAAGAAAACCTAAAGAACCAAAAATGCTCAATGTCAACAATCAAATGGATGCCACCTACGAGAATTCTCGATCCCAAAAATTGATGATATTTGCGCACCAAATAGCAACAAAATTAGACGACAATAATTTCCTAATTTGGAAATATCAAATTGAAACTTTGATTATTGGCCATGTCTTACAATCCTATCTCGACCCATCGCAAAAATCACCCCTTCAAATTCTCAACACAATTACATCAAGCCAGGCTCCTCAATTAATTGCAAATCCAGTTTTCGACTCATGGAACCGACAGGATAAACTCCTCTTGGGTTGGCTACTTTCCTCCATATCGGAGGGGATAGTAGCTCAACTCATTCGTTGCTCGAGTACTGGAGAAGTCTGGCAAGCTCTCCGTCAGCGATACCAATCCACTTCCAAAGCTCATCGCTTCGATTTAAAATTTCAACTTCAAACTCTCAAATAACAAGGTATGTCATGTTCTGACTATCTCAACTATAAGAAGTTCTTAGCTGATCAATTAGCCATTATTGGATATTCCATTACGGATGCCGATCTAATTGATTTATGTCTCGCCGGACTTGGTCCTGAGTTCGAAAGATTTGTCACAGCCTTTAGAGTTAGTACACTCTGATTTATAGGGCCCTTCTCCAGTTACTTCACACTCTGGTTCATGTTATTTTGTAATTTTTATTGATGATTTTTCGCGTTTTACTTGGATATATTTTTTCTCTTCTAAATCACAGGTACCACAAATTTTCGCCCTCTTCAAAGAAAGGATTGAGAATCTTCTCTCTCGATCAATTAAGACACTCCAAACAGACGGCGGCACCAAGTTTCTGCCAATTCGACGAATGTTTCCCTCTATTACACATATTACTTCCTGCCCGCATACGCCTGAGCAGAATGGACGTGCTGAACGAAAACACCATCACATCGTGGATCTCTCCCTCTCCACCATGGCCTTCGCTTCCATTCCGCAACTCTTCTGGGATGACATCTTCTATAGTATTGTCCACATAATCAACAATATTCCAAACACAAACTCTCCACAATCCTCTCCATACCAGATTCTTTTTCACAAAGAACCTGATTATTCATTCTTTTGAATTCTTGGATGTCGGTGTTTTCCCTACACAAGGCCATACAACTCACACAAGCTCGAACTCCGCTCCATGCCATGTGTTTTTCTCGGTTACTCTCCTTCTCACAAAGGCTACAAATGTCTTCATCTTCCCACAAATCGATTATACATTAATCGACATGTTGTGTTTGACGAAATCCATTTTCCCTTTCAACATCTCTCAACAAACCCATCATCCTCCACTCCACATACATCTCAACATACTACTCTCTCTCTTCTTGAAAACAACCATCCCACCATAACACCCTCTTCCAACAACAACCCACCACCCTCTTCCGCATCCTCTCTTCCCGAACCACAACCATCAACTCATCTCATGGTCACTCGAACACGCGATAACACTCGCAAAGCCAAGAAACACACCGACTTTGTCACCTACACTTCCACCAAGCATCCCATCTCTACATCTCTACTTCCTGACGAAATTGAACCTACTTGCTTCACAAATACAAACAAACACCCTAAATGGCGAACTGCAATGGAAGAAGAATTTAATGCACTTCTTCAAAATAAGACATGGACCTTAGTACCACCCAACTCCACTCAAAATCTTGTCGGGTGTAAATGAGTATTTAAAATTAAGAAAAACTCTGATGACTCTATCCAACGCTATAAAGCTCGTCTTGTTGCCAAAGGATACCACCAAGAAGAAGGTATCGACTATATGGAAATATTTAGTCCCGTGGTTAAACCCACAACAATTCGTGTTCTCCTTACCATTGCCCTTTCTCATTCGTGGCCTATTCGGCAACTCGACGTAAATAATGCCTTTCTAAATGGAGAACTCGAAGAAACAGTTTTTATGCAACAACCACCAGGCTTCTCTTGACCCTACTAGGCCACATTATGTGTGCCAACTTCACAAAGCGCTTTAAGGACTCAAACAAGCTCCTCGTGCATGGTTTTACAAACTCAAAACCACTCTATCTAGTCTTGGTTTCGCAAGCTCCATTTCCAACCCCTCTCTCTTCATTCGCAAGAAGGATAATGACCTGACCTTCATTCTCGTATACGTTGACGATATCCTTATCACTGGGAACAACACCTCGATCATCCAAACTTTCGTCGATGATCTTCATTCCCAATTCTCGCTCAAAGACCTTGGCCCACTTCGCTACTTCCTTGGCATTGAAGCTCACACTTCTCCCGAGGGAATTCATCTTTCCCAACCTCAACACATCCTCAACCTCCTCCAAAAAGCAAAAATGGATGGTGCCAAACCCTGTCCCTCGCCTATTCTTGCAGGAGAACAACTCTCCAAATTTGATGGCGAACCCATGGACAACCCTACTCTCTATCGCAGTGTTGTTGGGGCCCTTCAATATGCTACCATCACACGCCCTGAAATCTCGTTCGCCGTCAACAAGGTCTCTCAATTCATGCACTCCCCAACAACCACACATTGGACCGCCGTTAAGCGCATTCTTCGCTATCTCAAAGGAACGATCACTCTAGGACTTCAACTACGCCCCGCAACATCTCTCTTTCTATAGGCCTTCTCTGATACTGATTGGGCAGGTTGTCCAGATGACCGGCAATCCACCACAGGCTACTGCATCTTCCTTGGCCCCAATCTAATCTCGTGGAGTTCCAAGAAACAAGGGACGGTCTCTCGATCTGGTACCGAGGCTGAGTATCGTAGCCTTGCCATGGCTACCCAAGAAATCGTGTGGCTCCAATCCCTTCTCTTCGAACTTCACATCCCTCAAACACGACCCCCGTCCTATGGTGCGACAACATTGGTACTACCTACCTTGCTCAAAGCCCGATTTTTCATTTCCGCACTAAACACATCAGCATCGATTTCCATTTCGTTCGCGAGCTTACAACTTCAAAACAACTACTCGTCCAATTCATCAGCACCAAGGATCAGATCACGGATGTTCTGACGAAGAGATTGTCCTTTCCACGTTTTCAACTACTTCGTCACGCGCTCACCGTTCGAGAAATAGTTTCGCTTAAGGAGGGGTGATAGAGTATTAGGATATATTGATAAAATATTAGAAAGCTAATTAGGAGTTGATTACTCAATGTATGGCTATGATTAGATTACTAAATGAGTGGCTAGAATAGTTCCAACGGCTAGTTAACTAATGACTTAGATTAACTCATATATTATAAATAGAGGCTATGTGTAATCTCACAATCAAGCAAATAATACAATAAATTGTTCATCTCTCTTCTTTCCTCTATTCTCTCTAAATATTCTAACACTTTTTCACAATTAGCCTCCGTTGCATTAGAATGCTAAATTGATTAGAAGGAAATTACAAAACAATATAGCAAATTGGAATCTGAAATTTAATACACAAAAGAAAAGATTAAAAAAAAAAAGCAGCTTTCTGAACCTGTCAACAAATTTGGACAGAAAACCAATCACACCAAGTGGATGCACGAAACCAAGAAACAAATTAATCCAAAAACATCAAACAGGAAACTGGGCGAAAATCAAAATCCAATGCGAGAACAAAATCTAAACAGATAATGAAAATCAACCAAATTGATTTAGAAAAAAATCAACCAATTTGTGTAAATTTTTCTTTTGAGGAAACCAAATTGTGTAAAATAAATCAACCTATTGTCCAAAAGAATTAAAATAGAATCAAACTTTGTACATGAAACTACACATTTAGGTACCTTGACGTGGGATATGAGGCTCTTCACTCTACGAGCTGCTCCTTCGTACATTCTGATCAGATCACAATCAAGATCCGATCAATCCATTGAGAGAGAGATGGCAGGGCGCCAAAATGGAAGAGAGAGAGCCGATAAAAGATGGATAGACGTTTGATGAATTAATATAGAACTAATGACCCGGTATAGTTAGACCAAATATTTGATATTTAGGTCTACTGTAGACCCAGAACATACAAATATGTGACTTGCTTGATAAGAATAAGATATTAGTGCAAGCTATTTGTATTTTTTTTATTTATAGATGAAAATTTGAAAAATAAGTAATTTCCATTTTTTAAGTAGTTACAAAATGAAGATTATATGTAGCATTTTTCATGTCCTATTTTGCTATTCATGTTTTTTTATTTTATTTACTTATAGATTATTTTAGTTTGCTTCATGAGTGGTCTCATTTTTTCGAAAAATTTGGTTTTATTTTTTCAACTTCGCTAGTATATTTTTTTTTTCAATTAAAAAAAAGTTTTTTTTTGTGATTTTCCAAAAATAGTATTTTATGTATAAATTATGCTTATGTTAACTTAAAAAGCAATATTGTTTGTAAACTTACACCAAATAGGAGGTTAGTTTTGAAATATTAATCAGTAATTACTAAAATTATTCTAACCACTGTTAACTTCTTAATATATTTATATCTTATAAATTAATTTTGAGAACTAATATCGTAAAAAAAATTTAGAACTATATCCGCTTTGTCGCATATGGCGTCTGTGATACTTGAGGTTTACCATTATCTTAAGTCAATTTCGATAACTTCTTTCTTAAATTATATTAACTTCGTACAGTCTACTCACATAAACGAAAATGGTAACTTGAACTCTAACTTTAAATTTGCAATCATTTCAAATATAATATCAATAAGCTCTTCCTCCGCGAGATAGAAGAGAAGCGTACTCATAACTTAGTTCTTCGTTGTTTTGTGCTAGTGAAAGAGCACAAACTACTTTTTCTCATTTCTCTTACATAAGACATGAATTCAGTTCTTCTTTAACTACTTTCCTATATAATTTAGTATTTCTCAACTGAATAATATAAATTTATGATTAGTTCAAGACATTTGGGATTTGGTTTCCACCGGTATCTAAGCCTCTTGTTGGTTGCAAATGAGAAAAATACATTGATTGATCGAGGCAAAATTGCAGCTAATAGATTTCCTTTTATTGGTCGTACTCCAATCAGTTTAGTGTGAATTAATTAGAGATGTTCACACCACAATTAAGTGATTTTCTTTTCGTAATTGAATATGGTCATGTACTCAATCATTTTAAATGTGAATTAACTAGAGATATTCACACCATAGTTAAGTAATTTTCTTTTCTTAATTGAATATGGTCATATACTCAAATCATTTAAATGTGAATTAACTACATGTATTCACACTTGAATGCTTATGTAGGTGTGATGCGAATTGTGTTTTAAACCACTTTTTTTCTTCATTTTTTTCTCTTTTGTTAATTGGAAATACGTTGAGAAATATTATAATGAGATATTATAAAAAAATTATTTTATCATTTATTATTTGAGTTGAAGAAGGAAAGATTATTTTATTTATTTGTTGTTATGAATTGAAAATATAATATGAAAAAAAATCTAATAGGATGGCAAAGTTAAAAGTTAACTCTTGTAGAGGTAAAGGTACATCTCACTGTAGAGAGATTTAAAAAATAATCTAAAAATATAAGGGTAATTAAAAATGTTCAGAAAATTTAGGATGTTTTTGAGAAACTTTCAAATTAACATATGTGTGATAATTAATCTTTTCTATTCACAATTCACATAAAAGCCAAAAAAAAAAAAATAGATTGCAACGCATGCAATAGAGAATACCAATTTAGCTTTTTTTTTGTTGAGACATCATTAAAAATTTAACAAAATAAAAAGACAAACTTGGGCTAGCATTGCTTCAAAAGGATTCAGTACGAACTGGTACGACACTCTTCAATACACAGCTTGAAGTCTGCATAATTGAATCAAACAAAACATAATTATGTAATTTATATAAAAAATAATAATTGAATTACAATGGTGCGGATGAAATAATTACCTTAGAAGAAATGGTGGCAGAAGAGACATGAAGTTGTGAGCATTGGATAATTTGAATTGGAAGGTCTATTTGCAAAAATATATATTGCTTTGATGCTCAAAGTTGATATAAAGGGCCTACAGCAAAAATTCTATTGTTTTGTTGCTCCAAATCTCTGATTTTGAAACTCTCTTAAATCGGCCTAATAGAATCAGATTTGGCTCTGGAAAAAGTATAACAAATCATTAGAATTTTGAAAAAATAAAAAAAAAGTATCATAGTGTTTTAATTAATACACACAACACAAGGGTTCAAAAAATAATAAAATCAAAACAGGTAACCCAAATTAAACTTGAAAAGAGGGTAATTGATATTACAGCCCAATTATTAGAATTTGAAAAAATGGAAACATGTACTAATACATTTGATCCAAAAAGGATCCATATTACACATGGAATCAACATTATAAAGTACATAAATATGATACAGAGCACAATAAAAACAGAGAATTTGAGATTTAACATAGACTCGTTCCAAAAAAACTAGGGTTTTGAATACTATTACAATAGCTAGGGGTCTCTTTATATAGGAGAGAACCATACTAATTTCCAAAATAAATTGCCTAAATAAAAGATACAATTACCTAAAATACAATGCAAGGATGGAAACAATCCATCTCCTTCCATTGTCTAAATATTTCCCAAATATTTATTTCTATAGTCTAAATATTTCATAAACAACAATACCAAGTAGGAAATAGATTATTGAGAGATTTAGAGTCATATATAACATAAACTAATTTGACACACTTCAAATTATAGCAAAAATAATTATTATTCTAGCATGATATTTTTATGATAATTATTTATTCCGAAATTACAATTAATTTTCTCTATTCAAATGATATTACCAAATTTTTATTTATATTATGAATGATTCTATATCGTAATACCATGAAAAACTTGCAGTATAATGACAAATTAAATTTGGGGGTAATATCACGTATACCCTTCCAAAAACTCAAAATATCAAATTTGCCCCTCTAAAGTTCATAATATCAAATTTGCCCTTCTAAAATTTAACTATTATCAAATTTACCCATATCAAACTTCTAAAATATCAAATTTACCCACTTCAAACTTCTAAAATATCAAATTTACCCAATTTACCAAATTAACTATATTTTAATCTTCTAAAACTTAATTACTTTAATAAATAATATATTTAGTTGACTAATATGTCCCTCAACTCTTATTTTAGTTTAAATATATATTAAGGACCTGATAGAGCACGATTTACTGTAGCACGACTGTTCACGACGGATCCAATAACAACATATATAATTTATTTTCTAATAACAATATGTACATAACAGTATATATATAATTAATTTTCTAATAACAGTATATACATTAAAGTGAAAATAATATATAAAAATGGAAAAACTATATATAAAATGGAAAAATAGTATATAAAAGTAAAAAAATAAAAAATATACAAAGAATAAACAACAATATATAAAATGATAAAACAATATATAAAATAAGAAAACAGTATATATACGGTGCCGTCGTGATAAAGTCATACTACAGTATTTTTTTATTAATTTGGATGGTAAAATAGAATTTTGGGTAAATTTGATATAAAATAAAGTTTAAGAGGGTAAATTTGATATTTTCAGTTTTGGAGGGGTAAATTTGATATTTTGGGTTTTTGGAAGGGTATACGTGATATTACCCCTTAAATATATTGTATCTATGTTTAATGGTTCGTAGTTTCGTCCGTTTCGGGTTGGATTTTGCCGTGGACGACCCGATACCGGCCATTTTAAGTGGGGTCGGACGACTTTCGTCATTTTGACCCTTTTTTTTTCTGACTTCGATCTTATTTTGTAGATCCGTTGATGGAGAAGAAGAACAACCAAGAAAAATAGTGGAGATTTAGGAAAATAATCGAGAAAAAAGAGCATTTTGGGGTGGAAAAAATGGGAGAGGCCATTTTTATTTGTGAAGCTCGGTTGAAGAGGAGAAGAGGAAAGAGGCAGCACGCGCAGGAAGGGGAAGGGGTGTGTAAATACAAAGAAAATTAAGTGTTTCCAATGCAACTCTTTACTCAGGCACACGCGCAGCATGTGATATTTTTTTTTGATTGATTGAACTTCATTAAATAATAACAAAGAAAATTAAGTGCCAAATACAAACAAACCCTTTCCAACTATATCAAAATTCAGTAAATCAACAACCTAACTAAGAGAAAATCCAGAATTGAAATCCATACCCCATCTTCTATGGCCACATAACAAATACTCAACTGCCTAACTAAAAGAAAATACAGACTTGAAATCCATGCCTCATCTTCCAACAGGCCACATGCAAAAAACTTCGGATTTTCACGTGATTTCATAAATCAAAGTTGAGAAAATCCAGAATTAAAATCCATGTCTATCTCCCAACATGCCACATTAAAAATACTTAGGATTTTCACGTGATTTCATCTATCAAAGTTGAGAAAATCCAGAATTAAAATCCATGCCTCATTTCCCAACCGGCCACATAAAAAATACTTTGCATTTCCTTATCAGTGAGTTCTATTCAACTAGAAGTATTTTATAACGGCAAAAGAAAATGTTATTATTACAAATATACATAATAAGAATTTAATTTGTCTTCTTATAACATTTCCTAATTTTTTTAACAATTTTCCAATTTTTTTCTATTTTTTTGTATTTAAAAATAATATTTTCTAAAAAATCCGACACGCCGATCCGACTCGGCCGATACCGACCCGATACGGCCGATACTCTGATCCAGCTGCTCGACCGATACCGACTTTCAGAATCATGGTTTATATGTGCATATAGTTTAAAAGACAAACTAAGAAGAAAGGATACAAATACCAGATAATGAATTAATAATCAGGATTACTGCAACACTGTTTAGAATTCCTAATTTATATTTGATATTTAATCAGAATTTCAGAAAATGACAAAATATTTACAATTCATCAAAAAGAATACACAAAAAATATCTACAATCCGAGGCCAAATCCAGATGTGGTACTGTTGCAAAATTGTAAAAATATTAATTAATAAAAAGAACACTAGGCACTATTAAAAACAATTTGAAGAAATTTTTTTTCTTCATATTAATTTCAAAGTGTTGTCATTTTAAACCCTACAACTAGCTATGTCTCTACACTATTAATTTAGTCTGCAACAACCATTAAATAACAATTCAATGTGCTACGAGCATCCTAATTGTTTTTGTTTGGAAAAAGGAGACTAACCGCAGTTTCAAGACTAATAAGCCGATCTTCACGTACATTCAACATATATAGTCCCTTATTGAAAAAAAATAAAAAAATTAATCGGTTGAAAATTATCTTGAAAATACGCAATTGAAATTATAGGCAAACTTTACTTCATTATGATATTATATTTCTCTTTGCGGTTTCCCCGAATGGAGTCATGCTCAAAAGAGAGGAATAACCATCCACCTATATAATTTCAAATTTGTTAGACCATATTAATTCTTGGTGAAACATTTTATTGACACAAAACTAAATAATTTAATAATTTTACAAAATCATAGAATGCAAAAGATAAAATTAAAAAAGATAGAGAAATCACCTTCAATTAAGTTTACTGTTTCATCCACACACAAAAAATAATTTACCGTCAACTTTAAGCACAAAAAGAATGAGCATTCCAACTGTCAATATACGATGTATACTCAATTCTGCAAAACGAAGACGTTTTAGAAACTTTCAATATTTCAACTTATCATAAATTAGAATTTGAACATCTTACCAAGAGTATCTAACATAAGCTTTAGTTTTCACCAATATCTCACAAAATCTTTTACAGACTTGCACAATGGCTTATTAACTAATTTAGCTCAATTGAACCAAAAATTGTATTTATTAATGTAAGTATTGCATACATAACTTTGAATGTATTTATGATCTTTTTATTCAACAAATAGAGATCATCGATTGAAGTCCTTCTGTGTAAAACAATTATAATGTGAAATAACTCACAATTCTAGTGTGAAGTAACTATACAGGTATTCAGTCATTCACACAATGAGTGTTCTTTGGATTGTTAATTATCTGTACAATAACACATAAGCCAACTTTTTAGTTTTTATAATTATTTATCTATTGAAATAAGATATTGTTTATATCTACGTCAAGACAGAATAACATAAAATGACTTCCCATCACAGAGATCCAAAAATGATGATTTTTTTTTTATGATGAAATCTTCATGCGAATATCTGTTTATACCTTGACAAAGCACAGGCAAAGTCCTATTGGAGTAATAAAATCTGGATAATAAAGAAACCCTCGAATGATGGCCATCTAATTGGTGCATGTGTGTTCTGTGTCAGCAAGGGGAAACTGAATATGCCGCAATTCGATTGTGCGTTGCCCGTTTATAAGTTTTATATATAGCGAAAACTCTGGATCAATGTAACTCCAACAATCCAAAGGCCGATTTGTACGTGGTTTGTCTAAAAGAGAGAAAGTTATACCATCTCGGTACTACAGAAGAGGAATGTGAAACACTATGGATATAGCCATATGTTAAAATGTGTGGAAGGAAGGGGTGTTCATTTGGTTTAGTTTAATTGATTACCGAACTGAATCAATCAATTTCGGTTATTTGGGTTTGGTTTTTTCGTCAATTCGGTTTGGTTAGATTTGGTTTTAATATTTGACTTGTTCGATTAAACCGGTTCAGTTTGGTTTTGGATCATCAAAAACCGAATAAACCAAACCGACCGAATTAATAATTTTTGTTGCTAATTTTTTTAATTTTATAAACTTAAATACATATTATTATTAATTAATATAGTCATTATTTTGTTTAAAAGTTGTTAATTTTATAACACTAGCCGTGTCGTCCCACGCAACGGCGGCGCCGGCTTCTTCTTCGGAAGGGTGATATGGACCTTCATGAGGGATTTCTTATACTTTCTTCTTGATCTGCCCATTGTTGGTTGGTTATGAGGGATTTGGTGTGTGAGCTAGGGTTAGGGTTTTGGAGAAGAGAGAAAAAAGTGGTTACTTCAAATAGTTTAGGCTTCCTAATTTATATTTGAATTTAATCAGAATTCCTGAAAATGACGGATATGTTTGGTGTACATGAAAATTTCTTGTACATGAAAATAAACTCATTTACTCAAGCATAGTTTAGTAGTAACCTTCAAAAAGGGAAAAGAAGAAAAATAACACAACCGTTTGCATCATATTAAAAAAACAAAAGAATGAACATTTCTTCAATTGAATTATTCTCACATGTATAAGGTAATTTTTGTACCTTATTATTATTATTATTATTTGCTATATAAACTATGCCAAATAAATCTCAGCCAGAAACGAGAAACGAGGTGTAATAATTCAGGAGTTTCAAGACTCGATCTTTCTTCTGCTTCAAAACAGTCTGGCAAGAGATTCATAGATTCAATTTGAGGCCCAAAATAAGCGGATTGAATTGCTGTGCATAATTCACTTTCGAGATTTTCGATGTAAGTTGATGAGATTTGGGATTGATTTTGATTTGAGACTAGAGAAAGGTGTCATAATGAGCTCTTTTATTACAATATCATAGAATCTACGTAGAGAAATTGAAGCTTTTGGATCATAGAATCTTAATTTCCTTAACTGCGGATTTGAATCAAATAATCACAAAATTACGATGTTTATTACCTCATCAAAGAGAGAGGCGGAAATATTACAGAGAGGAGGGGGAGGTATCAATGAACTTAAAATTGGGCTTCAATATTTTAATTTTCTTCTTTCTTCACCTAAGAGGCCCATTATTAGGCCCATAATAATTTTATATAGGGACCTTATGCTGCAGCACAACTTTTTGTTTTTGTGAAAAAACATTATATAGAGGCCAAAGATAATATGTAAAATTACAAGAACAATATATAAGATTCATTTTTCGTAAATGGTATATATTGACATTAAACAATATATACGTGAAAGTGAAACAGTGAAAACAATATATAGAGAAAAATAGTATATTAAAAAGTGAAAAAAACAGTATATACAAAATTCCTTCACGTTTTGGGCGTGTTGTAGACTCTCATGCTTTGAGATTTTCCTTCTATATAACCCCTATAAAATTGCACAAGGACTGGTTTAAACTTTGAACAAAGGAAATTTAGAGACCAAAAGTGCAATTCTATATTTCAAGGGCTAAAAGGAAAATTTAAACCTTGTGTTGTAAGCCCTAATTTCTTTTGTATATGAAAAAATTGTGACTTGTCACATGGATGATATGATCTCAGTACAGATAAAGAGTCATGTTTGTTAACATTTTTTCGTGGTCTATATAAACGGGAAAGATAGTTACAAAGATATAAGGCCAAATATGAATCATCTGTTTCCACTCTCCAATGAGATATTGTAGGAAATTGACTATATATAAGGACGTGTTTGGATTTGCAAGGAATTTTAAGAATAGAGTATGTTAGGAAAATATTAGTAAATTTATAACGTGGTTTGAAAAATTGTAAAAATAGTAATTAATGAAAAAACACTAGTAAGGACTCGTCTGGATGTGCAAAATATTTTGAGGATAGGATAGGGAATTTCTAGGGATTAGAATTGCATAATTCCTTCCTAAAGATAAGGAAAAGTTTAGGATGAGAAAATTAATTATGTTTGGATGCAAGTTAGGAAAACCATTCGAATTGAATATTTCTTATTGGGTTGTATATTCATGACACAAAAGGATTGGATTACATATTTGCATGTATTATTGGAAGAATATGCATGATGTTTGTGAGTTATAATTTGTTTTATCTATTTTAGATATACATAATATTTACAAAATTAATATATTATATAACTTATTTATTATGAAATCAGTGATTTAACTTCTATATGAATGTATTATATCGCATATATTATATACATTATTTATCACAAAATTATTTCTTCTGCCGGTAAACAAAGCAACAAATATACAAACTTACAAAGCAACAATTAACTTTGTCTCTTCATAAAAAAAAATAAAAGTAAAATAAAAATAAGAACTCTTTATCTCTCAGAACTTACAAATTATAATCTTTGCAGATTTTCCTTTCCTCATGCCCCAATTTCCTTGGTCATTTTTTTTTCCAGCCAAGTTTGTATACAAAAATTCCTCAAAATTCCTAATTTGAAAAATTCCTTAGGGTTCCTAAAATGGATCCAAAAATTCCTTGTTCATTTTGAATGTTCCTGTTTTTTTCCTATACTAGAAGTTCCCAGAGATTTCCTTGTGATCCAAACAAGCCCTAATTGGAATTTTAACAAAGTTGGAAGAAATAAAAACTTGACTCTTTGACAAGTTTTTTGTAGAAACTTTTTAGGGGAAATTTTAACACATAGTAAAAAACTATATAATTATTAAAAATAATTAAATTAATAATTAATTAAATGCAAAATGACAATAATTTTAGTTAAATTATTAATTAAAATAAATAAACTAATTTAATAATAATAATAATAATGACTGGTTAACTTACTAATATTTATTTAACAAATTTATGAAATAGAACAATGTTTGAAACCTTTACAAGGCTTAGAGTACTCAAAATGACCATAAAACAAACAAAACAAGTAATTCACAAGCCAAACTTTGACTGCCTCTCTACCAAAAGTCCAAAGTTGATACTATATATGTAGTCAACTACAAGGGAAGACAAATATCATATCTGATGCACAACACATTCAAATTTGAAATCCCATATATCCAATATCCATGTACAGGTAAGTATCACACACACATTCATTACAATCAAGTAAATAAAATTTTGTTTTGGATAAAATTCACAAATCTTTCACACATCATATACATACAATTCTCTATTCTGATTATAATCCTAACTCTAATTTTGACCTTTATTCTGATTATTCTCCTTATCCAAGCTTCATCAAAAAGCTTTCAGAGAGGCTTTCTTTTTCGAGTAATTAATAATTTTCTCGTCTGCTTTACCTTTTCTTCTGGAATTGATTTCAATCAAACACTCTGTGAAGCCTCGCCTCACAAACCTATCAGGAATTAAAATATGAATACAATAGAATTTTGAAAAATTGTCCATATAGTTTATCTACATTGCGGAAACACCCTTGATTATAGGAAATTGCAAACATAGAAGTTCCTCTTTTTGTGAATAACAATTGTTGTTCAAAATATATTGTAGCGATTAAGAAAAAAAATACACGGACTTTTATGCGAATTTTTTGTAAATATTAAATTTACTAGTCGCCATTCGGATGCTTGAGTTGTAAGGAGAAAAAATCACGTATAAGTAATAATAATATGCAAGGAATAAATGAATGAATGAATGAATAAATGAATGACTAATAATTATTATTATGAAAATAACAATAAAATAATAATAACAGTAATAATATTATTAAATAAATAACAATATCAGTAATAATAACAACAACAATAAAAAAAATGAAAGTTATAGTAATTATTATTATTTAAATAGTTCTACCAACCCGTCTCTTGCGAAACAGCCAGCTGAGCATATTTCTAATCTAAAAAAGAATTAAAGCGACGCAAGCAATTACCGACCCGTCTCTTTCCACCACCACATATATTCCCACAGATTCCACCAACTAAATTATTATTTCATAAAATTAATTAATAATTTTGATCATTATGAAATAAAGGAAAATGTAGTTTTTAGGATTTTATTATTATTGTCTTTTTCATTTTTTGGTACTGGACTTTTTCTCTTTTCCTTTTACTGTTTCAGCCAATGTGGCTTGTAATTTTCCTTTGTACTTTGAACTTTGTATTTTTTTTTATTTTCTATCAACGCGTAAAAGCCTACGGATTAAAAAAAAAGACACCTCGGCTCAAACAACCAATATCCCAAACAATTAATCACAAAATTAACAAATAAATCTATAAGATCATACATGTTACAGAGTATTTTAGAGAGAGAAAGACCGGCTAGGAGGCAATCGAGCCTGGCTAGACCTACATTCACAATTCGATACTTCATTTTCAACTTGGTACCAATGCATGTGTTTCACCCATTAAGGGCCTGTTCTCGAGTGCAGTTTTGTAGGGAAAGAAGGACAAAAATTGCTTTACGTAAATAAACACCTTGATGAAAACCCTGATGTGAGATTGGAAATGTACCTTGAAGAATTGCGAGAATTAGAGATGCGCGCACGGAGATGCTATTACGAGAAATTTGAAATGAATAGCGATGAATTTGTAACCATGTTGTTGCTTGATAGCATATTTATTATTCAAGTTGTCGTGAATTGGTTGCTTCAAAGCGATGACGATGTTGAGTATATCGTTAATGATATTCTGTGGAACGTGCCACTAATAAAGAGCGATCTTTTGATGCTGGAAAATCAGATACCCTTTTTCGTTTTGGAAAAGGTGTTTGAACTTTTCTCAACCAGAGACGAAGGGTTCAACTGCTCGAGTCCATCCAACTACGACATGTGGGTGCAGGAAGCTGGGAAATGAATGTCGAGAAGCGGGTGCAGGAAGTTGTGTAAAACTACATGAAAATATGAAAACAAGGTGTTTTTTCAAAACACAGGAAGCTTTGAATATAATATTGATGTTTGAAAAATATTTATTGGAAACAAATATTTTAAGTAAATTTAATTGTCTAATATTTTTTAAAATATGCACATGTTGAATTTAAACAAAATTAATCCCTTCAATTGTGTTCATATTTTTATTAAACAAAATTAATTGCTTTAATTATGCTCACGTATCATTCCCGTTTAGGTCAATTATATAAATCTAAGAAAAATTATATCATCAAAGTTCTTTAAAATTTAGTCCAGTATATTTTAATTAAGTCCAATTTTTCCTTCCAATTAATCGAAATTCATTACTAGTTTCAGAAAAAACATCTCAAAATTAACTCAATCTGTACAATAGAAAACTAATACAATTATACTAGTTCTATTTATATTCAAAATTATATTTTAAAATTAAGCAATAAGCACTAATTAAGAGCTTATACAAACTTTAAAATACAAAATTAAGCATAAAACAATCTTCTCTCTAGTTGGTGCAGGGCATCAGGAAGCCAAAATAATTTCTTCTCCAAATATCAATTCCTTTTAAATCAATCTATTCGTTTTGTGGAGGACAACTGCTAACTGATCAAAATAACAAATGGACTACTTAATCATCAACCATTAATCATAATCAAGTGGTCAAAATCTACAATTGATCAAAACAACAAATGAAAAAAGTAAGCAATTCTACAACCATCAGACCATAATTCCAACAATATAAAAATATCATAATTTACCTGACTGGATGTAATTGAAAAAAAAAATCTAAATATACAACTAGCATGATATACCACAATAGAGTATAGCCAATTTCTTACGGAGAGATTGGTCAAATTTGAAGACTTGCTCTCTTTTTTAAGTTTGATTTGGCCTCACTATGTTCAATTTTCTTCATTTGACTCGACGACATGTGTGAGGAGCTGGAAAAATGAAGATACTGTGGCATTTAAAGTGCTCAATTTCACTTACGCTAGGAGAGAGAGAGAGAGAGAGAGAGAAGAGAGAGAGAGATGAAACCACGAGCTGCAATTTTTCTCTCTCCTTTCCGTGCAAAAGTCCACTCTGCTTGCAAATCTAACAAATTGTACATGATTCCAAGGTTTGGCTGGGTTTGGGATCTAAACGCCACTTCCTAAAAGCTGATAGAACACCTCATTTGCAAAACAATGGGGAGTGCAGGTTCTTACCCAAACCTGAGCTAGAGAACAGACCCTTAAATTGGTACCAGTACCAATAAAAATTAAATTATAATAATCAGATAATTGAGAGAGAGAGAGACTACCAATAAAGTTTTATGTTTCATAATAACATGAGTCTTCACACCTCGTTCATTGAAAACCGCACATAAACCTTCTTCACCGCTAATTGTACCCAATAAGAATCTCTTTCTTTCCTTTTTATTTCCATCCAATTCATCTGGTACCAAAAAGACATGTATATGATCTTCAAATTCCGTACCTGTACCAGTATTATTCATGCAACTCTAGATCCTCATACAAATCCAAATTTTCACAAATATCCTCATTTTTTTCATTTTCTAAAATAATTGAATTTGTCCATTTGGATATGAAATTGGGAGCAAACCTTGTAACAAGATTCCCCAAAAAAGCAACTCTATATAAAAAGTAAAAACAAATAAATAATTTTGGCAATTGTGAAAGCGTTAGATTCAATCTACATAGATGGTGACATTAATTGGTCACATAAACAATAGCATTTAAGTAAATAGCTAATTCCGGAAGAATTTTGTTGAATATCAGTACAAATGGGTCAGATATTCTACTAGCATAGTTCCTACATGTTTCAGAAATAAAGTTGATTACCTTAATTTCCTTGCAGTTTTATCATTTTTCCCTTAATTGGGGCTCTAGAATAAAACAGGACATAAATTAAATTCATCTCTCAACATCATCAATACAACTGAGCCAATAGAAAAAAAAAATACAGAGAGACAAATTGTTTATTTATCAATATTTTCTTACTTAGGATTTTGTTAGGGTAATTGGGATTTTGTTAGGGTAATTGGGAGAATATGGATGTAGAAAAAAAGAACTCATAAAAGAAATAATTAGAGAAGAAGAGAGAAATCGTTTATTTAATTGAGAGACTATATTATAAGAATTGGAATACAAATACAATAGCTATATGCCTCTTTATATAGGAGAGCGCCACACTAATTATTAAAATACATTGCCTAAATTAAAGATACAATTACCTAAAACACAATAAAATGATGGAAACAATCCACCTCCTTCCATTGTCTAAATATTTCCTAAATATTTATTTCCATAGCATAATCATTTCCTAAATAATATTACCAAATAGGAAATAGATTATTGAGAGATTTAGAGTCATACATAACAATCTCCACCTTGACTCAAAATCTCACCCTTGATACACAGTCGCAATAACAATATATCCAAAACGAGCTCCACCTTAATGCAGCAATCCGTTTTGCCGCTCCATATGAGGCTACCGCCACCTTGCAAATCGAGAACTCGCCAAACACGGATTCATTGGCCATTGCCAAACAACACACAAAATCAAAATATCCATGTCTCATTGAATATCCAACCCGATCCCTTACAAAAGTACCTTCTCGATTTTCCTTAACCGATGCATCATCATCAAGAATCATAATGCTCCAAGTTATGTCGGGTAATTTCACCTAGTTGATCGGGAACTGCAAACTCCACCTCCTTTCTGACCGTCTCAATCTCCTTTATATCCGGATCAAACACTTGCTCCATTGCTTGGAACATAACTTACTCAAAAGTTGTGTCTCTCAAAATAAGGTGCCCCAGTACTGGACATCGCAAATAACACGCCTTCACACCTGAAGCGTATCCAAGAAGAAAATATTTCTTCTTCTCATACTCGAGTATCCATTTAACGACTTGTGCATAAACGGAATATCCAAATACCTGCAATGTCGAGTAATTCATCTGTTTACCGACCAAACATTTGAGTGTCTTGCATCAAATTGCTGTATTCGTAGAATGATTGACCAGCCACCAAGTAGTATTAGTGCATTCTACCCAGAACTTCTCGCCTGAACCCGCCCCAAAAACATGGACCATGCTTTCTCGAGTAGTTTCCGATTTCAGCCACGCCGTTATGTTGTCGAGAGCGAACAACCATGCAAGGTGCTGAACAATCATTATAAAATGATCACAAATTTGTCCCCACAAATCAAAATAGATATCGTCCAAAATTTTCTTCGTGCGATGAACGGCTGTACTAGAGCTGAGTCTCCTCGATTTGCCACAAACAGAATCTTCACAACTCATGATTTCGGTATTCTGGCCATACAGTAGATCCCTCGTGCTCAAAACTGTCACCCCGCATCCAATCGTAAACCCTGATCTTCTAACTGAGGTAGAGAAGGCGACGATGAACGAGCCTAAAACTGTGCCAACTTCCTGAAATAACTTTCCGGTACTCTGGACTTCCAGAATATAATATACCGATATTCTGGCCACACAGTAGATCCCTCGTACTCAAAATTGTCACCCCCATCCAACCATAAACTCTGATCTTCTAACCGAGGCAGAGAAGGTGACGACGAACGAGTCTAAAACTGCGCCAACTTCCCGAAATAACTTTCCAGTACTATGGATTTTCAGAATATATAACACACCAGTCATTCTAGCCTTCATCAATGTAAGAGCCAATATAGATACCTTTAGGACTCCACCTTCACATCGGAACTTGCAATCAATATCTCCGAAAACGCCTAATGAGATCAAATGGACAACCTGACCCTGCATCTTGATCAAATGGACAACCTCGTCCTACATCTTGATCAAATGGACAACCCCGTCCTGCATCTTGATCTCAAGCGTGCCAACACCGGCAACGTAACATAGATGATCGTCTCCCAAAAAAACATCTCCACTAGACCCCTCATATGTGGTGAACCACTCTCGATTCGGGATCATCTGATTTGAATTACCCGAACCCACCCAATTCTTCTCAAATCTCTCCTTCTCATTCGCCACAAGAAGTATCTCAACCTTACCGGATTTAGTCTCGTAAACTTCTTCCGATAGAACACCGTTATCGGTCCCTGCTTCTTTTTGAGATTGTAACATTCGGCCTTAATGTGTCCCGTCTTCTTGCAATAGTTGCTCATCAGGTTCTTGTACTTGAATTGCGAATGATTCTTCTCTAAACTTGAATTTCTCTTTTTACGTCTTCCCCTCTGCACAAACAATCCAATCTCTTGATGACTACTTTCAGCCAAGAACAAGTCATAGTCGATACATGACTTGACTAATAAGTTACTATCGACATCCTCAACGATAAATAACTCTCTGGAATGAAGCATGGTATCCTTAAACCCATTATATGTCTTTGACGGCGTGCACAACAACATCACGGCTCTGTCCTCTTTGTCCATCTTAATACCGATTCTCTCCATACCATTAAAGAAACAGATATACACCAAAACATGGAACTTAACATACATACCGTCTGCCATATTCAAAGAGTCGAATCGCCGCTTCAAACATAACTGGTTTGTAACCGATTTCTGCATGTAGATTTCTTCTAACTTCTTCCATGTGACATCTGATGTAGTGCTAGTGAGAATTTCTTGAAGAGTCGAGTTGCCCAAATATAGCTGAATTGTCGAGAGGGCTCTATCATCCATCATCTCCCCAACATCGCCTTTCATCTCCTTCAGTCGCCCAAGATTCATCATGCTATCATATTTCTCAGTATCAGATTTAGTTGACAGAACCGCACTTGAATTCGTGATAGAACAAGACGGTATACTTGACTTACGGAAGCACAAAGATTGTCGTAACATAGCTTTGGTACCAATTTGTTAGGATAATGGGGAGAATATTGATGTAGAGAAAGAGAACTCATGAGAGAAATAATTAAAGAAGAAGAGAGAAATCATTTATTCAACTGAGAGACTACATTGTAAGAATTGGGATGCAAATACAATAGGTATATGCCTCTTTATATAGGAGAGAGCCACACTAATTATCAAAATACATTGCCTAAATTAAAGATACAATTACCTAAAACACAATGCAATGATGGAAACAATCCAGCTCCTTCCATTGTCTAAATATTTCCTAAATATTTATTTCCATAGCATAATCATTCCCTAAATAATATTACCAAATAGGAAATAGATTATTGAGAGATTTAGAGTCATACATAACAAGTTTAAAAATAAAATAGCATCACAGAAGACTCAATACATATTAATCAGAAATAGCATAGAATTGTAGAGTAATTGTAAAACAAAAAAAAAAAAATTAAAGTTAATAATAGGAAGTAGTCTCAATGTTAGCGTTAAAGCTCAGCCTAATTACCCTATAAACAATTTGTTTAATACAAACAGTACCATATTAAGGGTTTAATCTCAGATTTCATAGCACTTAAATACAAGTAAATAATGAAAAGAAGGAACCTTGAGAGAGAGAGGAATGGCCATGTCAACAATGAAGACAAAGAAAGGGATAACAAAAATAAAATTGGTAATTTGCATTTTCCTTAAACTTTATATCATTTATCTTCAGCTGGGTTTTCATAATAAAATAGTGCTTAAATACAAGTAAGAAAAAAAGAAAAAAAAACACTATATCACAATAATTAATATCATTAAAAGGACATAAAAAAGGAAATGAGATAAAAGATAATAACAAATAAATAAGAAAAGAGGAAGGTACCTTGAGAGAGAGAGAGGGATGGCGATGCCGACGATGAAGAGAAAGAAGGGCATGACGAAGTTGGCGAGATGGCATGCGTTCACATCATCAACCAACACCATCAACTACACAAAATTAGAAAATAAATCATTTGTTAAATAAATAAATGTGTGGAGTGTTTGTACTTTTAACGGGTTTTTTTTACTTTATGATGGAAAACCTTTCTTCTTTCTATTTGTGTGGTTAAGACGAAATTATCAATTGGTAGGAAAACCAAGTGGATTGTGGCATAGAGTTGATGTATTGTAAAATTATTGTTAAAAATATTTTACTGCAAAATAATATATAACAAAAAAATACAAATATAAAAAAAAAAAATCAAAAGTTCAATTTATTTGTTTATTACATTACAAAAAAAAAAAATTCAAACCTATTATTTATTACACTGTTATTACCTCTAATCTTCTAATAGAGTAGAATGTATGTGTATTTTTAGGAAATGTATATAATCCAATAAAATTTATGTATAGGGATTGTATAGAATTGTGATTCTGGAATAGTTGGTTAAGATTGACTCACGATAGAGTTATGATCTTAACTAACTATTTTAGAATTATAATTCTGTACAATCCATAGAATTCTAATACATACATTCTATTGGGTTGTATGTACATTCTACTCTATTGCTTACCTGTATAAAAAATTAATTTTAAGTACTCACGATAACTTACTATAAAAAAGAAAAAAACTATATTGTTACTAAACAAATGTAGAATGCTTTTACTTTCATGCTGTTCAGAATTTCAAATGGTAAATTTTCATCTTTTTATTTGTTTGGTTAAGACAAAATTATCAATTGGTAGCAAAACTAAAAGGATTATAAAACATAGTTTTTGTATCATATTAGAAGTAAGATTTAATTGGTAAATACACCTTCAAAGTTCCAGCTTTGAAGCACATAGACTTTACGATTTTGTGAAAGTATTGTAATTTTCTGAGGACTATAATTAAATTGGGCTTGTTAAAAAAACTAGTCTTAAGTGCCTTGTGCTAAATAGAGGAATCAAACAAAATTGTAATATTTAGAGGACATAGACGCAATGCTAAAACACCAGAAACAGCTACCCCCCCTTACTTACTCCCCTTCTAATAGTTAATTCAAACAATTTTCTTTGTATAAGACTTACGAGTTAGAACTAATAATATTTTGAGAAGACTAATTAACTCTACATTAAGAACCCATTCAAGTTTCAGAACATTACTTCCGCCCAATTATCCTTAACAAAACATCAAACAAGTCAAATGCACTCCATCCTTTACTAATCCAAAACGAACTGGAACTCACGGCAACAGTGAGGCCACGAAAGACGTCGAGTGAGGCGACACGCTTCGTCCCTCGCGGCTTCTCATCCACCTCCGCCGCATCTCCGCCGGTGATCACAGGACGGTCGTGCTTGCCCGGATCCTCGATGTCCGTACGCACTAGATTATCCTCGCTCGCCATGGTTAAGAAGGAATTGTGACTGAGTGAGTGAGGTTTTAGTGTGTGTGCGCGCGGAAGGAAGATTTTAGTTTATTAAGTATTTTGGAATTTAGTGTAAGTCAGAAGTGGTATATTCTGAGCCTCTATTTTGTCCTGCACTTCACTCATTGGTGCCATAATTCTTTTGGGTCTCCAGATGTGTTATGGGTGAAGATTGGGGTCTTTGAGAAAAATGAAAGATTTGAACAAGCAATACTCGTCTTGAAATACTAGAGAGTATGGAACATCAACCACTTTTTTCACTTCGATGGTTAGACAGACTTCTTTTGCATTGTGGGTCCCTTGGATGGAATTGAGAGTTCGAAAAATTTCAAAGATAGATACAATACTCTTTAGAGTTCCTATTGCGGTTAGGGTTTCTCGTAATCTTTTTATGCTAATTTGGATTTCTTCCATTGAAACAGGTACGAGGATCGGTGATGAGGGAGACTTGGTGTCATGAAGGTCCAACTTAAAGTTCATACCATTTGGATCGAGAATTGATCCAATCTCGAGCTTGAAGCAGTAGAGCCTTTCTTCTCCTTCTGCACAAATCGGTAACGATTACCGATTTCCACCACACACCCGTTTGATTGAAATCGCCTCCAAACGCTTCTCCAACCGAAATGACTCATAACCAATTCGATTCTCAATCAAATCGATTCTCCAAAATGACTTTCACAAAATCAACCGAATCAATAATACGTCACGAATCATTCCATCCTTTATCAGTATCCACACAGAACAACCCCTTTAAACGGATGAAGAAATGATACGCTAGTCTCCGTTCTTCACGTTTTATATCACAGAAAATTCCAAAGAGAAATTCGGAATTTTCTCTCTCTTTTGTCTAACAAAATGGAATGAGAATTATTAATGATATTAACAGAAATTTGAGAGCCTTGTGGTTATATATCGTTCATCATTTCAAAGAGGAGCCTTTGCTCATTTAATCATATATACTTAGTTACTATGTAACCATATGTGTAACACATCTTATCATATAAGATGTATGATTATATGTGACAATAAGTATATAACCTTTTATATAACTTATCACATAAGTTATGATTTTCTGTGTACATTTCAACGGTTGTTCTTTGTGTGTGACCCCATAGCTTTACTTAATGTTGGCAATAATCACAACTGATTATAAATCATGAGCGGACTCTAGCAAGCCATCATGACTACCCAATTAATCGATGATTCGATCCAAACCTGTGTGTAGTCCTTGTATTGTATCCTTTGTTACACAATATCCATATTGACCATAAGGCATGGATTGTATCAACTTTATGTAGTACGATAATATTTCTTGATCCCGAATTTGATCGAACCATGAATGACACTAATAACTCCTTATTAATCATTTGAGCACAGCCGTGCATTTTCTTCAATCAAACTCATCAAGACGCCTTAAGATATCTCTCTCATTTACGAAAGGAACAAATCCTATCTTGATCTATCTCATTCCTCCGCATGTTTCATTATGTACCTAATCATAACCCTTATGGTTATCCGATTAAAGATAACGTTAGATTATGTTAAAGTACATAATTCCATATGTAGGAATCCGAGATAATCTCAAGTCTAACGATAATAATACTATTGATGAGACATACCAATGACACGAACCATGTGGTATTCTCCCGGTGGGTCAATCCAATATATGTTCTGCAATATATATCTATGTTAATGATTTAGTAACACTTACTCATAATCAGTAAAACATGAACATCAATCAACTAACGTACTGATGCACATTTATTGGTTCCATACTTAAATAAGTATATTGTTTATGATTCCGCAAGTGTATTTGTCTCCACAAATATCCTATAAATGACCAGGGATGGTTTAGAATACGTTTTTCATACTACTATGTAGTTTTACCATCAGAATCACATATTCTGATGATACAAAGCTAAATAACATATTCAAGGTTTATTTTAAATCAAAATAATAAAATAACCAATATACACTTTATTAAATATCTCTAAACAAATACAATATTTGATTCACACATATACAAAGGCCTAAGGCATTATACCAACAATTTCCCACTTGCACTAATCCGAATCCAATAAGTATCTAATACCCATCAACCTAACATTTGTCATCGTTGTCAACTCTGAATATATCAATGTCCCCTCTCTTGTTGATCTCTCTTATCAAATGGAAATGACAAAGTTTGTGCTTGGATTGCTGGTGCGATCTCGGTTCCTTTGCCTGAGCAATCGCTCCATTATTATCGCAATAGATAACTATGGGATCCGCGATGCTAGGAACCACATCAAGTTCGTCAATTACATATGATACATCTGGTCTAGTACATATCATAGTACACATGATAGATCCAATAGCCGAGACGTATGAAATTTTACTCATGCGATTTCGTTCCTGCTTACTAGTAGGACATTGAGTCTTACTCAATGATATGCCATGCGACGTAGGTATTAATCCTCTCTTAGAGTCTTCCATGCGAAACATTTTCAGCATCTTGTCAATATAAGTACTTTGACTTAGACCTAAAAGCCTTCTCGAACTATCTCTATAGATCTTGATGCCCAATATATAGGCGGCTTCTCCTAGGTCCTTCATTGTGAAAGACTTTCCCGAAAAATGTCTTCACATTTGTCAATGTGGGAATATCTTTTCCGATGAGTAATATATCATCCACATATAGTATGAGAAAAACAATCGCGCTCCCACTAACCTTCTTGTAAACACAAGGCTAATCTTCATTTTTTATGACACCAAATTGTTTGATTACTTCATCAAAATGAAGATTCTAACTCCGAGAAGCTTGCTTCAATCCATAAATGGATCGTTGCAATTTGCAGACCTTTTCTTGAATTCTTTGGATCGACAAAATCTTTGTGTTGTGTCATAAATACATACTCGAGTAAATTCCCGTAAAGGAATGCTGTTTTGACATTCATTTGCCATATCTCATAGTCATAATATGTGGCTATGGCAAACAGAATTCTTATGGACTTAACCATAACTACTGGTGAGAAAATTTCGTCATAATAAATACCATGGGTTTGTCGAAACCCTTTCACAACCAGTCTTGCTTTATAAGTATGCACCTTACCATCCATATTGGTTTTCTTCTTGAAAATCTATCTACAACCGATGGTCTTAATACCTTCGGGTGTATCAATCAAGTTCCCAACTTGTTTATCATACATGGATTGTATCTCGGCTTTCATGACATCTTGCCATCTATTGGAGTCCAAGCTTGTAAAAACTTCTTTGTAGGATGCAGGCTCATCATCTATGAGCGTTACATTAGCCTCATTACTAAGGAGAAATCCATATCTATCGGGTTCATGACGGGTCCTACCTGTTCTACGAGGAAGCTCTTGTGTTTCAATAATTGGCTCTTCATCTCTTGAAGATTCTTGTGGCTCTTCCATCTGTTAGTAGAATGCCCTAGGCCAATATATTTGAGACCTAGATGTATGGATTGTGTTAAACAAATATTGTGTTTATTTAGAGATATTTTATATAATAAATGCGTATTGGTTATTTTATTCTTATTACTAAAATGAACCTTGAATATGATATTCAGCTTTATATCATCAAAGTATGTGACTTTGATAGTAAAACTATAAAGTATTATGAATGATATTCTAAACCATTCCTGATCATTCATAGGATGTTTATGAGACAAACATACTTTATGATAAGCTATAAATGTACATCAGTATGTTCGTTGACTGATGGTCACGTTTTACTGATCATGAATAAGAGTTATTAAGTCATTAACGTTAAGTATATGTTAGAGACCATAGACTGGATTGACCCACCGTGAGAATACTACATGGTTCATGTCATTAGTTATTCTCAGTAAAGAATGTATCTGTAATCCTTAGACTTGAGATTATCTCAGTTTCCTACATGAGAAATTTTATACTTTAATATAATCTAACATCGTCTTTAACCGGGCGGTCATAAAGGTTATAATTAGGCATATAATGAAATGAGAGAGATATCTTTAGGCCTCTTGATGATTTGATTGAAGAAATGAATGGCCGTGCTCGAGTGAATTAATAAGGAGTTATTAATGACATTTCATATTCAATCAAATTCGGTGCCAAGAAATATTTATCAACCAACGCAATGTTGACACATACCATGCCTTATGGACGATATAGATATCGTGTAACAAAGGGATACAATGCATGAACATAAATTAGGTTTGATCGAATTATCTATACTTGCTTAATTTGGGTAATCATGATGTCTTGCTAGAGGCCGCTCATGATTTATAATCCGTTGTGATTATTGCCAACATTAAGTAAACCTACAGGGTCACACACAAAGAACAACTATTGAGACATACACAGAAAAATCATAACTTATGTGATAAGTTGTATGAAGAGCTACATAGTCAAGTAACACATCAAATCCTACATTTATATGATAAGGTGTGTTGCATATATGGTTACATAGTTATCATGCACATAGGATATGAAACTTATGGACTATATAGGAACAAGAGACACCCCAAAATATATGATGAAGGCATATTATTTTCGTCCAACTTTTGTGAGACAAAAGGAGAGAAAAATTCGAAAATTATTCTCTTGTTATTTCTATGAGAAAAATGAAGAACAAATACTAGCATATATCGTTCTTTATCCGTTCAAAGGGGTTGTTCGTGTGGATACCGCTAGAGGATGAAGGGAAGTGCGGCGTCTTTATGATTCGGGTTGAAACCGTGATTTTGTTTGAAAATCAGCTTGTTTGGAGAATCGATTTGTTTGGAGAATCGGTTCGTTTGGAGATCGCTTGAAGATCGGTTTGTGAGACTGATTAGGCGAAACATACAAAGGATCGGTTTGGAAATCGGTTTGGAATCGGGCAAAGGAAAACATCAACCAAATTCATTTTGATCATCACTGATTATGCGTAATCCGAAGGTACAAAGTTATGAACTTTTCTTTGATTTAATTGTAATTCACGGATCCTTCTTTTGGGTTTCCAATTCGATTTTGTTTCGTTTTTGTTTTTCTGCTGCGTTATGAACAGTAGAAACCCAACAGTAGCATCAGAGCCAAGTGAATTCCAATTAAATTAAGACGGATAAATCATTTTCGAAATATTTCTTTTGGTTTTGAGGCGTTATTTTTCAATTGTTGAATTTTCGTTATGAACGGTTGCGATTTCATGAAGGGATGCGACTTTATGAAAGGGTGCATGTGATGTATCTTGATCATGAATGATTGCGATTTCATGAAAGGATGCGACTTCATGAAAGGGTGCATGTGAAGTATCTTGATCATGAATGGTTGCGATTTGATGAAAGGTTGCGACTTCATGAATGGGTGCATGTGATGTATCTTGATCATGAACGGTTGCGATTTCATGAAAGGATACGACTTCATGAATGGGTGCACGTGATGCATCTTGATCATGAATGGTTGCGATTTCATGAAAGGATGCGACTTCATGAAATGGTGCATGTGATGTATCTTGATCATGAAAGGTTGCGACTTGATTGAAAGGGTGTCTTGGGTATGTCATGAAGGGATGCATGTGATGTATCATAAACTTTGGATGGGTGTCTCAATTTTATGAAAAAGTGCAAAACTACGTATATGATACACCAAATAAATTTCGAAAAGATGTATTCAACACATCAAGTTTTTTTAAGCAATTTTGAGTTTTCGGCACTACGTATATGGGACCCCGAACCCCACACTCACGCATAGATTAATTGAAGACCCCGAATTTCATATTCGTAACGCGTTATACATATTTCGTAAAATGGTTTAAAGTACAACATAATGCATATAACATGGTCTATTAGATATGTGATGAATGGTTGTGATTTGTGTGTGATGATGTGATATATGTAATATATGTATGTATGTAATAACAGGCATGGTTCCGTTCTTGGTTGATGTGATGTAATTTATTTTGATGTTTAATTATGACGGGCATGGTTCCATTCATTTTATATATAATATAACAACCACGATCATACGCATCATGGAGATGAAAGAGTTCACCGTCCACCTCATACCCATCATGGAGATGAAGGAGTTCACCGTCCACCTCATACGCATCATGGAGATGAAATAGTTCACCGTCCACCTCATACGCATCATGGAGATGAAGGAGTTCATCAATGCCTTGTGGTTGAATGTATCTTTCTTAATGATTGACTCATTTAGATCATCAAGGTCATGTTATATCATATCATATTTATTTTATCTGTGCATGTGATATTCTGTGATGAAATACATGATAAAATAAAATAACTAAAATAAAAAGGTTAAACATAACAATCCCTCATATAATATTGAATCATAGAAATGCCTCCCATGTATCTACACTTATAATCCCTTCGATCATGCAAAATTTGGGTATGCCAAAGCATAGTGAATTAGCATAATCTTAGGGTGATAAGAAGCGAGAAATAGTGATTCTCGATATTTAGACATGGTTAGATTCAACTAAACTATCAAGTCAGACTTGGCTTCGGGACATATGATAGGATGCATACGCCGAGCATATGATGCTCATCCTATGGATTAATCAAGAGTTGTATGAGATACAATTGAAAACGTTCCTACCTAAATAATTAGGTTCTAGGCGATGGGCCAAAGCTCACTTGGAACTTGATGAAATATGGATCTTGGCCCACTATGAAATACATTTGAGGGTTATTGATTTGAATAAAATAGTGGGAGTTAAAATTATATTAAAATATCTCAAATCACGTATTAATATAAACCTGCATTTAATTATGTGTAGAAAATGGCGACAAACAACACATCAACTTTAACATTGCGATCTGTCCTTGAGAAGGACAAACTCAATGGGAAAAACTTCCTCGACTGGCATCGAAATTTGAGAATTGTTCTCAAACAAGAAAGGAAGAACTATGTCCTTGAAGGGCCCATTCCTGACCAGCCCTCTAATGATGCTGATCAAGAAATAATAAACACTTATGCCAAGCATACAAGCGACTCTAATGATGTGACATGTCTCATGTTAGCCACCATAGATGCCGATCTTCAAAAGCAGTTTAAAAATATAGAGGCATTTCCAATGTTGGCACAACTCAAGGAAATGTTCTAAGAGCAAGCTAGAAATGAGAGGTATAATGCACATTGTGCATTAGAAAGTTGTAAGATGGTTCCCAACTCCTCGGTGAGTGCTCATATTCTGAAAATGAAGGGGTACCTTGATCAACTTGATAACCTGGGGGCAAAGGTTGGCGATGAGATGGCTACCGATTTGATTCTTAGGTCTCTTCCTCCGAATTTCAAGCCATTTATAATGAACTATAATATGCATAACATAGACAAGAGTCTCACGGAGTTGCACGGCATGCTAAAGAACTTCGAGGGGACTATGAAGATAAATGTTGTCAACGATGTTCTCTTGGTTCAGAAAGGCAATGGTCAGAAGAGAAAAATCAAGGGCAAAGTCAGGGAAAAGGTAAGGACAAGGTGTTGTCCGAACCTAAGAGCAAGAAACCCAAATAGGGTGTTTGTTCCTTCTGCAACAAACTAGGCTATTGGAAAAGAAATTGCCAGGCCTGCTTGGAGGATCTAAAGAAGAAGAAGAAGAGTAGTGTGACTACTACTTCAGGTATTAATGTTATTGAACTTAATTTATCTACTTCCTCATCTTAGATATTAGATACCGGATTTGGTACTCACATTTGTAATAGTGTGCAGGGGCTTCAAAGGAGTAGAAGATTAGCGAAAGGTGAAGTTGACTTGCGGGTGGAAAATGAAGCAAGAGTTGCTGCATTAGCCGTGGGCATTTATTTATTATCTTTACCTTCTGGACTTGTAATAAATTTAAATAATTGCTACTATGTACCTGCTGTGAACATGAATATTATATTTGTGTCGAGATTGATTTTGGATGATTTTAAGTTTGTTATTGAGAATAATAACTTTACCAATAGTAAAGAAAATATTTTCTATGTGAATGGTCAATTAGAAAATGATCTTTATGTTTTAAATCTTGATCATGAACATTACAAGTCTATCTATAGCATTAATACAAAGAGATTTAAATCTAATGATTTGAATCCGACATATTTCTGGCATTGTCGTTTAGGACACATAAATAAGAAACGCATTTCTAAACTCCACCAATATGGACTTTTAGACTCATTTGATTTAGAATCATTTGAGACGTGAGACTCTTGTTTATTAGGTAAGATGACAAAGACTCCTTTCACAAAGAGAGGTGAGAGGGCAAGTGAGTTATTGGATCTAATACATACAGATGTATGCGGACCAATGAGCACACCAGCTAGAGGTGGTTTTCGATACTTCATTACTTTTACTGATGACTTAAGTAGATATGTATATATTTACTTAATGAAACATAAATCCGAATCTTTTGAATTGTTCGAAAATTTCAAGAGTGAAGTGGAAAACTAGCTAGGTAAGACAATAAAAGCACTTCGATCAGATCGAGGTGGCAAATATTTAAGCCTAGAGTTTGACGATCATCTTAAAGATTGTGGAATAGTTTCAGAACTTACTCCTCTTGGAACACCTCAATGGAATGGTGTCTCAGAAAGGAAAAATTGAACTTTATTAGATATGGTTCGGTCTATGATGAGCCAAACAGATCTTCCGATATCCTTTTGGGGTTATGCCATTGAGACTACCGCGTTCATACTAAACATAATTCCATCAAAAGATGTTCAAAAGACTCCATATGAGAGATGGACTGGGAGGAGTCCCACATTGTCTTTTCTAAAGATTTGGGGTTGTGAAGCTTATGTGAAGCATCAAATTTCTGACAAGTTAACACCAAAATCTGATAAATGCTTATTTGTGGGATATCCTAAAGAAACTTAAGGATATTACTTTTACAACCCATCCGAGAACAAAGTGTTTGTTGCTCGAAATGGTATCTTTTTGGAAAGAGAATTTATTTCTAAAGGAACTAGTGGGAATAAAATACACCTTGAAGAAATTCAAGATCCACTAATTGGCAATGAATAGCCATTGGAAGATCCACTAGTCTCTTCAAGAGTTGACGAGTCCGATCTTGAAATACAAGATACTCCTCGTAGAACTGGTAGAGTTCATCATGAGCTCGAGAGACTGGTGATAAAAATATGGCACTCATAGATGATGAACCTACATCTTACCAAGAAGCTATAAAGGATCCTGATTCTCATAAATGGTTAAAAGCCATGAAAACTGAGATGCAGTCCATGTTTGATAATCAAGTTTGGAACTTAATTGATTCACCTTAAGGTTGTAAGACCATTGGGTGTAAATGGGTTTTCAAAAGGAAAACTGGCATGGACGGAAATGTGCATACCTATAAAGTGAGACTTGTTGCGAAAGGTTTCCGACAAACTCATGGTATAGTCTATGATGAAACTTTCTCACCAGTTGTCATGCTTAAATCGGTTAGAATTCTGCTTGCCATAGCCGCATATTATGACTATGAGATATGGCAAATGGATGTCAAAACAGCTTTTCTTAATGGAAATTTACTCGAGGATGTGTATATGACACAACCCGAGGGTTTTGTTGATCATAAGAATTCTGGTATGGTTTGCAAATTGCAGCGATCCATTTACGGATTAAAGCAAGCATCTCGGAGTTGGAATCTTCGTTTTGATGAAGTAATCAAAGATTTTAGTTTTATCAAAAATGAGGATGAACCTTGTGTTTACAAGAGGGTTAGTGGGAGCGCAATAGTTTTTCTAGTACTTTATGTAGATGATATATTACTCATTGGAAATGATATTCCGAATTTAACAAATGTTAAAACATTTTTAGGAAAGTCTTTTGCAATGAAGGACCTAGGAGATGCCGCTTATATACCCTGCATTAAGATTTATAGAGATAGATCTAAAAGGCTCATAGGTCTAAGTCAAAGTACCTATATCGACAAAGTGTTGACATGGTTTCGACTGGAAGATTCGAAAAGAGGTTTCATACCAATGTCACATGGCATAAAATTGAATAAGACTCAACGTCCTGCTAATCAGGAAGAACAATATCGCATGAATAAAATTTCGTATGCTTCGGATATTGGATTTATCACGTATGCCATGCTTTGTACTGGACCAGATGTATCATATGCATTAAGTGCAACTAGCAGATATCAATATGATCCCGGTGAAAGTCACTGGACATCAGCCAAGAATATTCTGAAGTACTTGAGAAGAACTAAAGATTCATTCTTGGTTAATGGAGGATTTGAAAGTGAGCTAGTTGTAACAGGTTACACGGACTCAAGCTTTCAAACCGACAATGATGATTTTAGATCGCAATCTGGTTATGTGTTTTGTTTGAATGGAGGTGCAATAAGTTGGAAAAGTTCCAAACATGACACTGTAGCGGATTCAACGATAGAAGCGGAGTACATAGCAGCTTCAGAAGCAGCTAAGGAAGAAGTTTGGATGAAAAAGTTCATTGAAGAACTCGGTGTGGTTCCTAGTATCGCAAATCCTGTGGATCTTTATTGTGATAACAATGGGACAATCGCGTAGGCAATGAAACCAAGATCGCATTAGAGAACCAAACACATACTTCGACGTTTCCATTTGATCAGGGAGATCATTGCTGATGGTGTTATGCCCTAGGCCAAAGAGTTTGTGACCTAGATGATGGATTGTAATAACAAACATAATATTTATTCTAAGATATTTCATATAATTAAAATAGACCATGAATATGCAATTCAGCTTTATGTGATCAAAGTGCGTGACTTTGATAGTAAAACTATAAAGTATTATGAATGCTATTCTAAATCGTCCCTGGTCATTTATAGGATATTTGTGGAGACAAATATACTTGCAGATACATATAAATATATATTTATATACAAGCTATAAAAGTACACACCAGTATATTAGTTGACTAATGATTATGTTTTACTGATCATGGATAAATAGTTATCAAGTCATTAACCTAGGTATATGTTAGAGACCATATACGGACTGACCCGCCATAAGAATGCTACATGTTTTACGTCATTGGCGATTCTAGTAACAAAACGTATTTATAGTCCTTTGACCTGAGATTACCTCGGTTCCCAACATTAGTAATTTTATACTTTAACATAATCTAACACTGCCTTTAACCGGGTAATCATAACGGGACGAGTGCAATCAAGACGGGACTTGTTCCTCTCATAAATGAGAGAGATATCTTTAGGCCTCTTGATGAATTGAACTGAAGAAATGTATGGCCATACTCAAATGAATTAATAAGAGTTATTAATGTCATTTGTTCATGTTCAGTTTAATTTGGGATGAAGAAATATTATTCGATTAATATAAGGATGACATATTACATACCTTATGATCGATATAGATATCACGTGACAAAGGGACTAAATACGTAATTGTTGATTAGGTAAATCGGATCACCGATATTCACTTGAATTGGGTAATCATGATGGCTTTCTAGAGTCCGCTCAAGATTGATAGACTTTTAAGTGTATTGCCAACATTAAGGGAACCTATAGGGTCACACACAAAGAACAAACTGAAACGGGCGCAGAAAATCCTACCGACTTATATGATGAGTTGCATAAGAATGTCATAAAATATATTGTCATCTTTTGTGATAAGATGTGATATATATGTCTATAAAGACTATGAGCACTAAAGATCATGTAATCTAGAAGAGTCTAGATGATGGCATATGGATAATGATGAGTGATGTCATACACATCTTTTAGTGCGAAGAGACATGACTCTTCACCTCTATATAAGGACATAGAGGGCTCCAAATTCACAATACAACACATCATTCTCTCTCTCATTATTTCTCATTCTTTTCTGTGAGACAAAAGAGAGAAAATATATTTTCTAATTTGTATGACACAATTATGAGTTTCTTTTTGTATGACAAAAATGAAAGAGTGTGATTATATGAGAGGAATTATATACATCTTTTGGGTGATAAAATAAGAAGACTTTTCTTATGCAAGAGGAGAACAAGCCACTAGCATATATATTGTTCTTCTTCCCGTTTTAAGAAGTTTGTTCGTGCGGACACCGGTAGAGGGGTTCGTACTTTCGGCGCTTGTGATCTATCCGGCCTAAGAAGATGAGAACGGTTTGTTGAGAGTTTTGGTGGAGACCGATTATGTGTGCGGTAGATGACTTCCGAACGATCCGACCTAGACGGCCCAGACGGACGTAAAATCGGTTAGGACGGTAACCGGTTTAGAGACGCATGGACAACACACATGGTTTGAGCGTCACGGATTAAGCGTTATCCGAAAGGTATCTTTAAGATTTACTTCTTTGATTTAACCATTACGTACGGATCCTCGGATTGGTTTTGCACGGAGCTTTTGTTTTTCCGCTGCGTTATGCACGGATCCTCGGATTGGCATCATAGCGACGTGCGTGTTTCGGTTAAATTGAGTCGGTATATATACTATTTAGATACCATTTATAATTTTGATTTATAATCATAAGGCTTGCATATAGAGTATTCAAGTGTTGAATATTCTTAATAGAAAAGATGCGATTAATGGATATGATCCAAGAGTTGCATCCAAAGGTCACGACCAAAGGATATGATCAAAGGATGTGATCCAAAAGTTACGTCCAAGAGATGCGATCAAAAGATGCGATCCAAATGTCACGTCCGTAAGGTTGCCACGAATGGGTGCGACCAAAAGTTGCATGTGATGTATTGAATTCATGAAAAGATGCCTATGATGTATTAATGTGTAGAAAAATGTGTGTTGACAAAGTTGACCAGGTGTTGACCATGTTGATCATGTTGACAGTTGACTGTTGACCCACTGTGTTGACTGTGGACTATGTTGACTGTTGATTGTATTGACTGTTAATTGTTGACAGTTGACTACACTAATTACCCCTTGACTGTTGACAATTAAATTGGTCAAAAGTTGATTATGACCTGGTTAAAATATTGACTATTGACTGTTGACCTTGTCAAATGTTGATCGTTGACCGAATCAAATGTTGACCAAACAAACATTGAGTTTTGACCTGCCAAATGTTGGCAATGATGACCGCGCCCCGAATTTGCATATATATATATATATATATATATATTATAAATGGATAAATAATCAAAACATAATATGATTATGTTTATATTTGATATATTTGTTGATATGTGTTGATATAATGAGAGAGTGCATTAGGCATAACACATACATCATTGAGATGAAAGAGTTCATCGTCCATCATGAATACATCATTAGGATGACAAGTTTATTTTAAACCACACATCATGGCAATGAAAGAGTTCATCAATTTCTATACATGGAGATAAGATTTCCAAATACAATCTAAGAAAAATTTCATGGAGATGAAACATATATTAGGAAATCTTTATGTTAGTTCATAAGGATCAAGACCATGATATATCATTGTTATTATCTTTATTCTATTAGTACATGTGATGTTCTTTGAATATTGCATAATAACATATAATATTAAATAAAATCCCTCAAAACAATGTTAAGTCATGAAGTGCCGTCTATAAGTCTAAATCGCTCGACACTCTGATCGACCCTGCATAGGTCATGCCAAAGCTGGGTATGTAGGGACAATCTTAGGAGGAGAGAATGCGGAAAATAGGAGCCAACATAGGTCATGCCAAAGCTGAGTGTGTTGGGTACTATTTCGCCGATGATTAGACATGGTTTGACTTAACTGGGCATACGATAGGATATATACGTCGGGCATATGATGCTTATCCTATGTTGTTCAAGAGTTGTATGGGATAAAATTGGAATTATTCCTACCTAAATAAGTTAAGTTCTGGGCGATGATCCAAAGCTCACTTAGGACTTAATTGAAATATGGATCTTGTCGCACTATGAAACTTCATGGATTGAAAGTTTCCGAATCAATGCGATTGAGGGTTATTGATTTGATTAAAAAATAGTGGGAGCCATTATATGAAATATTTAAAGAATAATAGTCTTTACATATTATTTAATTCGAATAATATATTTATTTATGTCTCACAATAGGTCCTTGAGAAGGACATATAGCATAAGATACTTATAATCATTAAAATGAACATGGACAAGTGTTGTCATTAATGTTCTCGTGCTTAAAAGGAACGTAAAAAGTACTCCCAAAGATAAGGGCAAGATGTTGCTGAGGCTTCGGCCTTAGATAAGAAATTAGTATCTTTTGCAGTGAATCGGTTCATTGAAAGAAACCATAATTTCTCGAGAAGATATGAAAAAGGGAATGAAAGGATAATGTGACTACCGCTTCAAGTATTTTTGTTATAGAAATTAACTTGTCTATTTCACATCATGTGTATTAGATACACGATGTGAATCACACATTTGTGAAAATGTGCTGACAAAGTTGTAGACTATTGAGTAAATATGATGTTAACATATGAGTGGCAAATGTAGCAAAAGTTGTTGCATTTTCTCAAGTAACTCATTTATTTACATTGTCTTTTTGGAATTATCGCCGACATAAATAATTGTTATTTAATTTCGACAATAAATTTTGTATTATCTATAGTTCGAGTTTATCACAAATGTCAATTTTCTTTGGAAATGTTCCAATAGAAAAATTACCTTATGTGTTATATCGAACAAGATAATTATAAGTCCATCTATAACATCAATATTAAGTATTTAAATAAGATGAATATTTATTAAATCCATTAAGATGGATTTTTAAATTCCTATAGCAGTCATATTAGTTTTACTAAGCTATTGCTTGGAAAATAGGGCCTTAGGTAACACCCATTTTTTTAAAGGATCAAGAATGTTATATATCTCAGGAGCTAGATTACTTCCCAATGAACAAGTCTGAATTGCCTTAATGTCAGCCAATGTCCATCCAATAGTAGTCTTTTGGCGGGAAAGGTTGTTTGGTTTTCCCTATAGGCTATCAAAGTGTGGTTTTCATTTATTATTATACCATTGTTACCTATGGGTCAATTTGGTTTGAGAAATAGACACTGACCATATGCCCTTGTGGATACTTAAGGATCCTCGGCAAAGGGTATTCTATTATGGGACACGCAATGCATTACAGACTTATGATCATTACGCTTCCACCAGGTTATTCTATTACACCTCTTCTAGAGATTCTAGAGAAAAGAACTTAACGAAACACGCTCACTGCCCCATACCAGGGACAGTCAGCTACTCGGGCCGTTCTTTGGTAAGCTGTGTTGGAAGTTGGCCCAGGTTGGTTTTCTGGAAGCAGCGCCTCGTGGCATGACTCGAAGGTGCGAAGCCAGGGGTGTCAAAAGCAACATTGACGTGCCGCATAAATATAGTCCAATATTCGGAATTGAGGAATGCTTGTTTGACTTTCTCCACTTTGAGCGACTCTCCTTCCTATCTATGCCAAGCGGGGTCACCCACCACACCTGTCACCGACCCAGAGGCACCTAGCACGGCATTCAATGCACTTTCTCGCTAATAAGTTCTACCGTAGAGGCAATTAGTCAAACTTTTTCCACTACTGCATCAACTTACCTTTATCTTCCTTTTCGACTTTCAGTATGGTGGGAACTTGCCGTTGGTTGGCAATCGGCTCTTGGGGCGCGCCTCGAAGGCGAATCGTATCTCCCTTCGAATGATCTCGTACCCTTCCCTTTGGGAGCCCACTATTGAATTAGGTCTCCCCTCCTTTCTCCCCTGTTCCGAGTCTTCTGAGGTGTTAGAGTGAACTGGATCGCGATCGTCGTAATGGGCTATGGCCTTTTCGAAAATTTTCTTCCAGCACTTTCAACCTGTCCAAAACCTCAGAGCCCCGGAAACAAGAATTCTCATAAAAGAAGAGATCAACAAAACTTTATCGGACCATAAGGGAATTTCGATCTATACCGGTACTATAATATCAGATTGGGGAGGAAGATTCAAATTAGTTGTATAGGGGTTGACCGTTCTCAATATTGATATTGCCACGAGAGAAACCTCTTAGCAGGCCACGATAGCGGACTCTGTTTTGAAGTTTCGGATAATCATTCACTAGATTCGGATAATCTTTGGGATTATTCTCCTCTTCGATACAACGAGACCCTCGACCTTTCTCAATTTCTAAATCCATAGAGAAATCGACTGCTTCCGTTAGATTAGCTATACATTTTGACGGAGGTTTGGCCGACTACTCCACTATATTATGGGCTAGGGTAGGGCTAGGCAGCTACTTCTAGCTTATATAGTAAGTGGTCCTTCCGCTTTGGTGTAGTTTGAGTTTGTATTGTACTGAATGGAAAACATATAAATGCGCCAGCTATTTCTGTCCACATTCGTATTCTGCCAATCCCACCGGAAAATCCTTCACTACGTTTGGAGTTGCAGTATGATAAGATGGGCCAATTCCTCTCACCAACCAGTCCAAAAAGGGTCATGACTTATGGAGGTCAATCAAGAGGTGCTGAACTCATTACTATCGCAGAATAGTCAGTTATACCCACACGAGATTCTTTCTTTTCGCGGTTCTTTCTTCAAAAGCCAGCTCCAAATCTGAGTTATCATTTATTAGAAAAGAGGTGAAATGGAACCAGTTCGGGAAAATAGCGTCGGAAAGGTTATTCAAGTGGGCAGAGAAGCAAATACGGCCAGTGTTGAGACGAGATGATTTAAGATATCGACTAGCTTGGACTGCTCCAGCATGTGAGACCCTCTCAGACCTGACATTGAGACCGGCAGAGACTTTGATGTAACCTTAGACCGGCGCACCTAACCCTCTTCTCAACTACTAATGTCAGTCCTGATGTTCCGAGCTATAGAAGCGAAAAACGTATCATGTTGAGAGCATAGAGCGAGGGGAGGAAAGCTTGTAGACACTGGTCTTTGAGATTCTCAAACGAACTCGTATTCGGGGTCGGTTGGTAGCAAACAAAGGAAACTGCGGAATCAAGTTCAATCTTTTTGAAGTGAACCGGACTGAGCTCTTTTTCGAATTGAGAAATGAATGAATGTTCTCGTTCTCGAAACATTAGTCGTCTCTCGATGCGAACGGAAGGACTTGTTGATTGACGGAAGAAGGAATTCATGAAAGGCGAAGCAGTCCTTCATTGCTACTCACTATATCCACAATTGTCATGGAAGACGGTAGACTGATATCATTAGCAGTGACGCGTCCGGGACCACTGACGCGAATTGATGCTTTTCCTTTATTTTGGCTATTACTTCTAAGTACAATTTGTTGGAGATTTTCTATGATCTCAAGCAAGCATTCCTCAATTCCGAATATTGGACTATATTTATGCGGCACGTCAATGTTATGAAATATTGCTTTTGTAAAACACACTCCCTCTAGGTCCCCCAGTAAAACTCTTCGTAATGCAGTAGCCGCTCCTCGTTTCTCGAATGGAAAAAAAGTATCTTCTTTCTGGGAACATGGTCAACCAGAAATTCTGATGTTCGTGATTCTTCATCCACCGATGTAGAAAATGTTCCAGTTTTCCATTCTCATATGAGGCAGGAAAGTGGATGGGTAAGAGGTCGGCACGAAGTTCTTCATCATGCTCAAAAGTCAACCTTTCGCTCGTTGTGGATGGTTTAGAAATCATCAAATTCCCACAAATAGAATGAAAAGTGATTTTGATATTGAAGAAAGAATCAATAAGAGATAGAATAGGACCCTCACCTATTCTTTCTTTGAGAACCGGAAGCAATTTCTCCGGGCGAAGTGATTTATGGCAATCGATTAAATAGATTCGAGAAACGGGACCAAAAAGAGTTTCTTTTATTATTTTAGATCCATTATCTGTAAAAAAGAGAGAGAATCCACTACAAGCACATAATAAATTACCCAACGATAAGATTACCCAGTAAAGATCCGCAGATGGTTTCATAAGTACATACCCCTTCGGATGCTGACCTATAAGCAGATTTTTCTTTTTTTGTTGGATGAAATATAAACATACAACCAGTGCTATTCGAGTATCAAAACATTCCCAATCAGTCAGTGAAGGAAAAAGGTACTCTCCCGAAATAATCTGATTTCTTATACCTAACATTACTCTCTAATAAATCTTACTCAGCAATTTCTCATAAATCGAGTTCTGCTCAAACAAAGGGAACAAGCCTTTAAACTGCTACTGAGACTATAGACGATTCGTGTTAATATTAGACTAGCCATTTGGTAAAAAGAGTCCTCCACTTGAAGCTTTTTCAAGTACAGAAGAACTGCTTGTTGTAACCAAGTGTACACGTCTTGGATCAGACCGTTTGAAGAAGGAAGAAGATTGGTTCTACGAGCCATATCAGTATTCAGTAATAAATAACTCATGATCTGATAAGCACTCACGCTAGCATCCTGGCTCATAGGATCCTGAGACAGACGATTGGAAGCAGCATTGAGAGATATGGTCTTTGCTATGAACTGAAAAGGATCACTTGCCCGCTGGGAAAACTGAATGAATGATTGGTCCGTACCTAACACATCACTATTCTCCACAATCTGACTCGTCTAAGTTCAGACTTCAAAATATCAAAAAGAAGACTTCGTACGACTGGGGGTACCTATCTAGTAGCAGTAAATAGATGATTTCCTCCAAAATGGAAGAAAGAAAATCAAAGTCGCAGGTGGAAAGTCCACCAAAGCAGTACGTCTGGCAGAAGGCAATTCTAGCTCTGAAAAGAGTAGTCGGATGGGAAGTGTACGTCAAATTTTGACCCTAGGTCAGTGTGGGAGACCGCTACGCCCCTTGATCTCGGATAATCATTCACTAGAATATTGTATTACAAACATCCATGATTGTTAAATCAATCTAGAACCCACCCACTGACAAGGAAATGAATACCTATCCCGAGCTTCAGAAGGTGGTAGACTATGGGCTATTAAGTCATACCTCGATCGAGCGAAGAATGAGCTTTCTAACCGGGTGGAATAGATCTTGCTTGGCGGCTTCATCTTGGCGCAAACTGAGATAGTATTGAAACTTGATCAGTGGTACAAGCAGTATAATAAAGCTCCGGACAAAAGCATCCTTCAAAGCATCCGCTATGAACCTAGAAAAGAGTGATGCAACGACTATCTCCAGTTTCCGACTATAGGAGCATAGAATGTAGACTAAGAGAGCTTGCGTAGATTGATCATGCCTGGCATACTAGATCCATCTGACTAATGGCTTGCCCTGTTTTAGAATGGATTCTTCTAGAAGGTATCGAAAAGACTTGACATGCATTCTATTTTATATTCGAATTTCATTAAATTGAACTTGAATCAAAGGAGCAGTAGTCGTCTTGTCGGTTCAAATGGTAGTATTTTAGGCCTTTTTTCCCTTTGAATCCTCCTTTTTTTCACACGAGTATTGGATCCCACCTCTGGTGATGTTATTTCAAATCGAATCTCTTTCGTCACGTGAGTTCTATGAAAATCAAGCCTGTAAGCTAAGGGTCTGCAAGAGAAAGGATTCTTCACCTAGACATTCTTCTAATTTAGGGTTTAGGGTTTAGGGTTTAGATATTGGAAAAGTCAACCTCGACCTTCCACAGCCGAAAATAGTGAAAAAGTCAAATAAGAGGTGTTAAGCTTTTTCATATTCTGGCATCGAGCTATTTTTCCACAGGACCTCCCCTACAGTATCGTCACTGCAGTAGAGTTTCACCACCAAATCGATAAAGAGCCCAACATAGCCAAATTAAGAGATAATTGAGCATGCCATGAAGTTGTGAAAATTTCATAGAGACATTGGCAAATTCCAGTAAAAGAGAAGAATCCGTGCATGGCTTCCCTCAAGAACACGACTCAGCCTAGATAAGAAAACATAATCAAATTTACCTAGCTCCTATTTTGCCAACAACTAGCAAATTTTAGTAAAAAAAAATAGAATAAATCAATGAAAGGTTAGTTTTTACTGGGAACTTAACATTACTATTTTGTTGACTTTCTATGGATCTCAACACAGACTACATCAAGAGCTCTTCTTCAGCAAAGTATACTCAACCGCCCCTCACAAACCTGACCGCCCGAGTGATTGAATGGGAGCTCTCCTATCAAACTATCAAGCTGAAGAATCACAGCGGTTCCGAGGACAAGGTCAAAACTAGCACAAGAGAGAACGAAGCATCTTGAGGAACAACGAAGAGCCACCTTCTTCTAGAAATGGATCTACTGCTCAAACTGAACAGATAGGGCTTTCAAAAAGGATGGAAAGTCTGGGATCTGGTGGACCTACCGCAAGGGCCTTCGGCCGATTTTGGTTCTAGTTTTCCTTGCGACGGACCAAGACACGGCGGTACTTGTGATACTTCAGAACCCTGAGAGAGATATCTAAAGAGCTTCCAATACGTGTAGGAGATATTTTCTCGTTCTCTGGTCTCGTTTTTAGCTCGTTCACTTTTTTTCGAATTCTACAATGGCTAAGGTCAGGCTCTGGCGTGTAGGACCAACTAACTGATAGCTGATAGTTGGCTGATTCCGATGCATTGAATATCCAATCTATCGTCGTAGAACAAATCAATCCCTTTTTGTCTCATCTGGGAGCGAATTTTTTTATTATACCACGGCAAGGACTTATTGACTCTCATACATAGTGATGTATGTTCATCAATGAGTAGGTAGTAGAGAAAACTACTTCATCAGTTTATTGAACCAATAAATTTGAATATTTTGAAAAGTTCAAAATTTACAAATAATGAAGTAGAGAATAAAACTTGGCTTTGAAAAATAAAATTTCTTTGATGAGATCGAGGAGTTGAGAATCAAGTGTTTGATCATCATGATAACGATATCGAACTTTATTAGATATAGTTCGACCGTGATTAGTCAAATATATCTTCTATTTATTTCGGGGTTACGTTCTTATTGCGTTCATACTGAATATAATTCCATCTAAAGCGGTTGTAAAAGACTCCATATGCGATATGGACTGGTAGGTGTATCAGATTATCTTTTATCAAGATTTGAGGATATGATACTTAATTGAAACATCATGCATCTAATCGGATTAGTGTTTATTGTGGAATATCCTAAGAAAAGTAAAGGATATTAGTTCTATAATTAATATGAGAACAAAGTGTTTGTTACTCGAAAATTATATCTCTTTGGAAGAAGTGTTTCCAAAAGAATTAGTGGGAGTAAATTTGAAAAGTTCAAATTCCAGATGCTCGGATGCAAATTAATTCAGATTTCAACTAGTGATTGAGTCTGCAATTAATCAACTAGACTCTCAAGATGTTGAAGAGTCTATGTATATAATATAAGTGTATTCATGTAGATATATTGGCATTTATCTCAGGCCTGAAAAATATAGATTTTTCGTGTCGAATGATAAAAATTTCGTACTCATAGATCATGAGTCCACATTCTATTTCGTACAATGAATCATGTCGAGGGATGAGTGCAATCAAGACGGGATTTGTTCCTCTCATAAATGAGATCGATATCTTTAGGCCTCTTGATGAATTGAACTGAAGAAATGTATGACCATACTCAAATGAATTAATAAGAGTTATTAATGTCATTTGTTCTTGTTCTGTTTAATTTGGGATCAAGAAATATTATTCGATTAAAATAAGGATGAAATATTACATGCCTTATGATCGATATAGATATCGTGTGACAAAGGGACTAAATACATAATTGTTGATTAGTTAAATCGGATCATCGATATTCACTTAAATTGGGTAGTTATGATGGCTTGCTAGAGTCCGCTCATGATTTATAGACTTTTAATTCTATTGCCAACATTAAGTGAACCTATAGGGTCACACACAAAGAACAAACTGAAACGGGCGCAAAAAATCCTAGCGACTTATATGATGAGTTGCATAAGAATGTCACAAAATATATTGTCATCTTATGTGATAAGATGTGATATATCTGTATATAAAGACTATGAGCACAAAGATCATGTAATCTAGAAGAGTCTAGATGATGGCATATGGATAATGATGAGTGATGTCATACACATCTTTTAGTGGGAAGAGACATGACTCTTCACCTCTATATAAGGACATAGAGGGCTCCAAATTCACAATACAACACATCATTCTCTCTCTCATTATTTTTCATTCTCTTTTGTGAGACAAAAGAGAGAAAATATATTTTCTAATTTGTATGACAAAATTATGAAAGGGTGCTTTCTTTTTGTATGACAAAAATGAAAGAGTGTGATTATATGAGAGGAATTATATACATCTTTTTTGAGATAAAATAAGAAGACTTTTCTTATGCAAGAGGAGAACAAGCTACTAGCATATATATTGTTCTTCTTCCCGTTTTAAGAAGCTTGTTTGTGTGGACACCGGTAGAGGCGTTCGTACTTTCGGCGCTTGTGATCTATTCGGCCTAAGAAGATGAGAACGGTTTGTTGAGAGTTTTGGTGGAGACCGATTATGTGTGCGGTAGATGACTTCCGCACGATCCGTCCTAGACGGCCCAAACGGATGTAAAATTGGTTAGGACGATAACCGGTTTAGAGACGCATGGACAACACGCATGGTTTGAGCGTCATGGTTTGAGCGTAATCCGAAATGTATCTTTAAGATTTACTTCTTTGATATAACCGATACGCACGGATCCTCGGATTGGTTTTGGTCGGAGTTTTTGTTTTTCCGCTGCATTATGCACGTTTGAAACCCAATAGTGGTATCAGAGCAACGTGCGTGTTTTGGTTAAATTGAGTCGGTATGTATGTGATATTTACTATTTAGATACCATTTATAATTTTGTTTTATAATTATAAGGCTTGCTTATAGAGTATTCAAGTGTTGAATATTCTTAATAGAAAAGATGCGATTAATGGATATGATCCAAGAGTTGCATCCAAAGAATGCGACCAAAAGATGTGATCCAAAAGTTATGTCCAAGAGATGCGATCAAAAGATCCGATGAATAAATGTGATCCAGAAGTTGTGTCCAAAAGGTGCCACCAAGGGATACGATCCAAAGATTGCGTCCAAGTGTTGCATCCAAGAGTTGCGACCAAGAAATATTATCCAAAGGTCATGACCAAGGATTGCGTCTAAAAGGTGCGACCAAGAAAAGCGATCCAACAGTTGAGTCCAAGAGTTGCGACCAAAGGGTGCGACTAACGGGTGTGACCAAGGGATGCGATTCAAATGTAACATCCGAAAGACACGACGAAAGGTTGAGACCAACGGATGCGACCAAAGGGTTTGACCAAAAGGTGCGACTAACGGGTGTGACCAAGGGATGCGATTCAAATGTCACATCCAAAAGACGTGACGAAAGAGTGCGACCAACAGATGCGACCAAAGGGTGCGACCAAAAGATGCGACTAATGGGTGTGACCAAGGGATGCGATTCAAATGTCACATCCAAAAGACGCGACGAAAGGTTGCGACCAAAGGGTGCGACCAAAGGGTACGACTAAAGGGTGTGGCCAACGGATGCGATCCAAATGTCACGTCCATAAGGTTGCGATGAATGGATGCGACCAAAGGTTGCGACCAACGGATGCGACCAAAGGGTGCGACCAAAAGGTGCGACTAATGGGTGTGACCTAGGGATGCGATTCAAATGTCACATCTAAAAGACGTGACGAAAGGTTGCGACCAACGGATGCGACCAAAGGGTGTGACCAAAAGATGCGACTAACGGGTGTGACCAAGGGATGCGATTCAAATGTCACATCTAAAAGACGCGACGAAAGGTTGCGACCAATGGATGCGACCAAAGGGTGCGACTAAAGGGTGTGGCCAACGGATGCGATCCAAATGTCACGCCCATAAGGTTGCGATGAATGGGAAAAGTTGCGACTAATGAGTGTGACCAAGGGATGCGATTCAAATGTCACATCCAAAAGACGGGACGAAAGGTTGCGACCAAAGGGTGCGACTAAAGGGTGTGATCAACGGAGGCGATCCAAACGTCACGTCCATAAGGTTGCGACGAATGGGTGCGACCAAAGGGTGCGACCAAATGGTGTGACCAATGGATATGATCCAAATATCACGTCCAATAGGTTGCGACTAACGGTTGCGACCAAGAGGTGCGATCAACGGGTGTAATTGACATGCACAACTAAGAGGTACGACCGAAAAGGTGCAATCGCAAGAGTTGCGGCCTCTTGAATTGTCGTGTCTTCATGAAAGGGTGCATACCATGAATTGCCTTTTTTTGAAATGGTGCATGTGATGCATTATTTCTTGAAAAGTTGCATGTGATGTATTGAATTCATGAAAAGATGCCTATGATGTATTAATGTGTAGAAAAATGTGTGTTGACAAAGTTGACCAGGTGTTGACCATGTTGATCATGTTGACAGTTGACTGTTGACCCACTGTGTTGACAGTGGACTATGTTGACTGTTGATTGTTTTGACTGTTAATTGTTGACAGTTGACTACACTAATTACCCCTTGACTGTTGACAATTAAATTGGTCAAAAGTTGATCATGACCTGGCTAAAATATTGACCATTGACTGTTGACCTTGTCAAATGTTGATCGTTGACCGAGTCAAATGTTGACAAAACAAGCATCGAGTTTTGACCTGCCAAATATTGACAATGATGACCGCGCCCCGAATTCGCATTCGTAAGCCTTACATATATATATATATATATATATATATATATATATATATATATATATATATATATATATATATATATATATATATATATATATATAAAGGGGTAAATAATCGAAACATAATACGATTGTGTTTATATTTGATATATTTGTTGATATGTGTTGATATAATGAGAGAGTGCATTAGGCATAACACATACATCATTGAGATGAAAGAGTTCATCGTCCATCATGAATACATCATTAAGATGACAAGCTTATTTTAAACCACACATCATGGCAATGAAAGAGTTCATCAATTTCTATACATGGAGATAAGATTTCCAAATACAATCTAAGAAAAATTTCAAGAAGATGAAACATATATTAGGAAATCTTTATGTTAGTTTATAAAGATCAAGACCATGATATATCATTGTTATTATCTTTATTCTATTAGTACATGTGATGTTCTTTGAATATTGCATAATAACATATAATATTAAATAAAATCCCTCAAAACAATGTTAAGTCATGAAGTGCCTTCTATAAGTCTAAATCTCTCGACACTCTGATCGACCCTGCATAGGTCATGCCAAAGCTGGGTATGTAGGGACAATCTTAGGAGGAGAGAATGCGGAAAACAGGAGCCAACATAGGTCATGCCAAAGCTGAGTGTGTTTGGTACTATTTTGCCGATGATTAGACATGGTTTGACTTAACTGGGCATACGATAGGATATATACGTCGGGCATATGATGCTTATCCTATGTTGTTCAAGAGTTGTATGAGATACAATTGGAATTATTCCTACCTAAATAAGTTAAGTTCTGGGCGATGAGCCAAAGCTCACTTAGGACTTAATTGAAATATTGATCTTGTCTCACTATGAAACTTCATGGATTGAAAGTTTCCGAATCAATGCGATTGAGGGTTACTGATTTGATTAAAAAATAGTGGGAGCCATTATATGAAATATTTAAAGAATAATAGTCTTTACATATTATTTAATTCGAATAATATATCTATTTATGTCTCACAATAGGTCCTTGAAAAGGACATATAACATAAGATGCTTATAATCGTTAAAATGAACATGGACAAGTATTGTCAATAATGTTCTCGTGCTTAAAAGGAACGTAAAAAGTACTCCCAAAGATAAGGGCAAGATGTTGTGGAGGCTTCGGCCTTAGGTAAGAAATTAGTATCTTTTGCAGTGAATCGGTTCATTGAAAGAAACCATAATTTCTCGAGAAGATATGAAAAAGGGAATGAAAGGATAGTGTGACTACCGCTTCAAGTATTTTTGTTATAGAAATTAACTTGTCTATTTCACATCATGTGTATTAGATACACGATATGAATCACACATTTGTATGTGCTGACAAAGTTGTAGACTATTGAGTAAATATGATGTTAACATATGAGTGACAAATGTAGCAAAAATTGTTGCATTTTCTCAAGTAACTCATTTATTTACATTGTCTTTTTGGACTTATCGCGGACATAAATAATTGTTATTTAATGTCGACAATAAATTTTGTATTATCTATAGTTCGATTTTATCTATGAATGGTTATTAATTTATTATTGAGTATAATAATTTTACCATTCACAAAGGTCATTTTTCTTTGGAAATGTTCGAATAGAAAAATTACCTTATGTGTTATATCGAACAAGATAATTATAAGTCCATCTATAACATCAATATTAAGTATTTAAATCTGGCATTGTCACTTGGTCTAATTAAATAAGATGAACATTTATTAAATCCATTAAGATGGATTTTAAAATTCATTTGATTTTGAATCATTTGAAACATGTGTAACTTATTTATTAGACAAGATGACATATATGTCTTTCACAAAGTAAGGTGAAAGCAAATTACTTATTGACTCTCATTCATAGTGATATATGTTCATCAATGAGTGGAGGTGCTAGAGAAAACTACTTCATCACTTTATTGAACCAATAAATTTGAATATTTTGAAAAGTTCAAAATTTACAAATAATGAAGTAGAGAATAAAACTTGGCTTCGAAAAATCAAATTTCTTTGATGAGATCGAGGAGTCGAGAATTAAGTGTTTGATCATCATGATAACGATATCGAACTTTATTAGATATAGTTCGACCATAATAAGTCAAATATATCTTCTATTTATTTCGGGGTTACGTTCAGATTGCGTTCATACTGAATATAATTTCATCTAAAGCGGTTGTAAAAGACTCCATATGCGATATGAACTGGTAGGTGTATCAGATTATCTTTTATCAAGATTTGTGGATATGATACTTAATTGAAGCATCATGCATCTAATCGGATTAATGCTTGTTTGTGTATATCCTAAGAAAAGTAAAGGATATTACTTCTATAACTAATATGAGGACAAAGTGTTTGTTACTCGAAAATTATATCTCTTTGGAAGAAGTGTTTCCAAAAGAATTGGTGGGAGTAAATTTGAAAAGTTCAAATTCCAGATACTGACAATAATGCTATGATGGAAATTAATTCATATTTCAACTAGTGATTGAGTATGCAATTAATCAACTAGACTCTTAAGATATTGAAGAGTCTGAGTATATAACATAAGTGTATTCATGTAGATTATTAGAATTTATCGCAGGCCCGAAAAATATAGATTTTTCGTGTCTAATGATAAAAATTTCGTACTCATAGATGATGAATCCACATTTTATCAATAGACTATGATGAGTCAAGGCTCTAATGATTAGAGACTTTGAAAGTTGAGATATAATGCATGTCAGATAATCAAATTTTGAATTTGATTGATCCATCAGATGGAAATACGGTTTTAGAAGAAAGACCGACATAGATAATGTGCACACATATAATGCATGATTTGTGGTTAAGTTAAACTCATATTATAGACTATGATAATATTTTTCCAAGTCATCATGCTTATGTGTTTCAGAATTTTCTTGGGCATATGTTCATAGTATGACTATAAAAGGTGCCAAGTGGATGTCAAGACGTTGTTTCTTAATAGAAACATATGAAAGTATGTATATGATACAACTTGAGAGTTTTGTCTATCCTAAAATTTTTGAAAAGAGTTTTGCAAGTTGCATAAATTCATTTATGAATTAAAGCAAACATGTCTAGGTGAATATTTATTATTTGATGAAATAACCAAACAGCGTGGTTTTATCAAAAATTAAAGCTAAATCTTATGTTGACAAGAAGTTCAGTCGGAGCATAATTACATGTGATGTGAATTAAGTGCAACAAGCACACATAAGTTTAATCCTAGTGAAAGTCACTAAATAATAATCAAGAGTATGATTATATACTTGAGAAGAATAAAGTATTCTTCTTAGATTATGGTGGATATAAAAACATGCAAAGTATTTGCATATGACAATGTTTGATAATCCATTTAAGAACCCAATCCCTTAAATGATGGTGATCATGTTAGGTCAACTGGTATGAGATACCACATAGATCAATGAGTATGAGATACTTGGATGATTTGGCCTAGTGCAAGTGGGAGATTGATGATGTTATACCCTAGGCCAAAGTGTTTGTGACCTAGATGATGGATTGTAATAACAAACATAATATTTATTCTAAGATATTTCATATAATATTTGCGTATAGGTTATTTTAATATAATTAAAATAGACCATGAATATGCAATTCAGTTTTATGTCATCAAAGTGCGTGACTTTGATAGTAAAACTATAAAGTGTTATGAATGCTATTCTAAATCGTCCCTGGTCATTCATAGGATATTTGTCGAGACAAATATACTTGCAGATACATATAAATATATATTTATATACAAGCTATAAATGTACACCAGTATATTAGTTGACTGATGATTATGTTTTACTGATCGTGGATATATAGTTATCAAGTCATTAACATAGGTATATGTTAGAGACCATATACGGACTGACCCGCCATAAGAATGCTACATGTTTTACGTCATTAGCGATTCTTGTAACATAAAGTATTGATAGTCCTTTGACCTGAGATTATCTCGGTTCCCAACATGAGTAATTTTGTACTTTAATATAATCTAACACTGCCTTTAACCGGGTGGTCATAACGGTTATGATTAGATATACAATGAATCATGTCGAGGGTTGAGTGCAATCAAGACGGGATTTGTTCCTCTCATAAATGAGAGAGATATCTTTAGGCCTCTTGATGAATTGAACTGAACAAATGTATGGCCATACTCAAATGAATTAATAAGAGTTATTAATGTCATTTGTTCTTATTCAGTTTAATTTGGGATCAAGAAATATTATTCGATTAATATAAGGATGACGTATTACATGCCTTATGATCGATATAGATATCGTGTGACAAAGGGACTAAATACGTGATTGTTGATTAGGTAAATCGGATCACCGATATTCACTTAAATTGGGTAGTCATGATGGCTTGCTAGAGTCCGCTCATGATTTATAGACTATTAAGTCTATTACCAACATTAAGTGAACCTACAGGGTCACACACAAAGAACAAACTGAAACGGGCGTAGAAAATCCTAGCGACTTATATGATGAGTTGCATAAGAATGTCACAAAATATATTGTCATCTTGTGTGATAAGATGTGATATATATGTATATAAAAACTATGAGCACAAAAGATCATGTAATCTAGAAGAGTCTAGATGATGGCATATGGATAATGATGAGTGATGTCATACACATCTTTTAGTGTGAAGAGACATGACTCTTCACCTCTATATAAGAACATAGAGGGCTCCAAATTCATAACACAACACATCATTCTCTCTCTCATTATTTCTCATTCTCTTTTGTGAGACAAAAGAGAGAAAATATACTTTCTAATTTGTATGACAAAATTATGAAAGGGTGCTTTCTTTTTGTATGACAAAAATGAAAGAGTGCGATTATATGAGAGGAATTATATACATCTTTTGTGAGATAAAATAAGAAGAGTTTTCTTATGCAAGAGGAGAACAAGCTACTAGCATATATATTGTTCTTCTTCCCGTTTTAAGAAGTTTGTTCGTGTGGACACCGGTAAAGGCGTTCGTACTTTCGGCGCTTGTGATCTATTTGACCTAAGAAGATGAGAACGGTTTGTTGAGAGTTTTGGTGGAGACCGATTGTGTGTGCTGTAGATCACTTCCGCACGATCCGACCTAGACGGCCTAGACGGACGTAAAATCGGTTAGGACGGTAACCGGTTTAGTGACACATGGACAACACGCATGGTTTGAGCGTCACGGATTAAGCGTAATCCGAAAGGTATCTTTAAGATTTATTTCTTTGATTTAACCGATACTCACGGATTCTCGGATTGGTTTTAGATGAAAATTTTGTTTTCCGCTGCGTTATGCACGTCTGAAACCCAACAAAAAGAGTCTAATAATCCATGTTGATGGAGTTTGGAAATTCATTTCCCGTTTATATGTCCTAGACGACAATACCAGAAGTATGCGGGATTCAATTCATTCAATTTAAATCATTTGGTATTAATGGTATAGATAGACTTATAATGATTATGACCATGATTTAAAACATAAAGCCCATTTTTTAATTGACCACTCGCATAGTGGCTTTTGGCAATCCATCAAGTCTTGTCTATATAAATGGTCTATTAGCTATTGTAAGAAACAATCAATCAATTATTAATAAAGTTATTTTCTTGAGTTGAGTAATACTCCCCTTGTATCGTATCTTAGTCTTTTATTCCTCTTTCAATTATTCGCTTCTGTTCGCCATCAATTGGTACCAGAGCAGGTTCAATGACCGCCATCCGTCAATGAAGAGATTGTTATGTCACCGCCGCCCAACTAGTTCTCGAAACCAATGCAAGGAATCGCCTAATGGAGAAATGAAAAGTCAGATACAACAACTTCATGAGTGTATTGCGTTAATGGAGTCCACTGATCGACACCATGAACGGCGACTGAGGCACAATACGCCGAGAAGCACCGCTGACCTACACCGCGAATGCCGATCGAGCCACGATAGGCTGAGCAGCACCCCTGATCGAAGCCGCGACCGCCGACCGAGGCATGGATTTTCGAGCAGCTCCGACCACAACATCAATCATTTCCATAATCGAAAACCTGCCATCTTCAGTGATGAGTTCTCTCCTACAGCCTCGCCTTCAGAGTGAGAGAACTATCATAAATCAACTGATGTGAAAACTACTTTTACAAGATGAGAAACACCATGGATCTTATAAATTATCATGGATTCAAAATGAAAACTGTGTTAAAATAGGAACAAAGTGTTTAGTGTGTTTTTCTATTGGGTCTAAATACTGAGATGAGTTTTGGTGTCACGTAGTACCTACGGATGCATGTCACTTGCTCCATGATGGATCTTGGCAATATGACCGTAAACTTTCTCATAACAATTTTACAAATATCTATTCTTTGAGAATGAAGAGAAAAAGGTGATACTCAAATCGTTAAAATTTGAAGATATACCCAATCAAGTTATTGCAGAAAATAATATCTTTCTCATCAAAACCCCATTTCAAGAAAAAATTGAGGAATATGAGGTGGTAAAAGTGATTATCTCTCAAAACCGAAAGCTAGATGATCTAACAAAACCAAAACATTTACTTGAAGATCTTCAAGACTTTATCCTAGATGAAATACCTACCGAACTTTCATTTGTTAAGGATGCGAAGTGGTATGCCTTGAGATATCAAATTTTGTGACATAATACAAATCACGGAAGGAGCAATAGGAGGCAACGTAAGTGTGGTAGGCTCAAAGAAGAAAATTTAGCGGGGATACATGCCAATAAGGACTGTTTCACATCGAACTGACTTGGAAAGATCAAAACAAGATTGAGCTTTCAGGAAATTATGGAGTCTTAGCAATTTTCAATTTTAAAGATCTCACTCCATATTATGAAGATGCAGAAATAAACTCGGGACAAGTTTATGTGCAGCTGAAGTGAATGAAGGCATTCAACCTTCCATAATTACAAATTAGGAAGGTGATTTATTGGGAATAAGTTTTCTTAGCAAGGAGATTTCGTTATTACCTTGTATTTTTTATTTCATTTTATATCTTTTATATTAGGCAGTATTGTATGAAAAATTTAGTAATAAGGTAATGTTTCTTTTGGCAACCCCTCAGGTCTTATCTATATAAATGGTCTATTAGCTATTGTAAGAAACTACCAATTAATTATTAATAAATCTATTTTCTTGAGTTGTGTAATACTCCTCTTGTATCGTATCTTAGTATTTTATTCCTCTTTCAATTATTCGCTTCCGTCCGCCATTAAACTATTTGCCCTTACCTTTGCCTTTAGGCTTGCCCTTAAACTTCCTTTTCTGCCCCTTCCCTTTCTGAATGACGATGACCTCTCCGGCAACATTCGCCTTTATGATCGCCTCAAAATTCTTAAGCATACCATCCAACTCGGTGATGGTCTTGCTCATGTTATGCATGTTAAAATTTTGGATAAATGGCTTGAAGTTGGAGGTATGACCTAAGGATCAAATCCGTGGCCATCTCATCCCCAACTTTTGCGCCTAGTATTTCAAGTTGATTGATGTACCCTTTCATTTTCAGAATATGAGCACTCACCTAGGAGTTGGGTTATATTTTACAACTAACTAGAGCGCAATACGCATTGTACCTTTTATTTCTAGCTTGCTCTTGGAACATTTCCTTAAAAGCAGCCAATATGTTTAATGCCTCTTTATCTTCAAACAACTTTTGAAGCTCGGCATCCATAGTGGCTAACATGAGACATGTCACATCGGTTAAGTCACTAAGATGCTTCACATAAGTATCTTTTACTTGCTTGGTAGCCATGGAAGTGGGTACCTCATGAATGACCTCTTTAAAGACATAAACCTTCTTTTCTTGCTTGAGAACAATTCTCAAGTTTCAAAACCAATCGAGAAAATTTTTCCCATTCAATTTGTCCTTCTCAAGGACGGATCGAAGGTTCATGTTTGAATTATTGCTGGTTGCCATTTTCTATCGAAAATATGAATGCAGGTTGACGTTAACAATTTGTATCTTGTGCGAGATATTTAATATTAGCTCCCACTATTTTTATTCATGTCAATAACCCTCAAAGTATTGATTCGGAAATTTCTAACTTGAAATTTCATAGTGGCTCAAGATCCATATTTCATTAAGTTCTAAGTGAGCTTGGGCTCATCGCCTAGAACTTAATTAATTAGGTAGGAACCCTTCGAATTATATCTTATACAACTCTTGAACAAATCATAGGATTACCATCACATGCTCGGTGTATTTATCCTATTCTACGCCTCAAGACCAAGTCCGACTTGATGGCTCTTTTAAGTCTAACCATTTCCCGCCTCTTATCCCCCTAAGTTTAAACTAAACTCCGTTGCTTAGGCAAACCCGAGTTAGGATGATCGAATGAATGGTAAGTGTAGACACTTGGTAACATTTTATGACTTAACATTAACTTGAGGGATTATAATGTTTAACTTGGCTTGCACTTTATATTATTTTATAAAGTATTTTGATGATGGCATCACATCACATCATTAAAATAAATAAAATAAATATAAACCCATATAGCATGGCCTAAATGACCGAAATGAGCCAAACATTAAGATCATTTCCTAAGATATAAACAACCACACAAGGTAATGATGATGAACTCCTTCATCTCTATGAAGAATGCGAAGTGGATGGTGGACTCCTTCATCTCCATGAGGAACATATTGTGGATGGTGTCATTTCTTCATCTCCATAAGGATTGTGTGGTCGTGGTTACATACAAATAATTATATAAACGAACGGAACCATACCCGTCGTTACATACATACATACATGACACACATACATCACGCACATCATCATAAACACATTCATTCATCACATATATAATCGGCCATGTAATATGCAAAATATAAACTTTAACCCAATTTACGAATTATGTATAAGGCGTTACTCATTCTAAATTTGGGATTCAGGATTCAAGACATTCAAGAATTCAAGAAATTTAAGAAAACTAAAAGAAACAGATTAGTGAAATAGGATTAAGTCAAAGAAAAATAAGAACTTAAAGTTCATACCTATCGGATCGAGAATTGATTCGATCTCGAACTTGAAGTGGTAGAGCCTTTCTTCTACTTTTGCACAAACCGGTAACGATTATCGATTTTCACCATACACACCCATTCGTTTTAAATTGCCTCCAATCGCTTCTCCAACCGAAATGACTCACAATCAATTCGATTCTCAATCAAATCGATTCTCCAAAATGACTTTCACAAATTCAACCGAATCAATAAGACGCCATGAATCGTTTCATCCTCTATCGGTATCTACACAGAACAATCCTTTAAACGGATGAAGAAATGATATGCTAGTCTCCATTCTTCACGTTTTGTATCACAAAAAATTCCAAAGAGAAATTTGGAATTTTCTTTCTTTTCTCTTTCTCTCTCTTTTGTCTAACAAAATGAAATGAGAATTATTAATGTCATAGGCTGAAATCTGAGAGCCTTTTGGGTATATATAGTCCACCCTTTCAAAGAGGAGTCTTTGCTCATTTAATCCTATATACTTAGTTACTATGTAACCATATGTGTAACGCATCTTATCAAATAAGATGTATGATTATATGTGGCAATAACTATATCACCTTTTATATAACTTATCACATAAGTTATGATTTTCCGTGTACATTTCAACTGTTGTTCTTTGTGTGTGACCCCATAGGTTTACTTAATGTTGACAATAACACAACTGATTATAAATCATGAGCTGAGTCTAACAAGCCATCATGACTACCCAATTTAAGTAAATATTGATGATTCGATCCAAACCTGTGTGTTGTCCTTGTATTGTGTCCCTTTGTTACACGATATCTTTCGACAATTGATCCATGGATATCATATCAGAACTTATTTGGGGGTGAAGTAAAGATCAAGTTCAAACCATGGGGTAAAAATTTAGGGGGTTAAAGTATAAAATTGTTTTTAGAGTACTAGCTTTTGGAAAATGGATACTTTGGATAAAAGATTGGTGAATTGAAACGACCTTGGGTTTTAAAATTATTAATGGACATTCACCAACCGTCGTGTATTATTATAATAATCGAATATTAGTATGGCAATGGTTGAATCTCTTTTCAAACGAATTTAAAATGATTATAAAAACCTTAAAACTTGATTTAATTCACCCTTGAGTGTAGTGAGATTTGTAATGTAAATTTTTATATACATTTTTTATGATTTTTATCCTATAAAATTTACCCTTAAATCACATAAAATGTATGAAAAATGTCTAAAATAATAAAAAATATTTTTGAAACTCTAAATATACTTTTGTGTGATTTTTCAAGAAAAAAGAGTAAAAAATAAATATTTAGAGGACTTGGTGAAAAGTCAAACCCAAACGAAGGGCCGATTTGCAAATTTTGGGCCTAGGATGGCTGAATTCTCCAAAATTATCCGCGACAAACCTACACACACTTCTCGAACCTTCGACAACCTTTTTTCCAGCAACCATCCAAGCGGGACCCTACAAATTCCAAAAAAGACAAAAATCAACGCAAAGAATCGATGAGTTGACAAAAAATCAACCATCCCGAAAGGGATCAAATGGGGTACCAAAATGAAGAGCTTGACGATGAATCCAACGGTACAAATCTCGTGATCAACAACCTTCTAGAACTCTCAATAAATATAAAATAAAATTTGATCAAAATTGGTCAAAGTCAATGTTTGACCAGAACTTGACCAATCCAGAGACATCATGGGTCCCTTCTTCTCTTCTTTAAATTCCCCAAAACATGTTAACAAAAAATCAAATCTCCCCATTCATGTTGCGACATGTGGCAAGCTTCTAACGAGAAAACACGTTTTCTTCTATCAAATCTGTGCAATCTGGATGAGCCAATGAGATAACTCCACGCGTTTTTCTGTACCCTTCTATTCCCTCAGAAAATACGTTCTCAGATTCTGTCAGCTATGATTAACACATTTTGCACAGTACGAGAATTCTCCGACACCCAATGACATCTCGACGCGTGGCTAGCGTGTGATTTGAAAATGTGAGAAAAAATAGTTTGAACCCTCTTTAGTCTCGGTTGAAAGGGACACCTCCACTTCCCGCTCAACATGCGATGAGACTCAACTGGAGACTTCCGGTTATGAAAAATGGAGAAAGAGGCCATGCGTTTTTTGTTCTTATTCTCCTCAAATTTTGAACCAGGCCAACCAGGGATTGATGCGTGGCAATGCATTTCTGATATCGACCATAAGGAATGGATTGTGTCAACCTTATGTAATAAGATAACGTTTCTTGATCCCGAATTTGATCGAACCATGAGTGACATTAATAACTCCTTATTAATTTATTCGAGCAAGGCTGTGCATTTTCTTCAATCAAACTCATCAAGAGGCCTTAAGATATCTCTCTCATTTATGAGAGGAATAAATCATATCTTTATCTATCTCATTCCTCCGAATGTTTCATTATGTACCTAATCAAAAACTGGGAAGTATCCTGAGGATACAGGTATCCGATATAGATACAGCTGCAATATGGCTGTGATACGTAATGGATACGCCACATGACGTATCTGATTTTTTAATAATAAAAAATTTCGATGCGTTCAGGATAAGGCATGATATGTTAGGATATGGCTGGGATAAAGTTGGAATATTTCTGTCAGGATACTTCTGAGATATTTTCACTACACATTTTGGTCCATTATACATTTTCTAACCATTTTTTTCAATAAATCAAATTTTAACCCACATTCAAACCAATAAAAGACTTATTTGCATTTTATAATTCATATTCTTTTTTTTTTCTCTACAACTCACATAATTAAAAAAAAAAATCAATTCCCGAGAAAGTCAGAATAATTGACTTTTGTTAAATCAAATCTTGAATTTTACAAACATTAAATATCGAGTATGTGTTTAATTTCATTCACATATATTTTGGTATTAAATTTAAAATGTTGATTATTTAATTAATTAATTAATTATTATTTTATAAATATAATTAAAAAATAGATATATATAGCCGTATCCGTATCCTAAATGTTTCGAGATTTGCCGTATCTTCATATCCATATCATATCAGATACTATTCTCTTATTCGTATCCGTGCAACATAGGTTTTCAATGATGTATTTATGTTTGTAACATAATAAAATATGGTTATATAAGATTAAAGAATTCTTCATAACTATTGCATGTATTGTTTGGTTTAACAAAAATAAAATTTGGTTTATTTAGCTTGATTCAAATTCAATTCTAATTTCATTCGGTTTCATTCGGTCCGGTTCAGCTCAAATCTAATTCGCTCCATTTTAATTCGATTGGATATTATCTTGTTCGGTTTGAACTGAACCAACCGAATGAATACTCCTAGATTCGACTATACAAAATTAACTTTCATTTAATAAATGTAACAAAAAATAGCTTCAAACATGATTAAGTTATTTATTCTAGATGCAGTTAAAAGATGAGATAAAATTCTTATACTTATACTTGAGGAAGTTTATAAAATATAATTTGAAACACAATTTATACGATATTTTTTTTTTTTTTTGCTGTAATATGCTATAAAAGATACTATAAAAGAAGCATGCTATACTTGTTTGTTTCTTATGTAATATGTCATTTATGATCCTCTATTGACTCCTCCACAAAAGAAACATTTAGAAAAACATTATAAAGTAAGGAGAAATTTGCAGAAAAGCCTCTAAACTTTTGACAAATTGCAAAAAGCCCCTAAATTCTTAGAAATTTCAAAAAATCCCTTACTGTATTGTAAAAATTGGGAGAAAAAATTCATGTTGTTAGTTAAGAGTTACCACCGCTAGTTTCATAGTTTAAAGCTAAAAAAATATTTATAGTACTAATTAATATTTTCTCTCTTATAAGATTTTTAATGTTAACTAACAATTCTTAATCTTTATAAGGAAATATTAGTTAACTAAATTAAGTTAATTAATATTTCTTAATTAAGTGCAATAAATGTTAATTAATTTTAAAAGTCTTGTTTCAAATAATTTTTCTTAAACTTAATTAAGAAAATTGTAAAAGTTTTTTAAATAAACTTTAAAATTTCTTAACTTTAAATATCTTTTAATTAAATTTTAAGATTTGACAACTTCAAATATTGTTTAATTAAACTTCAAGATTTTCTTACTAATTTATTTTAAAGGACAGAGATATTAATGGAAAATTCGGTGTACATTTTTCATACAATTTACTTACAACTTTTTTAATAATTTTCCTAAAATTTTCTTAATTAAGGTTAAAATATATTGTTTCAAATAATTCCAAATAACATTTTGTAAACTTAATTAATTGGCTTAATTAAGTAAATTAATATTTCTTAATTAAATTTAAGAATAATTAATTTAATTTAAAAAATCTTATGAGAGTGACAAATTTTTATTCCAGATTAAAAACATATTTTTTAAGATAGAAACTGCAAATTTTATTTGAGATTAAAACATATTTTTTTAAGATATAAACTTTGAAATCTTACTTCGAATTAACGATAGGGGCTTTTCTGCAATTTCGGGAAAATTTCAGGAGCTTTTTACAAATTTCTCTAATGTAAAATGGAGTATTATCACGTGAGAGAGGATGGATAAATTGTGTGTGAGGCTGGTGTAGATGAATTGTCTTCCATATCAATGAAGGTTTACATGGACCCGGTCTATTAAAATACTAAATAATAAAATGCTTCTTATGTTCCGGTTGTACTTTTGTCCGAAATTTAGTCCCCCCAAGCTTTATTGTAGTAAGGATGAAGTCTTTATATATCTTTTACATCTTGAATCCAGAGTTCTTACAACCTTTGGACCTGCCTCTTATGTGTGATCATATGGGCTTATTGGATTGACAAATATGGCCGAAATAATTAGAAATTACCAGAGCCGGTAATAATTTTTTGACGGGTGAATAAGGACCCGTCACACTTTAGTGTATACAAAATTGTCCACAGAAAATTAAAATAATGGACAGATGTCAAAATTCCCCCAAATCAGAAGCTTTATATTGGTATATTTCGTTCATTTTTTATTAATAAAATCTCTTACATTAGTCAAATAACTATGATTTCGTTTATTTCGACGATGGCATTGGTGCTATAAAGTTTATGAGTTATTATATTATTTCTCTAAACTGTGCTTATTTTATTTCTAGAAACCAGACTTGTTTATTTAATTCATTTTTGTAAGTTGAGTTTGATTGTATAAGTAGGCCTTATTTCATATTGGGCTTGTTCTTTAAATTAGTTTTTGTTTCCACAAGTATTAAAACTTAATTTTTTGGGATTCCCATATTTGATGGGTTAAGAAACTTTACTGACTATGTACTATAATTAAAACTTAATATTTAAACTGGGTTTATCTTGTGGAATTATGCCTACTAATAGATATATTTTCTTAAAAATGGGCTATAAATGGCCTTGTTAGAAAAACTACTATATGTTTTATGACTTCTTTTATTTTTAAATTAGACCTATTTCTTTCAATTGGATTTTGTCAATAAAACGGTCTTGTTCAACAAATTAAACCTATTTTGTTTTTAATTGGACCCATTTCTTTAAATTGGGCTTATTTTCCTTTTTTTTGTTTATTGAATTAAATGCCTTATTTCCCTATTTTTTTTTCATCTTATGATGTTGTAATTAACTGGAAAAGGGGTAGAAACAATGAATTAATTTTGTAAAATTTGCAGAGATTGCTACTTTAGTGAAACTCCAAACTATTTGACAATTTTTAAATTCGTTATATTTTGTGAAACTCTCTTGACCTTTTTTTCCTACAAGTTTGCTTTTATTTCTAGTAGGCGGTCTTTGTTTTGGAAGTTGGACGTATTTTTATTTTAAATTTGGACTCTTTCTCTAAATTGAACATTTCTTTTATTGTGACTATTTCAATAAGATAGGCCGATTCTATATGTTGAACTTTGAGTTTATTTTGTAGATTTAGTTCTAAAACCAGGCCTTCATCTTAAAACTTGGTTTATTTTTGTTATGTCAGTTTGTTGTACCGGACCTATATTTATTGTTAAGCTGGACATACTATTTTTTCAATACAATAATATTTATTTAATTAATACAACAATACTTCTCTTTGATTTTTTTGTTTTTGAATATTCAAGAAATGAGGTGCAAAATGCAGGTCTTTTTTTCGGTAAATTTCCCTCTATTTTTATAAGTTGGATTTGGACCTATTTCTTTGATTGAGCTTGATTGTAGGCCTTATTTCACGAATCAGGCGTATAATTTGATTGTGATCCATCCAACAATGGCCATAGTGTTGGTTTTATGTCCTAGTTCTTTGTAAATAAGACCAAATTGTATATGTTGTGTGAATCATATAGGATTAGTACCCTAGGCCAAATGTATTTGTGCTAGGAAATGAATTATGTATTAAGACATTATTATTTATTCAATAAAGATTGTTTCTTATATATCTGTGTGTATGGGTTGTGAATGTAAATCTTATATCAACCAAGAATGACACTTCGGGTTCACGTCATCAGAATACGTGATTCTGATAGTAGAACTGTGAACAAACGAATGACATTTTAAATTGTCCCTAGTGATATGTAGGATGTTTATAGAGATAGACATACTTCAGGTAAGAATCTACATATCCACACTAGTATATTCGCAGGCTGGATGATCATGGTATGCTGATCATGTACATAGAGATGTCAAGCCTGGAATATAGATACGTGTTAGAGAACATGTACTGGACTGACCACACTATGAGAATATGCATGGTATTTATTAGTGATTCTCATATGAATAGTGTGTTTGTTCCTACGACCTGAGGTCACTATGGATTCCTGTATATGGAACTGTATACTTTAATATGATCCTACGTCATCCGTAATGGAATGATCATAAGGGTCATCATTAGGTATGCACTGAATCATGACGAGTAATGTGATTGACCAAGATGGGATTTGTTCCTCTCGTCATGAGGGAGATATCTCTGGGCCCCCTGATGAACTAGGACATAAGGAAATGCATGGCCATGCTCAAAATGGATTAACATGTGTTGTTAATATCATTTTGTATTTACTCAGTCTAATTCTCGATCAGGAAAAAGACTTTGATCAAACTCAAGGATGACATATTACCATGCCTTGTGATCAAGACGTATATCGTAGAACAAAAGGAATAAGCAAATGTCTATTCATATAGGTTTATGATCGCTGATCATTTCATTTAACATGGGTAGTCATGACATCAGTCTAGAGGTTACTCATGACTTACGATCTTTAGAAGATCGTTGTCAGCGTTAAATGGAGCCTACACGGTCACACAATGAACTCCATTCATACGGGATGAATATGCCTCAAAACAGTTAATACATATGATGTATAAATTGGTGAACGAAATAATCAATTATTGGATAATTGATTGAACAAAACAGTGTCATTCTGTTGGCAACTGAATAGTTCAGTTTCCAACGGAATATATATGGAAATTATAATAACCTTAGCTGCCAAGTATTTCGTTATGGAAATACCTATTCCGTTGACAACGAAATAGGCGCAGATTAGGGTTTTAGTTATAATAACTGAGCAATCGTTCGCCTCTCTCTCCAGTATAAATAGAAGAGCAAAGTCTCTCTATTCTATACACAACTTAGAATCCTTAGAGGCCGTCTTTTACACAACGTACAATATACACGATATAAATACGGGAGGTGAATGGAGATCTCCTTCCCCATTCATTCTCTCTCTTCAAATTTGATTGCATACGCACCTCCACAGCCTAATTTTCTTGGTGTTTTTTCAAATATGATCCTACAAAACTCAAAAATATCATTATGATCCTCAAGGCACAAAAAATAAAAAAATTAAGCTTCAAAATAACCCTAAAATATTTAAAAAAAATGCTGAAACTATTATTAAATGATAAATTTATAAAAAAATTGTATATGAAAATTATTTAAATGTAGCAAATATATAGACAACAAAATAAAGTTTTTTTAATAAGAAAAAATAACATATTTAATATTAGTAGTACAAATAGTTGACTATACGGCAACCAACTCGCTTCATAATATATTAATTAATATTATAAAATTCATCAAATTAAGAAGTATCATACAAACACAATGAACATCTGTCTAAAAAAACACAATGAACATATATAAATGCATATAGAAAACGTTCCATCAAATTAGGAGCGATATATTGATGACCTATTGCGTAGTTTTACATAATGAGATTCGGTATATGTGGAATCAAATAATTTTTTTAGTTATTTTTCGTATGAATCTTATATATATTATCAATAATATGGGCACAAAAACATATATTTTTATTGATGGTTATGAGATTCTTGATAAATGTCAAAAAATACATATATAATATAATATTCTAAATACATGAACAATATAAAATATATATGAGCGCATAAGGTGTGACCATGTAAAATCTTAAAAATACCATGTATACCTCCAAAATATGTCTGAACGAACTTCCATCTTGCTTATTTCTCCTTCTTGGCTTCTGAAGCTCGACTTTACGAACCTTTTTGCTCTTCCTAGGGATGAAGAGCTTGATCGCTCACTAATCTCCCAAACAGGAGATCTCTACTCGTATCCACGTTGAACTTCAATACTTTCAGGAGGCTCTCACAAATTCTCTCTCTCTTTCTTTGTATTATAGCTGTCTAGAGGCTCTATATTGTGTGTCTAATAGAGGGGACTGCTCCTATATTTATACTAGAGAGATATTCCAGACCTATCCCATTGTCGACGGGGTTATTCCGTCGACAACCGAATAAGACTGCATTCTATATGTGAAACCTTGGCTACTAAGGAATCACTTATTATGTTCCCAACAGAACCAATCCGTTGGCAATGAAATAAGGCTGATTTTGCATAATCAAACATCTAATGTTTGATTATTTCTTTCACCAATTTATTCATCAGGTGGCCCAGAGATATCTCCCTCTTAACGAGAGGAAAAAATCTCATCTTGGTCACTCATATTTCTCATCATGATTCAGTGCATACCTAATGATAACCCTAATGATCATCCCGTTATGGATGACGTAAGATCATATTAAGGTATGCAGTTCCTCATACAGAAATTCATGGTGACCTCAGATCGTAGGAACAAGCACACTATTCATATGAGAATCACTTATGACATATACCATGGATATTCTCATAGTCTAGCCAGTCCAATACGTGTTCTCTAATACATACTTATATTCCAAACTTGACATCCCTATGTCCATGATCAGCAGAACATAATCATCTAGTCTGCTACTAGTGTAGATATGTAGTTTTTTACCTGAAGTATGTTTATCTCTATAAACAACCCACATATCACTAGGGACGGTTTAGAATGTCATTCGTTGGTTCACAGTTCTACTATCAGAATCACGTATTCTGATGACGTGAACCCGAGGAGTCATTCATGGTCGATCTAATATATGTAAATATATTAGCCACCCATACACTCATTCATATATGAACTGAATAAACATGTATCTCATAATCTAATCTCTAGTCCAACACTTTGGCCTAGGGCATAATTCCTTCAGTCTCCCACTTGCACTAGGTCAATCTTAAGCATCCAATGCTTATTAGCCAACATGACCTTCATGTTCTACTAGCGGGAAATATACGCCTATCAGATTATAGAAATTTACATTGCAAACTTGTAATGTCTACTATTGATCTTTATTATTAGTCGAGAACTTCTAAAACAAGCGCATGTAAAATTGTTGCTCCATTCTGAGCGACTCTTTGTTCATAACATAGATCGTCAGGCCTTAAGAGAAATCGGGACCACTCCAAGTTTCAAGATCAAGTGCTTGATCCAAGCATACATATTGTCCGCTTCTAAAGCGACAATATGGTCTTGCTTGAGTTACAATACCTTATTTGGAACTCTTTCCAAATTACTGTGTTAAAAAAATAAACGAATTGCGATAATGATCCATGTTAGAAAAGTGTAATCTTTTACCACTACTTAGCTCCTCATAGATCGGGATATCTTAGTTATTCATAAGAATTTAGATATTTATCTTAGGCATCAAATGACTATAATTTTCTCTCTTATGCACAATACATTGTATGGCTTAAAAAATCTTATTCATGCCGTTATCAAGAACTGTTTCTTGTATAATGAACCTTTCAATAAATGGATAATAAGCGCATGTCTTCACTATATGAACATCATAGGCAAGAATTCTTTCTTTCATATTGAACTCTTACAATATATATTGTTGAAAGCATAGAATCCAATTCATGTGCCTTTCATTGTTCATATTAGTGCCACAAACAAGAACTCTTTCTTGGATATTGAATATTCAATATATGGTTGAAAGTATAAAATCTAATTCTTATATCCTTATATTGTTCATGTGAATATCATAAGCAAGAACACTTTCTTGCATGTTGAACATTTCATCTTATGGCTGAAAGTATAGAATCTCATTCGTTTATCTTTTCATCATTCATATGAACACCATGAGCAAGAACATTTCTCGCACATCAAATTCTTTCAATGTTTTACCAATGTGCTTTATCTTATATCCAGAAGTCTGTATAGACTTCAACTCTTAACTATTGGGATGTGTAAGTTGTTGTAATGCAAGAAGATTGTTATACTCCCACTAAATTTCTTGAAATCAAGGTAGTCGCATCTATTTTGATTAAGTCAAATTCTTCAATTTACTTTGTCAAATAGATTCATCCTGAGATGCTTGCTTTAATCCATTCACGAATGAATTTACCTTTCAGAATTCTTGCGATCACAAAACTCTTGTCATGTATCAAAGATACATCCACAATAAAGTTCCTATAAAGGAATGTGAGTTTTATATCCTTTTTCCATCATTCACAATCCCATTGTGCTATAGAAGTTAGAATTCGTAATAGCAACAAATGAGAACGTCCTTTTACTATAGCCCATACTATAGCTACTTTCTTTGCTATTTGTAAGTTATCCATGTATTGTATGCAATGGTCATGAAGCCATTGGATACTCCAATCAAGTTCCAAACATGATTGCTTGTATATGCATTGCATCTCAGTTCTCATGGTCCAACCATTTTGAGAACTGTCTCTTCACCGTCTCCTCGGTAGAAAGTCGACTCATCCTCTATAAGCATCTTTTATGAGAGATCATATCTCTCAGCCGAATGTATACCAGGTCTGTGAGGAGGACCTTATGTTTCAAGTATGGCCTTATCAACTACTTGATAGCTTCATTAATGGTTCATCACTAGTATGTGGACCCTTTTGAGAAGTATTACACTCTCACTGCTTCTTTAGGAGATGATATCTCTTTTAAAGAAGTCTGAATTATGAGTAGCAACCAATTTGAACTCATAATGGATGTAAAATAATATCGAGTTGATATTCCAAAAAGATTGTTGTGTTGACACTGTCAAACCTTTTGACACGAGTCGTACTTCATTCTTTACAGATAATTTGGGACTATCTCAAACCCATATCACATATGGTGTCTATTTGAACCTTATGATATTCAGTATTTAGTATATTCAAGAGTACAAACCTATAAGAATCTCGGAGGTATAGACTGAATCTTATTCAATAAGTTTCATTCCCTTCTTTATGTGTGCACGTGAGATGCCGCATATAGAATTAATTGTGAAATATTTTTCACAATTTCTAAGATAATTGTCAAACTATTTACTCAAATACTTGTCACTTCGATCTGATCGATGTGCTCTTATTATCTTGTCAAGGAGATATCAAATTTCATTCTTAAATGCTTTGAACATTTCAAATATTTTGTGTTTCATTAAGTAAACCTTTTACTTAAAACACTTTAATATAAAATTATGATATTCCTTATTTCTAGCCAGCTTGCTTTTTGTCTCTCATGCATCTATATGCATGAGACTCAACAAACTAACCCATCAACTTCGTGATGGTTGCCCATTCTTGTCATCCTGTTCGATAAATAAAATCCGCACGTCTCAATTGATCCTAGATCTAGTGAGTCAAAATTTCCACATAGGGTGGAGTTTTAGAAATGCGATTCTTATTTTGTGACTTAGATGACATTGCTAGAAGTATGAAATCAATGGACTTATTATTTAGCATATAAAGGTTATTTTCTAAGTGAACATTTCAAATAGACAAATCTAGGAAAATTTTATTATACCAAATAATAAATTTTACAACCATTTTAATGCTAATGTCGAAATAACATTTATTTAATTACAAGTCCACAATGGCTAAATCTATAAAATTCTAGAGCTAGTGTATCAACTCTTGCTTCATTCCCCACTTGTAGGTTGACTTCTCATCTAGCTAATCTTCTACTTCTGAGTAATATCCTGCACAATCAAAATGTGAGAATTACAGTGGATATCCAATATTCAAGTAGAGATTTAGAAAGAGGAATACCTGAAATGGCAGCCATTGATTCTTCTTCTTAACATATCTTACATCCTGCTCTCTAGTGATCATGCATAGAACATGCAATCACTTCTTCCGGTTTCTCAGGTTTAGGCAACTCCTTGCCTTTACTCTTGATCCAGCTCTCTAATGCGGCTTGTCTATTCAACTCCCTTTCCCTTTCAATCCTGAGGGCATCAATGACAACTTTTGCCTCTATGTCCTTCTCTGCCTCTTTAAGCATCTTATGCAATTCCGTGATCGTCATCTCCATCCGACTCTTATGATATTCAGTAATGAACAAATCAAACCTCGGAGGAAGCGATCCAAGAATCATGTCAACCACGAATTCCCTTGAAATAGGCGAAACAAGTCTCTTTAAGTAATCAATGTGACTTCTCATCTTGAACACATGAATATCCATAGAAGAGCCATGAGCCATCTTGCTCTTAATTAATAACTTGGTGAACTTGTAGCTCTGAATAATAGCCTGTTTTCGGAACATTTCCCTAAGTGCCTTGAACATATCATAGGAATTCATAAAATCTATCTGCTTCCGAAGCTTAGGTTTCAGTCCGGCTAACATCATCCAGGCTACTTCATCAAAATCATCAATACACTTCTGATAAGTATCTTGAATGACTCTAGAAGCGGTCGAGGGCGGTGGATTTGGGATGGGTTTCTCAAGGACATACAACTTTCCTTCACTCTTGAGAATAATTCTCAGAGTCCCGAACCATTCAGGGAAGTTTGTGCCATTCGAGAAACTATTTCCATGATGTTTTTAAATAATATTTTCAAAACCCTAAAATTTATTATACTAGAATTTACTAAATTTTAAATATAATCGATGATTATTTCCTTAACGAACGCTCTGATGCCACTGTTGGGGAACCCGTAGCCATGTAAGTTATATGCACAACGGAACCTGCGGGTTAAACCCTCCCTAGAATCATCATAAAGGAAATAAAGGTACGAGATTATGTTATTAAAATCTATACATCGGATCTTCCTGATCCGGGAGAGAGAAGCGGATGTAGGTCTGAACGAACTTCCGTCTTGCTTCCTTCACCTCCCTGGCTTCTGAAGCTCGACTCTGCGAATCTTCTTGCTATTCCTAGGGATGAAGAGCTTGATCATTCACTAATCTCCAAAGCAGTAGATCTCTACTCGTATCCACGTCGAACTTCAAATAGTCGGAATAACCAGACTCGGCTAGACGAGTCCAGAAATACTTTCAGGAGGCTCTCACAAATTCTCTCTCTCTCTTTCTTTGTATTATAGCTGTCTAGAGGCGCTCTATATTGTGTGTCTAATTGAGGGGGGCTGCCCCTCTATTTATACTAGAGAGATATTCCAGACCTATCCCATTGTCGACGGGGTTATTCCGTTGACAACCGAATAAGACTGCATTTCATATGTGAAACCTTGGCTACCAAGGAATCACTTATTCCATTCCCAACATAACCATTCCATTAGCAACGGAATAAGGCTGATTTTGCATAATCAAACATCTAATGTTTGATTATTTCCTTCACCAATTTATACATCATATGTATAGCTGTTTTGAGAGCATTTCTTTCCCGACTAAACGTTGTTCTATGTGTGACCGTGTAGATTCCATTTAACGATGGCAACGATCTTCTAAAGATCGTAAGTCATTAATAACCTCTAGACTGATGTCATGACTACCCATGTTAAATGAAATGATCAGCGATCATAAACCTCTATGAATAGACGTTCGCTTAATCCTTTAGTTGTATGATATACATCTTGATCACAAGGCACGGTAATATGTCATCCTTGAGTTTGATCAAAGTCTCTTTCCTGATCCAAAATTAGACTGAATAAATACAAAATGATATTAACAATACATATTAATCTATTTTGAGCATGGCCATGCATTTCCTTCAGTCCTAGTTCATAAGGGGGCCCAGAGATATCCCTCTTAACGAGAGGAATAAGTCCCATCTTGGTCACTCATATTCCTTGTCATGATTCAGTGCATACCTAATGATGACCCTAATGATCATCCCGTTACGGATGACGTAAGATCATATTAAGGTATGCAGTTCCTCATACAGAAATCCATGGTGACCCTAGGTCGTAGGAACAAGCACACTATTCATATGAGAATCACTAATGACATATACCATACATATTCTCATAGTGTGGCCAGTCTAGACGTGTTCTCTAACACGTACCCATATTCCAGACTTGACATCCCTATGTCCATGATCAACAGAACATAATCATCTAGTCTGCGAATATACTAGTGTAGATATATAGCTTCTTAGCTAAAGTATGTTTATCTCTATAAACAACCCATATATTACTAGGGACGGTTTAGAATGTCATTCGTTGGTTCAAACTTCTACTATCAGAATCACGTATTCTGATGACGAGAATCCGAAGTGTCATTCATGGTCGATCTAATATATGTAAATATATTAGTCACCCATACACTCATTCATATATGAACTAAATAAACATGTTTCTCATAATCTAATCTCTAGTCCAACACTTTGGCCTAGGGCATAATTCTTTCAGTAACATATAAGATATTTTACGCTATAAATAGACCTTTGTAATATGTAAGAAAACAACAACAATTGAATACAATAGAATGAAAGATTTCCCTCTGTATATTCTCTCTTTCTCTCCTCTTTGTTTTAATTATTTTATAATACGTTATCAGCACGAATCGCTCTCGATACGTCAAACAAATATATTTTCACTTTCGATAATGATATCATTAGGTAACTCTAAAGGTGCACTAACATGGAAAAAGGTAAAGCGAAATTTGATATAAAGAGAAAAGGAATAATGTTTCATTTTGAATTTACTCTATTATTTTTTTTATATTTATTTGATGTTCTTGCAATTTTCTATTTATTATATTTTTAATTTGTTGCATTGAAAGTTACAATTAAAGAACTATAAAGCAACCTGAAGTTGAAACTTATAAACAACTTGAAGTTGTAAAATTACAAATCAATTTGAAGTTATAGTTTATATTATGAATATGAATAAAAATTGGTTTGGCCACGTTATACATGAAGAAGACGTGTGCATCATTGAAATTAGTATTACACATATCATTAGTAAAAGTAAAAGATACTTCTCTCGTTTGATAATGAACGAGGCAAAAACTCAAATTTATTTTAAGGCTCTGGAAGAGCTAATATATACAAAGGGGACAAATTAATTATACATATTCCCCCAAGTCTTTGAAGAATTTATTGAGTCTTCAAGATAGCATCAAGAATGGATATCATATAGAGATTATAAATGAGATGAATGTTGAGTATCTTTGTATTCCGAAATATATTCCAGGGAAGAAAAGTATATTATAAAAATTACCGGTTTCTTCAAATGGTTCATACAGTTCAAGAATTAGTACAATAGAATCATACTCAGTAGTAAATCAGAAGTTTACTGATTTAAATATATTTATTCTTCAGAATAATAGATTAAGTCCAAGAATATTCTTTTAGGTGAATTGATCTTCATCTTCATGTGCATAAATAAAAATTAAGTTTCAACTTCAAATGCAGTAATATATAAAGAAATGAATCTGCAACTTTCGGTACAAAGATATATAACTTAAACTTGTACACTAATGTGTTTCATGAAAAAAAACGAAGAGAATTACGAGAATCATATCTGATTAGTTGCAATTCCAAAATGAATGTTGCAGTATATATAAAATGGATGACATATATGAGACTAAGGTAAATAAGAAAATGAGAATATGCAACATGATAATAATTTGTAAATGATTCTGAATGATATATACGTTTGATGTTGTAGAAAAGAACATTTGTTAAGTACCAGTTGTACACCAAAAGATTTTGTTAAATTTTATAGTCTCTTTAATAGAGAGAAAAATATGGTTAATTATGTTTATAAGTGAAGACCATTTCAGTAATCCCCATAACACAGTTGTGTGAAAGATTTTCATATTATTCAATTTATTTTTCTTATTGAATTACTAAAGAGAAATAAATATTCTCAATTTTTATAACCGGAATTCCAAAATAGATGATAAATTTATGTCCAGAATACAATAAATAACTAACATAATACTTAAAATGTTAATTATTTATCTAATGTGACAAAAATGAAGGCAAATATTGATACAATATCATGTATCGTAAGTGTAAATGAAGACTCCAGAAGAGTCACTACTTAGTCGTCTACAAAATAAAATTTATGATAGATTTTTCTCTCATAAAAAAAAAAGAAAAAAAGAAAAAAAAGAGAGATCGTCTAGTATGGATTATTAATCATTCATATGTTGTGAAAGTTTGTGAAAGAGGCAAGACTAAAATTATGTTTGACACTGTGATGGTCATAATAAGACATTGGATATATATATGTCATACACCATTGAATCTTGTGGAGCATTATTAAACTTCGTTAAAAGGTAAACGAGAAAAATAAAAGAGTTACTTTTCCTACCATAATAATGAAAGTAATGATATCGTGAGATAGATCAAACGGCACATTAATAGAAAGAAGGTATTTTTTCCTTTTATTATATTTTTATTATATTATCATTATTTTCTTTCTTTTAATATTACTAATATGAATCAAAGTTTTTTTGTGCACAATAAGAATTATAAATATGTGTGAATCATTGATAGTGGATAAAATTAAATATTATAAATATACTTTGTCTTGGAAAACATTCAATAGTTATGATATCGAGACTATGACTTAGTCAAATAATTATGTAATTAGAAAAATATTGTGTGAAAGAAATGTATATTAGAAAAAATTACAGTTTTCTATTGATTTATTACGTTAAGTCATATTTATTAGTAAATCAGAAGTTTATTGACTTAAACTTATTTATGTTTTTCATAATAGAATGGACCGAAGCATTCTTAGAATGCAATTATGATATGTATGGAACTCCAGAATGTAGATCTACCATGCAGAATTTTAATTTTATTATAATGAACAATATATATGTGCCAGAAGATCCAACATACGGACAATCGCAATACAATAATCTTGGAGACAATAAAGAAATGCATATTGTATTATTGAAATAAAACATATATTAGAAAAAATATTTTCTATGTCCACTAGCTTGTACAATACAATGCTACAATAACGAACAAGAAGTTCTTCAACTCAAATGGAAATCCGCATGTTGTAATAATGAACCAGAGTTTATTAATTCGAATGCAAATACTCATGCTACAAAATGAACCAGAAGTTCACTAATTTAAATAGCTACGCTCACACTATAAATTTAAAGAAAAATTTATGATTTAGAATGACAATTTAGATTATGTTGTAGCATTGATCATATTAATGTCAAATATCGGTATCCTCCCCCCCCCCCCCCACCCACCCACCCACCCAAATCATAAGTCAAAAATGGTGAAGCTAATTCTAGCATTGTTAGAATATACAGCTATGTGATATGCGTGCCACTAGCACCACATAAATGCACTAGCATTGTTAGAATATATAGAATGTGATATGCATGCACCACATAAATGCACCAATATAGATTTTAAGATAATGTTGGCAATATGTGTTGAATATGCAGCATCCCCAATAATTTAATATTTTGAATCATTGACATAAAACGTATTCACAACATGATATGTTAATTCTTAATTTGACGAGACAAATTTTTGTAAGAGAAAATCAAAGAGGAAATATTTTGTCTCATTTTGACTCATGATCCTTATATATGAGTCAGAAGTTCAAAGATAGTTTATTTAAATAGTAGATCAATTGTTATATGCACATGTTGATATGAGTCATCTATATATGCTAAGAATATCCCATCTATATATGCTAAGCATGCCTGAAGCATGGTAAACCATTATGAATCAACATATGAAAATCTCATAATAAAAAAGCGAATAATCAAATTACTGTTGTGAAAGAATTAAATTATTTAATGTAATAACTCGTTCAAGTCCTAAAAAACAACGTCATGGTCTTAAGAGAAAACTAATGCCAGCATTGGTGGAGAAATATATAAGCTAGAAATACTAGAAATGAGATATAATGAATCCTCAGTTTATCAATTAGATCCTCAAAAACGTTAATATAAACTAAAAGTTTATGAATTTGTAACACATTACAAATATATTATTTTTATTTATTCATACAATGATTATAAATCATATATTCCAGCATTGAATGAACTCCTGCTTATATCGAAATATCCTTGGATAATTCTAAGTATGATATATGCCAGAAGCATGGTCGACCAAATCGGTTCCAAAAAATATAAAAATTCCGAGAAAGAAGAAATAGCATGATAAGAAAATTGACATCACTCAAAATTTTAATAAGTTAATCGTCCTGAAGATGATATTGAACATAAAAGAGTAGGAGACATAAGTGAGCAAATAATCTTTGAAAAGGTTCGGGTAACTGATAACACTAAAAATGTTGAAAACGATGAGATCTTAATAAATTTTGTCTCTACTAATAAAAGGATAAAACCGAAATAAAATCATGATTAAATAAAAGCTTGCAATGTGATTGCAATTAATATAATAAGTGAAATGAGGATCTTGAATTAAAATTAATCGTATGTCGACATATTGAATATTGGCCATAAAAGAAAGATGTGGTTAGAACATCATTATATTCTCTTGTGAAATGTGAAGTTTTGGACTTGTAGTCGAAACATCTAACAACGTACAATGGTAATGTACAAATGAGTGTTTGTAATAACACGTATTAAGACAAATGAAATTGTGAAATACAAAGTAAGAATTGTAACTGAAGATTTTATATGCATAAGGCACATCCATTGAGTACTCTAAAGATTATCGATTATTTGATGTGAATAAAGATCTGTATACAACCTCATAAAGATTATGGGGAAATTATTGGTCATGAAGTACCAAATTTTAGTGTTATTAGCACACTAATTGATCTTGCTATTAATATAATATTTGATATGAATTTTTTTTAATATATTAGATCTAGTAGGTATTAAGACAGTATTAATTCTATTTTGCAAATGATTTAAGATTATTTTATTTTAATATTTCTAGATCTTATTAGTTATGTAGGTGCAGGATATTTATTAATTCTGACAAATGATGATTTTAAACTGGTTATTTGTGGAACCAAGTTGTAGGAACCCTTTTATACAAGGAAAGCATGTATTCCTTAATGATGATAATAAGACGACATTGATTTTCGAAGATAATACAACATGTATATGGCAGAGTTAGAGGAATGATATATAAATATATTTGTGAGGGAGAGAAAGAATATTTTCTGCACTCTTTTTTCTTAGTCATGGTTTTGTCCCATAGGATCTTCCTGATAAGATTTTTAATGAGACAGATGCTTGATGCGTATGAAATTAAAGATAGACATCCAAGATGAATGTTATGAATAATATAAATGTGGATGTCCATAACGTTTTGGATTCATAACTCTAAAGATGTTATGTATTCCTTTTGACTCCATTTAATATTATGTAACATATAAAAATATTTTACTCTATAAATAGACCTTTTGTAATATGTAAGAAACAACAACAATTGAATATAATAGAATGAAAGATTTCCCTCTGTATATTTTCTCTTTCTCTCGTCTTTGTTTTAATTATTTTATAACAAAAATAATAATATCATACAAATATAATATTAGCTAATGTGAAATATTCACCTACATTCGGCGAGAACTAAAAATATTTGTGCTAAAAAATGAGAATTAAAATACTTGAGTTGACTGTTCTGTTCAAATTATTTCGAACGGAGGCTAACATGAAAACAATCCCAAAACAATTATTAAACTAAAAAAATCTTCCCTCTCTGTCTGCATTCCGCTCCGCACCGCACCGCACACTCTTTACACGTTACACACACTGAAAGTCTAAAAACCTCGCGCACACGCACTCAGTAACAATTCCTATCCTCAACCATGGCGAGCGAAGATCATCTGGTCCGTCGATCTTGTACAGACGTCAAGGATCCGGGCAATCATGACCGTCCGGTGATCACCGGCGGAGACGCGGCGGAGGTGGATGAGAAGCCGCGGCGACCGAAGCGTGTCGCCTCGCTCGACGTCTTTCGTGGCCTCACTGTCTCCGTGAGTTTCAGTTCTTTTGGATTAGTAAACGAAGGAGTGTGTTTGACTTGTTTGATGTTTTGTTAAGGATAATTTGGCGGAAAGAGAGTTCTGAAAATTGAGTGGGTTCTTAATGTAGAGTTAATTAGTTTTCTCAAAATATTATTAGTTCTAACGCGTAAGTCTTATACAAATAAAATGGTTTGAATTAACTATTAGAAGGGGAGTAAGTAAGTTAGCTGTTTCTGGTGTTTTAGCATTTTGAAAAATCTGTAATTTTGCGTCTATGTCCTCTAAATATTACAATTTTGTTTGATTCCTCTATTTAGCACAAGGCCCTTAAGACTAGTTTTTTTAACAAGCCCAATTTAATTATAGTCTTCAGAAAATTACAATACTTTCACAAAATCGTAATGTCTATGTGCTTCAAAGCTGGAACTTTGAAGGCGCATTTACCAATTAAATCTTACTTTTAATATGATGCAACTAATATATTCCATAATCCTTTTAGTTTTGGTACCAATTGGTAAGTTTGCCTTAATCAAACAAATAACAAGATGAAAACACGTTCCATTAGAAAAGCTAAACTCTGTGAAAAAGCACATGCACTTCTCTACACGTTATTTATTTATTTATCTATTTATATCTATTTTTCTTCAGTAAGATTTAGCAAAAACTAAAAAATTAAAATCACCTGTACAGTTAGATAACAAGTACATGCATCTGTACAGATTTTCTTATAATGATTGGATGAATTTAATGAATTTGCTGTTTGTTTTTTGTGATGTTTTTTGGAGGATAGTTGATGGTGTTGGTTGATGAAGCGGGAGGAGAGTGGACGGCGATGAATCATGTGCCGTGGAACGGATTCCATCTCGCCGATTTCATCATGCCCTTCTTCCTCTTCATTTTCGGCCTCTCCATCTCTCTCTCTCTCTCCCTCAAGGTACCTTCGTCTTTTCCTCTCTTCCTTTTTTTTTACCTTTTTAATTATATCAAGTGTTATGATATAGTGTTTTTTTGTTATTCACTTGTATTTAAGTATTCTTCTTTTCTTATTCACTTGTATTTAAGTTCTATGAAACCTTAGATTAAACCCGTAATTTGAGAATATTTGTATTAAACCGATTGTTTATAGGGTAGGGTAGGGTGATTAGCCTGAGCTTTTGAGATTACTTCCTATAACTAAATTCTACAATTTTGGTTGTGTTAATGACATTGAGAGATGTATTTAATTTATTCTTGTTTTATTCTAGAGCGCCAATTAGGGACAAAATGACAGAAATTTAATGAAAATAAGGTATCCAGCTTTATTTTTTAAACATGTTGGAACTATGCTAGTAGAATATCTGACCCATTTGTACTGATATTCATCGAAATTTCTTCCGGAATTAGCTATTTACATAAATGCCACTGTTTATGTGGCCAATTAATGTCACCCTTTGTGTAGCTCGAATCTAACTTCCATTATTTATTTATTTTACTTTTTATGTAGTGAATTCCGGACCGAGGCCGGGCCGTGAAGCGTGTTGCTATTCGGACACTTAAATTGTTATTTTGGGGAATCCCTCTTACAAGGTATGTTATCCATTTCATTTCAAAATGGACATGTACAGAGCAGTTCCTTTACTGTACCGTATCAAACTCAACGAAACTCTTACTTTATTAATTAATATTTTATTGATTTAATAATTCATTTATGTTTAGACTGTGTATTTGAATGAATTGGGGTTTCCAATAAGGTTTTATCAGCAAAAGAACAAAAATAATAATACAAACAGTGGCTGAAAATGATACTTACTATTTTTTGGGTTTGAATCAGCCTTTACTCTACCGTACAAAATTCAACCATAGTTTTGCTTTATTTTATTGTTTATTTATATATGTCAAGAGTATGTCTTTGAATGAATAGGGATTTGAAATTAGGCAGCCAAAAGCAAACAAAACAAACAGTGGGTTAAAATGAATGCTTTCTAATCATCTCATTTAATTTTTAATAATTGATTTATCTTATGGAGTCGACATGAAGCATGTAAGATGGTGCGGATTTTTGCAGGTAACTTGCTAATTAATTTAACCATCCTTTATATTTAACTATTTTATATTCACTTTGTATTTAATTTTAGCCATCCTTTGTAGAGTTTTTTTTTTTTTTTTTTGAGAATCTAAGAAGATAGAGTTTTTCTTTGTAATTTTGAGAAAAGTTAGGGGGTTTTCTGAAAATTTCGGTTGTTTCTTTGTACATGAGAATTTGAAAAAAGATGGTGGTTTAAGGACGAAAACCTGAAAACTTATCGTCAGTGCCCTCCTTTTAATATTTCAAAAACTTTACTTGAAGTTTCATGTGTGCATGTATAAAATAGAGAAATGTCATGTAGGTCTTTGCAAAACATAAGAAATGATCGAAATTATCATTTTTTATTTATTTATTTCAGATATGAATATAAAGGCGGAACAGAAGCGCCATCACAGGTGGAGACGCAAGAAGACGATTGGCGTGTAATGGCTTTTTTGTAGTAATTATTATTATATATTTATATATTATTATTGTTTGAAATTACAATTTAGAATCTGGCCTTTATGTTGGTATTTCTACTTTATGTGAAAAAATTGTGTAATGGATGTGTAATGAAATGCCTTATTTTCCTTCTTTTTTGTCTTTGCTTTATTATTGTAATTATAACTAGAGAATATGAAAATTGCGTGGACTGTGGACTATGATCTGATTTTGTAAAATTTTGAGAGAATTCTATTTTATTTTTATTTGTATTGTTTGTTATATTTGAATCAAGTGTTTCAGCTTCGGTTCAATAATTAGAATGGGGGCTATGATTTGATTTTGTAAAATTTTGAGAGAATTCTATTCTATTTTTATTTGTATTGTTTGTTATGTTTGAATGATTGTTTTAGCTTCGGTTCAATAATTAGAATCTCTTGTTTTATACTTTCGTAAAGGAAAAAACATTTAGACTCAATAAAGAGAAGAAAAAGCTTGACTTGAAAAATGTACTGTGCTTGTTCTCAAGGATGAGGTAATTTGTAGAATTCATCTCCAATTTATATAGTTACAAGGAAGTTTATTTTCTTTATACAAGCAGGACGTATCCTCCCTCTTAAAAATTCGTATGTTATATTGTTGAAAAGTTTTTGAATGGATAAAAAATCCAAGTGCAGACAAACATGATCTCCATTTCATACGTCTAGACTTCGAATCCAAATACATCACAACAAAATACTAAATCAATTTAAATTCACAAAATCACAATCAAATCCACAATCAACAAATTCCAACAGATACATAAAACTAATACTAAATCAACTCATACTAAATGAACCAAACCTAGAAAAAACGCTACATATCCCAAACATGATCTCCATTTCATACGTCTAGACTTGGAATCCAAATACATCACAACAAAATACTAAATCAATTTAAATTCACAAAATCACAATCCAATCCACAGTCAACAAATTCCAACAGACACATCACAACTAATACTACTCATACTAAATCACACTACATATCCCCAATCCCCAATTTAAATTTAAATTCACAAAATACTAAATCAATTTAAATTCACAAAATCACAATCAAATCCAAAATCAACAAATTCCAACAGATACATCAAACTAATACTAAATCAACTTATACTAAATGAACCAAACCTAGAAAAAACGCTACATATCCCAAACATGATCTCCATTTCATACGTCTAGACTTCGAATCCAAATACATCACAACAAAATACTAAATCAATTTAAATTCACAAAATCACAATCAAATCCACAATCAACAAATTCCAACAGATACATAAAACTAATACTAAATCAACTTATACTAAATGAACCAAACCTAGAAAAAACGCTACATATCCCAAACATGATCTCCATTTCACACGTCTAGACTTCGAATCCAAATACATCACAACAAAATACTAAATCAATTTAAGTTCACAAAATCACAATCCAATCCACAATCAACAAATTCCAACAGACACATCACAACTAATACCACTCATACTAAATCAACCAAACCTAGAAAAAACACTACATATCCCCGATCCCAATTTAAATTTAAATTCACAAAATACTAAATCAATTTAAATTCACAAAATCACAATCAAATCCACAATCAACAAATTCCAACAGATACATCAAACTAATACTAAATCAACTTATACCAAATGAACCAAACCTAGAAAAAATGCTACATATCCCAAACATGATCTCCATTTCATATGTCTAGACTTCGAATCCAAATACATCACAACAAAATACTAAATCAATTTAAATTCACAAAATCACAATCCAATCCACAATCAACAAATTCCAACAGACACATCACAACTAATACCACTCATACTAAATCAACCAAACCTAGAAAAAACACTACATATCCCCAATCCCCAATCAACAAATTCCAACAGACACATCACGACTAATACTAAATCAACCAAACCTAGAAAAAACACTACATATCGCCAATCCCCAATCCGCAATCAACAATCAACAATCACCAAATACCCAATAAAAAAAACTAACGCATCACAATCCACAATCACATAATAACAACAGATACAATCTAAATCAAATGTCCAAAATTTGAATAACCAACAAACCTCAATAATCCTCCTTTGGCCGCCACGACACATCTTCGACTTGGAAATAATAGTCATACAGTCCAATCGGCTCCTGACAGGCATGATAACGGTTGATCTTAACCTAGAAAAAACACTACATATCCCCAATCCCCAATCAACAAATTCCAACAGACACATCACGACTAATACTAAATCAACCAAACCTAGAAAAAACACTACATATCGCCAATCCCCAATCCGCAATCAACAATCAACAATCACCAAATACCCAATAAAAAAAACTAACGCATCACAATCCACAATCACATAATAACAACAGATACAATCTAAATCAAATGTCCAAAATTTGAATAACCAACAAACCTCAATAATCCTCCTTTGGCCGCCACGACACATCTTCGACTTGGAAATAATAGTCATACAGTCCAATCGGCTCCTGACAGGCATGATAACGGTTGATCTTGTACCCACCCAAATCTTCGCGACTCACACGCATTGCAAACTCCAAAATTGAGAAACGGAGACTACATTTATTTCGACCTTCGTCCAGATTTTCGTCGTCACCTTCGTAAAGATCTTCACTGTCGCTAGAGAGACGGGGGAGAAAAAGATCCAATAAATCTGGAAACGGCATCAAACGGTTGCCATAAACATTCATTGCCCGCAAGCCCTGTTTACAAAAAAGAATTCAATCTATCACATAAACATTAATTAATTGAATCAATAGTACAGGGAAAAGAGACTAGACTTACTGATACAATAGTTTTACATTCCCCAATAGTCTGCAGCCAGATTTTCAGATCCCGTCCTGACAACTTATTCAGCATAAGGGGCGCACTAACCACCTCCTCAGAATTTTGAATTCTGAGATGACTGCCGTCGCGTCTCAAAAACCGCATTCTCTGAACCGACACTGCTTCTCCGTGACCAACAGCCACCAGATGGAATTCATCGGCCGGCAATGGACCGGTCATGGTAGGCTTCGGAAACGGCTCTCTCTCAGCGCAAAGTCTAAAACTTTGGTACCATTGATCCTGGTTTAAACACGCATCACCAAATTTCTTCAAAATCAACCGAAAGATGAGATCTTTGGCCTTTTTCTCCTGCTCGTAATACTCTGGTGTGGATATCTTTCTAGTGTAAAGCTGTTTTATGGACATGACCAGATTATCCTCATCTTCTTCCTCAACTTCTGGTTCTTCACTTTTTTCTCCTTCTTCAGTTTCTTCTTCTCTCTCTTCTACTTGCTCACTGCTATTAGTAAGGGAGAATTGAGAATATTCGGAATCAGACATTTTTCGTTGGTGTAAAAGCTTGGGTTTGAATGTTGAACGATGGATGTAAGAGAGGAAAAGACGAGACAAGAGGCCAAGACAAGAGATAATACAAAGAGACAAGATGGAATGGCTGTAGAATTATTAAAATGAAGAGGAAGAGAGTTGCATTTATTACATTGGGGAACAAACGGCTAGTTTTCCATTGGTCTCCATTAATTTAAATTGGATATATCCATTTCATTCTTAAAATGGGGAACAAACGGCTAGTTGTCAATTCCATACTTATTATTATATTTTCCAGACATATCAAATTAATATTTATTGTGTTTAATAAACTCATGTTAAATAAATAAATCTAAATAAAAACAATAAATAAACAGATAAATAATTGATCTTCAGGATTTACTTTTTTAGTTGCGTGCCTTAATAACATGGTCAATATAATGAAGAAAAAAGATATATGAAAAAGCGTGATAAGACTTTTCACTGGCAAGTAGTGGTATAAAGTTACTTTGTGTTTTTTGGAATGTTTTGCATGTAAAACTGTTTTGACAAGAACTGAAAAAATTATGACAAAAAGACTTTTTTATCTTTATTTGTACACATATTAATCAATTGAGTTAAAAAATATTAATCAATTGAGTTAAAAAATACAAGAATATATCACTCTTTATTGTTGATTCCTTCTCTCTCCAATGTAATTATCATCAAAACCTTCAAATTTATGAATATTTATTAAAACTAACTAATTCTTTATAAAATATGTTGTTAACTTATTAATATTAATTATTTTTGTTCATGAAATCTTTAGAAATTTTAATATTAATATACTTATTCAAATAAAGGTTGATTAAGAAAATATACTTGGCTAAATACTTACAAACATATACAAGAATAAAAAATAAATTTTCAATATTATGCAATTTCATGAATTCATAATTGCTCCATAAACACGAAATAGTAAGTAAATAAAAAGGCCAAAATGACTAACTAATATTTTCTATTTATAAAAAATCTTATAACGGACTAAATAAATTAAAATTTTATTTTTTTGTAGAAGAAAGCCGTTTCTTTTTTCAAAATTATCAATTGCGCAATTTATTTTAATTCGTTAGTATTTGAATATAGTATTATTTTTTTTTTATCAAATAGCATTTGACACTTAAAATATTATTTTTATTTTTCAATTTTAATTTAGTTAGTCCGTTATAAGATTTTTTATAAATAAAAAATATTAGTTAGTCATTTTGGCATTTTTTATGTACTTGTTTGTTGGTTTTAATAAATATTCATAAATTTGAAGGTTTTGATGATAATTACGTTGGAGTGAGAAAGAATCAACAATAAAGAGTGATATATTCTTGCCATTTTTAACTCAATTGATTGATATGTACAAACAAGAATAAAGAAGTTTTTTTGTCTCAATTTTTCCTGCTTCTATCAAATCATTTTCTGCCTGTATCATTTCCCATCACTTCTCTAAAAATAATACCACAACAATCTCTCTTGCCCACAACCAACCACTATCCTCCCAAATCCGGCCAGATAAACGATTTGACAAACGTAACTTCTAAATTCGCCCCTACCATTTCTCACCAAGGAAAACTCAACACCAAGAAGCCATCTCCATTTTATTGTCCATTTGGGTATATTATTTAAAGACCAATTAGTCAATCCATTTATAAAAAATGGAGATCATAGTATATGCACAACAAGAAAAGAGGTAATAGAGCTTCCGTTTCTGTTTCTTTTCATTAGAAAACTTCCGTTCTTTTCATTTTTCTTTCCTTTTTTTTCTTTCTGTTCTTAGCTAGAGCAAATTAGGCCTCCTCATCATTGTCTCTTCTTCTCTTTGCAAAATTTCATCTTATTTGGCAACCTCAGATCCTCAACTCCACAAAAAAGAAACAAAGAAGAGGAACTAGAGAGAAGAGGAGTTATTGCATCTTCTAATAATAATTAGGTAATTATAATAAAAGAAATCATTTTCTCTAAAACTTTAGTTTTTTATACAAATTTAAATATTTAATAATGAAAGCTTTATTTAGCACATATTTGTTATATTTAACGTAGTTTTGTCTTTTTGAGAAAAACGAACACGAAAATAAGGGAAAGTCACTCGCCAACAATCCAACAAAACATAACCGGGAAAGTCACTCGCCAGCAATCCAACAAAACATAACCTTTGACCTTCACGGCTACGAAAGTGAAAACTAGAGGTGGCAAAATCTGACCCGACCCGAAAAATCCGCCCGACTGACCCGAACCCGAACCTGACCCGATTCGAAGATGTTGACAAGTCAACGGCCCGAAATCCGACCTGACCCGAAACCCGAATGACCCGAAGAACCCGAAACCCGAATGACCCGAAACCTGAATGGCCCGAAACCGGAGCGGCCCGAAACCCGAACGGCCCGAAACCCGAACGACCCGTAACCCGAATTACCCGAACCCGAACCCGAATGACCCGCCCAATTTTCGAAACCTGAATAACATGAAGCTGGATATTTGTGTGCTGATTTTGCCATAATTATTAGACTTTCTGTAATTTTACATTGAAAAAGTTGTATATCTACATGTGTTATGTATATAATGATGATTTTTTAATTCTCACATCTTATGATATTAAATTATTAATACATTAATGAATTAATATTTTTTAATAGAAAACTTGGTTTGTTATAGTGAACTCAATTTGTATAAATAACACATAACTAATAACAACATACAAAATTAATATTATATAATATCATGCAATAAACAGCTAAACAACAAAATTAAACCAAGTTCGATTTTTTTTTATTTTTTCTGATTTTTTTCATTGCCCCTCTTAAATAAAAAATATAGTCAAAAATATCATATATAATAGATATATCCAAATGTATATGATTATATTTTATTTGAATCTTTCCATATTTTTATAACTTAAATTTTTTTTTTTCATTTTATTCCATTTTTTTAATTTAAAGATAATACTTTAAAAAAATCAAATTCTCCGATTCGACTCGGCCGATTCCAATCAGAGTCGGATGATTCTAACTACACAGACAATGAACGAGTCAGATCCTGATTCCAATTTTAGGAACTACGAAAATTAAGTCGAATTTTCGATATTTCATCTATCTATATACAAACTTGAATTGCTCAAAACACAGACCAAACTTTTTCGAAACACAGACCCGAATTACCCGAAATACAAACCCGAATGACCCATAACCCGATTGACCTGTAACCCGAACCCGCTTGACCCATAACCCGAACGACCCGAGACCCGAACGACCCGAGACCCGATCGACCCGAGACCCGAACAACCCGGTACCCGAGCGATCCGATACCCGAGCGACCCGTGACCCGAACGACCCGTGACCCGAACGACCCGGAACCCGAAATGACCTGACCCGAACCCGGCCCAACCCGCCCATTTGCCACCTCTAGTGAAAACGCTCCTCATCAGCTTTGCATAAAACGCATGAACGTACCGAACAACTCGCAACCGATTTGCTCAACGACCTCCTAAATCACATACCCACAATACAAGAAACCCTAAAAGCGTCAAATCCACAAAGTTTCATAACGTCATACTTATGTCATTTTAGGGGCATTATTTATAAATATATATATGTTAAAGAGTATGTATATCAATTCGTTTTTAAAATTGATATAAAATAACTTGATATAATAGCATTCATAAGGGAGTTAGATTGAAATTATAAATCTTTGGACGGAGCTGAAAGAATTTCGGCAAAATAATTATAAGTTAGTTTGAAAGTTGAAAAATATTTATATTGGAGTATCAGATAAGCGAAGGTACTAGATGTTAAAATATAAAAATGTATTTATATATTATTTATATATTATGAAGGCGGTCAACAAATTAGGAAATATTATTTTTGGAAATAAAATTTCTTGACAATGAGTCTTAGTATTTTCATGTATTATGTGTTAATTGGGGCAATAATTCTTTGGATTATTTTCTTGTATTAGATATGACTATCCTATAAATAGAGTGGTAGGGGTAGAGTTTGATTCATTCCAACAACAATAATATTTTGTATTTCTTTCTTTCTCTTGTAATAATAAGTTTATTTTATCTTTCAAGTTCTATTGTTCAATCATTTCTTCTTCTATTATTGTTCATTCTTGGCCTAGTGTGAGCTTATTGCTACATTATTATTTCCGCTGTTGATAATCATAATGTCACTGCTGGTTTAGTGCTGCCGTGTTACTGCGCAGTCACTGTTGTTCTGTTTCTCTGTTAGCGACGCGGTTATCTGATTCAGTCTTTATGTGGCTGTCTTATTTCTTTATATGGTACCAGAGTTTCAAGGGTGATAGACGACGACGTTGGCGATAGACGGTGTTGTTCTCGTCCTCTGATTAGATTGTTTATTACGACATCCATGGAGTTTGGATGTCGGGTTAGTGAACTTGGTATTGAGACTCTAAATCTTTCGAATTATTTTATATGAAAGAGTTGTATGGAGTCTTGTATTAAGAGTGATGAGTTATGAGAGTGTTGTTGAGACGGAGATTGTACCGACGCGAATTTTTCGTTCCGGGACACCATTTTGTTGTGATGTATAAGTACAAGTCAAGTTTTTTTTGATGCCATGTCTATGACAGCTGAATGTTAAGAATACTTTCCTGTATGGTGTGGATGTCCATCCTTTCCTCTCTATGTTGTCTTGTGTAGATAGTTTGTTCCAGAGTAGTAGCCATAAAAAGAATCTTACTTTGTGAGGGGCCATTATTTCTATGGTATTGGCTGCCTCTTTTGATATTATTATATTTATTAAAGATGTTTATTTGTAAAACTCAAATGAAGATTGATTATTGATTATGAAGAAAATGTACCGTATTTATCACCACCTTGCATATTTTTCAAATTTTTAGCATGGTCTTTATTCAGAGTTGAATAATTAAATTTGTTACATTGAGTTATTGGTAAAAAAAGTTGTGCTGTAAATTTTCGTCAGCAAGCAATTGCTCACTAGATCGCTCTTGTTTTGCTTTGTTGAGCTGTGAGGGTTTACCAGTCCATGCGACTCTTTGTGTCAGTTTGTGATTTATTTTTGAGTTTGATGAGTTGGAAATTATATGTGATTCCGATTTGTTATGTTCTAAAACTATAGATTGATTCAAATAGTTAATATTTATTTCCGTCATCATCACGGTTATTTCTCGGGCTCTAATTTGCAATAGACGTATATACTATATAATACATATTTTTTCTGAATGACGAGATTATCATGAATTTTTCATATCTATCTCAAACGTAATCTTTAAAATATAACTTTTGGTACAAGAAAAAGTTCATAGCGAATAGCTCAAATAATATGTATTCTTTAAATAATTAAAGAATGTGAAATTACGTACACATTTCTACTGACAGATTAAAATTCATTTTTTAAAATAAGAAAAACTATTGAATTCCCTCGAAATGGACAATATCAAATTAGGAGACCCCTAACAAACAAAACAAACATTACAAAAAAATTATATTTGAGAACACGATATGTACCCACCGGATTGTTTATGCCAAATTTTTACCTTAAGTATACAAATGTATATTTTATAAGGGTGGCAACAGGTTGGATATTATCTGAACCAGTCCGAACCGTATCCGAAAAAAATACTCGGATCCTTATAAAAAAATCGGGACCCGGCCGGATCTGGATCGGACCCCTGTTTTTCAGGATCCGGATTCGGATACAACACTAAGAGTTGGAGACGGATCCGGATTTGAATATTATTCATATATTTAAAAACGTTTTTTTAAACCCATTTAAATGTACCCTGTTCTAAAACAAACTCAGTACCCAAATTTAAAAACTAGATCAGGTTTAACTTTCAACCCGACCCGTAACATGGTACATATATAACTGCTGATACGTGTTCACTATGTGATGGGTGACATGTGTCAGTTCCTCACTTAATTTGCACCTATCGAACTTTAAATAGAAGTAGGAATTTGCCAACTACTTTTGACATCTCCCTTTTTTTATTCTTTTCAAATTTTGAATAGAATCAATCATTATCTTTAAAACCTTGAATTCCAAATGAGAAGACAAACTAATATCTCAATAAAATTCAAGAAATTTTGCAAAAAAAAGCCTATATTATGCCTTAATTGCAAAAAAGTCCATGTATTACTGAAAATTGCAAAAATACCCTGCATTATTGCTGAAAATGCACCAAAACCCCTACCGTTAGTTTAAAGTTAACACCATTAGTTTTATTAGTTTAATAACTTGAAAACTATTTTTAAATATTCATTAATATTTCTCTTTCAGATTTGTTTTTCATAAACATAATTTTTTAACATTTTTTACTGAAATATATATATATATATATATAAAAATTTCAAAAAATAATTTTCCTAATTAAATACATTTTCTTAAAAAAAAAAATTATTTTTCATACTTTTCTTTCAAAACAAAAATTTTTCTAGAAAAATGATTTCTTAAATATATTTTATGAAAAATATTAAAAACTAATTTTTGAATATATTTCTGTAAGAAAAATATTAAAGAAATATTTTATTTAGAAACATATTTATTTCAGAAAATTTCTTAATAATTTTTATTTTAATTATTCAAGAAAACAAAAAAATATATTTCACTAAAAAAAATGTTAAAAAATTATGTTTCCGAAACAAAACTATTTTTCTAAGAAAGAAACATTAATTATTATTTAAAAATATTTTTCAAGTAATTAAGCTACTAAAACTAACGATGTTAGCTTTAAACTAATGGTAGATATTTTTTTACAATTTTCTCGATAAAGTATGAACTTTTTTGCAATTTTCAATAATACATAGGTTTTTTTTTGCAATTTAGGCATAATGTAGGGCTTTCTCTTTACTTCACTAAAATTAATAATCATACAGAGGCATTCACATCAAGCTTGTTTAGCTGAATGTCAATTAAAGGGTTTGACCAAGGTGAAACCCTCTTCATGTTTCTAAGATATCCAATTTTGGAATAAAAACAAGTCAGCAGGGCCCAAAAAACAGTTCAATTTTCAAAGGTCTAAGCATTATGATGATGAGATTCTGTTGTTCCAGTCTTAAACAATCAAAATATTAGTTTCATCTTAAATACAAAATGAAAAAGTTAATTGGGTATATTAAATTTACCAATTAAAAACTATTCCACTTCAAAATCATTTCTAGGTGAAATAATTACCTGAAATATTGAGCCGCACGAAAATCGAAATGAATAGTGAGGGAAATATCAGCATATACACAAATTTTATGAATTAATTAATTACTACCAAAATAAATTAATTAAAAGAAAAGCAAACATTAGATATGTACGTGCTGGTACATGCAACCCAAAAAAATCAAAACAAGAATCAGTTTTGCTATTCATATTTCTTGAAAAATGATAGACTACATGACTAAAAAGCATGACAGTAGCATGACAGAGTTTATAATACAAATATTATAATTGAATATAATTAATTGAAGAAACAATATTTTTATCATGATGTGTAGCATTTTTTATATATATTTTTTTGTTTTTGTGCATTTCACTGCCAAAATTGATCATCATACTGATAAGAAATTCCAATTAATATTATATACATTATTGGCATTCTCATTACATAACTTTATTCAATTCCAAATTTAATACACCATACCGGTAAATCTTTATTTACTCATAAAGCGAAATATAAAAGGCAAAAAGAAAATGACGCCATTTTGTATTGAACTAAAATTCAGAATAACAATTTTAGACCGAAAAACATTCAAGTGAGAGTTATAAAAAATAAAAAAGGGGAAACGTAAGTAAAATAAAAACCCACTTGCAGAAGGTCTTAAGAACTGTTTGTTGAATGAGCCAATTTGGAAATATCACAACTGTAGGGACCTGAATAAAAAATGTTTTCTTTTCTCAATTTTCTAATTATTTATTTATTAAATATTAGTATTCTAAAAATCGCTCCTAGGTGCATTGACAATTTATCTGCATAATTGCCGATTTTCCTGCCTAATGATCGACTATTCCCAATTTTTCATATTTTTTTTGAAGGAGCTATGCGATTTTCATATTAAAATGACCAAATTTCAAATTTTGACCAACACGAAGGTAGAAATAAAACAACAAGGGAGCGGATCATACTCCCATGTGTGGGGGCAGAAATTTTGTCCAATCACCTCTCCTACCATCCGATTAAAGATCATGACAATCAACCTTCTTAGCTCTTACAGATCTGTCAACCCCAACTCTGCCGTTAACCCTAGCTCATCCATTAATTCTAACTCCTCCCTCTCCAACACTTTTAGAAAGGGGTGCTGATAATTTGAGAGCGCGTTTCTTAATTTGAAATCAGAGAGAGAATTTGTTTTCCAACTAATACCTATTTTTTCCCTCATAATATTTGCAATAAATATTCTAGATGGTGGTGACAATTACAGTCAATCCTTTTGTTATTTACAGGCTTAAGTTTTTTTAAGATGATTTTGCCCCTTGTTTTAAATGGTAACTCGTAATCATCCACCTCTTATGATTATTTTGACCATTAACTATGTCATTTAATTAATACCATGAATAATGCTATTGATATTGTCAATTATATCTTTCCATATAACTCAACCTCCCACCGTCCATCCTTCACGAAAAAAAGGAAACATGATAATTAAATATTTTTTTTGAAATTCATCAACTCCAAAAATTTCGAAGACAATAACTGGTGAGAAGTACGTGAGTTTAAAAGAAAAAAGAGTGCTCAAGAAAAGCTTGACGAGATCATTAATGGAAATGAACTGGTGCATGAACCCATTATGAAGGCTTAAGAAAGAAAAAGTCATCGAGTTCTACTTGGCGGGATCCTTCGCAATTTGAAATTGTGGAAGCAAATTTAGAAAGAAGCTCTTGCCGTGCAAGGCATAATTCAACCACTACCGTGGATGGTAATACGTATGTCTTCATTGATTTAAATAGTAGTCCTGATTTTAATTTTTTTTTATGTAATAACAATAATTTATGTGTTCTTATGTTGTACAAACTACTTTCTTATTTAAATGTTGTGTTTGTTATGTTATTTTGTGAATCCAGATTGATGAATTGAATCTAAATTGACATTTTTAATGAGTATATCTTATCTTCTTTATGGTTATGTATTATTTATATATATTATATGGAAGTAGAGGAGAAGATGAAAAAACTCAGGATGTCAATTTTCCCTTGAGTAGCTATATTGATGTTAATGTCTACTTCTTTGTTGTTTTTTATTTCTTAAAGGCCATCCAAGATGATTCTATGTAACTAAACTTGATTAATGGAGCTTACACCATTCCCTTGAGGACATCGTAATTATTCAAAAAAAAAAAAAGAGTTTACTACTTTAAAGTTTCATTCAAAATAAATAAAAAAAGGTTTGTTCATCCGTGGTTCACGATTTTTTATGAAGTTAATTAATATAGGTTTATCAATTTTTAGGTCAAATTGTAGTTTTGGCTGACAAATATTTGAACCGCCAAAAGGAGAATTTTGTTCAAGTAGTATCCATGGTATTAATTAAATGACATAATTAATGATCAAAATATTCATAAGATATCACTTAATTATAAGTTACCAATTAAAATAAGAGGCAAATTAGTCTTAAAAAAATATGTGCCCGTAAATAACAAAAGGGTTGACTGTAATTATCACCACCCTATTCTAGATATGATTATCAAAATTACTTGCCAAAAATAAAGCTGCTTTGTGGAGCATTTTTTTAAGAAGAAAAATCACCAACAAAATTTGTTCTAATTATAACATATCAAGAAACAATTCTTTTGTATTTTATGTTACAATTATTATATTACTTGTTCTCTATTCACTAATCTATGGTAATCATTTTATTATTTTTTAGACAATAAACTTATATAGATTGTCATTACACTTCTGTAACAGATTTTATTTTTTAAAATGATTATTTTGTGTTCAGCCAAGTTATATGTCTAGTTTGTTAATTTATATTTAATTTATTCATAATATGGAATGGAACACTTTTTATGACTCTAAGATGGAAACATGTTCAAAATATTTCTCTCTGCTTTCAAACTAAGAAACACGCTCTCAAAATATCACCACCTGTTAGAAAAAAATTAGGAAAATTTCATTTTAGATTAGCGGCTTTAGAAAGATCTATCTCCATTAGTTTGAGAAAGAAATAATCTCTGTCCACTGATTGAAAGAAATTAGGAGAATTTTATTTCGGGAAAGAATGAACCAATTGCGAAATATCCTCTTCTGTTGTGCATAGTAGTAGGATCCGATGAATTAGAGATTGTTGGAGAGAAGAGACAAGTATGTTTCTTTTTATGCCTCTTTTAAATTGTTTTAATTGATTTTATTCGACTTGTTATTTTTTCGCCTTTCGTGATTTTGTCCACTTCAGTATTTATTTCCTATCAAAATCAATTTCCATTTGAAGAAGGAAAAATGTGGCCTTTTTAATATGAATGTGAGAGTTTTATTTTGGATGGTTGTTGAATTTGAATGTGCAGCATGATGATTGCAGTAGAGTCGTACAACTTCTTCTGCTCAAGTTAAATCTACAATTGCGGATACCAGCATGTCTTGTACTGAATTATACTGGTCTCAGGTACTGTGCTACTTGTATTGACCATTTATTTTGTGTTTATTCATGATTTCAGGTACAGTGCATTGAGAAGAACTAACAGCGAATAAGACGAGTTCACACAAGAGCCAGCTCATCAGATTCAAAGTAACATGCAAGGTTGTTTAGCTTAGCTTGACGTACGGGATTATTATTATGATAATGTAGCACTGGTACAGAAATCGATTGCTTTGACATTTCGACCTGTCACAAGCATGAATCAGGAAACAAATCATACCGGTTTTTGTAATAATGTGACTGGTACAAATGGAGATTTTTGTTTGAGCGAGATGAATGTGAATTCGCAATATATGACGAGTGTTTCTTCTCTCTTTATGGATTTCAAGGGAATTAAGGTGGTTCTGCACCAATTTAGTTAGATGTACATATATCAAGGGTTTATTGTGAGTTAGAAGATAATCGAATGGTTTTATGTGAAAGTACATTTGAGTAGTTTTAACTTGTACGGATTGGTCTCCTCATCTGTACTAGAGTTGGTTTTGTGGCTTAGCTTTTTTTCATTTCTTCTTTCTTTTTGCCATTTATTTTGATTAATATATCTATTCTAAAAATATATACAACTTATTCAAAATAAAACGTAGCTGGAAACTGAAAATGAATTATATTTTGCTAGCTAAAAGCTCATGGAAGTCTCAGATTTATTCTAAAAAATGAGAACTTGAACTCAGCCAAATATGTACTATATAGTTTAGCTTCATATCATCATTTGATCTAAACAAATCTTAGCTAAAATATTATTAATACTTGTTAAAGCATCTCAAATAGGTTTTAAGCACTACATAAAAACAACAAACAATAACAACAATATTTCATTGAAAAGTGTCAGTCTCGAAATAAGATGACTTCAAACAAAACATAACTCAATAAAGCAAATAAAGAAGAAAAAAAAATACAAACATCACTAAATCCCTAAAAAGACATAAATTATATAACTCGTGCTATTACATTTAGCAAAATGCTATAAAGAATAAATCAATACAGTTAAATCATAAAAAATCTAGCATGAATTGCATTGAGTAGCTCAGTTGCGTTGAGTAGCTCAGGAGACCCGTAAAAATGTGATCCCTACGTTATATAGAAAATGTTAGCAATTATGAAATCATAGTAATTGTAAGTAGTATGATGAATAAAAATGAAAATGTTAATATGGGAGGAATATAACTAGGTGGTTGTGATGGATGCCCAAAATTAGATTGCGGCTCGGACATGTTCGTGTTATCTGCATAACCAAAAAACAAAAATTCAGTATAATAAAAAAATTGTATAAATATTATAGACAATCGTATTTATAAAGTAAGAATCCTTACCCTTATTTGTTTTCTTGAGTCCTTCCAAAACACATTTATGCCTGCTGCGTCCTTTACCTTCATCTTTCTTTTTGATTCCTTGTTGGCACTTTAGATGTACCAAAATGAATCTTGAATATGATATTCATCATTATATCATTAAAATATGTGACTTTGATAATAAAACTATAAAGTATTATGAATGATATTCTAAACCGTTCCTGATCATCCATAGGATATTTGTGAGACAAACATACTTTATGATAAGCTATAAATGTATATCAGTATGTTAGTTGACTGATGGTCACGTTTTACTAATCATGAATAAGAGTTATTAAGTCATTAACGTAAGTATATGTTGGAGAACAATGCATGAACATAAGGTTGACACATACCATGTCTTATGGACGATATAGATATCCCGTAACAAAGGAATGCAATGCATGAACATAAATTAGGTTTGATCGAATCATCTATACTTGCTTAATTTGGGTAATCATGATGTCTTGCTAGAGGCGCTCATGATTTATAATCCGTTATGATTATTGCCAACATTAAGTAAACCTACAGGGTCACACACAAAGAACAACTATTGAGACGTACATAGAAAAATCACATCTTATATGATAAGGTGTGTTGCATATATGGTTACATAGTTACCATGCACATATGATATGAAACTTACGGACTATATGGGCATAAGAGACACCCAAAAATGATAGATGAAGGCATATTATTTTCGTCCAACTTTTGTGAGACAAAAGGAGAGAAAAATCTGAAAATTATTCTCTTGTTATTTTTGTGAGAAAAATGAAGAACGAATACTAGCATATATCATTTTTTATCTGTTCAAAGGGTTTGTTCGTATGGATACCGGTAGAGGATGAAGCAAAGTGCGGTGTCTTTGTGATTCGGGTTGGAACCGTGGTTTTGTTTGAATATCGGCTTGTTTGGAGAATCGGCTTGCTTGGAGAATCAGTTTGTTTGGAGATCGCTTGAAGATCGGTTTGTGAGACCGGTTAGGCGAAACATACAAATGATCGGTTTGGAATCGGACAAAGAAAAACGTCAACCAAATTCGTTTCGATCATCACGGATTAAGCGTAATCCGATGGTACAAAGTTATGAACTTTTCTTTGATTTAATTGTAATTCATGGATCGTTCTTTTGGGTTTCGAATTCGATTTTATTTCGTTTTTGTTTTTCCGCTGCGTTATGAACGGTCGAAACAAAACAGTGGTATCAGAGCCAAGTGAATTCCAAACCGCGGGTGTCGGATCAGTGGCACCCCCGGGATGTCTGATCAGAATATGTGCCCTTTGAGATCTTTGGTGTTCCTTGCTCCCCTCAGACGTCCCGGCTACTCTCGTGCCTCGCTGGTCCAAGTGTTGATCGTGAATCTGACTTTCAACTTCTCCTCTCGACTTTCAACTTCTCCTCTCGGTCGTTCGCTTACTTGTCTAAGTATCAAGCAGTGTGACACACTATACACTTCAAGATAATAATTAAACAGTTCACAAACTACATCACGGTAAATAATAATAATAATAACTAAGGAGAGAATAGCTTATTAAAATACTAAATTGATTAACTACTAACACCTCACCCTAGGGGATGGAGTTAGTTACATTACATGATACAATAACTAAAATCAATATACATAAGAGGATCATAATTGAAACTCTCTCTTTATAACTAAGTCCGTAACCGCGGACTGTAACCACGTGCAACTAACGGGATTATTTTCTCTCTCTCTCTCTCTCTCTCTCTCTCTCTCTCTTGAGTCTATTTCTCTCTATTGATATCTGATTGATCCCTCCTTTTGCCGTCCCATTTAAGGGCCTTTTATAAGGGAGACCATCCTTCTTGAGCGCGTCTACCTGGTTTTGCTAGATCTCCTCTTGAATTGTCAATTAATCAGTTCGTGATTCCAGCGTCTGTGTTTCCTTCCCAGTTTTGGCGATCTTGAACCGCTCCTCTCAAGTCACAATTCCTTGTGATCTGTGCTGATGGGTCAAGTGATACCGCGCCCGTGGGTGGGACCGCGATACGATGATTGCTCCAATCACTCCCTAGACTCCTTGTGCCTCTTTTGTATCCTTTTTGGCCTTTTTTCCTTAATTCCTACAATCACTTATGATTACGGCAGTAAGTTGAATCTTGGGTTAAAACATAAATAATCTACTAAAATACTAACTAAAGTACAAAAAAATAAGATACAAGATAGTGTGTAAATATCTATATGAATTATGCCTATCAACACTACTAGAATTATATATCATGGAATCAATGGACTTATTATTTAGTATAGAATGATTATTTTCTAACTGAACATTTCAATTAAAAAAATCATCCCTTTTGTATAGGAAAATTTTATTATCCAATATAATAAAATTTGCAATCATACTAATGCTAATATAGAAATAATATTTATTTCATTAGAAATTCAAAATGGCTAAGCCAATAAAAATCCTAAGGCTAATGTAGCAACTCTTGCTTCATCCCCAATGGATATCCAATATCCAGGTAGAGAATTAGGAAGAGGAATACATCTTACATCCTTCTCTCCAGTGATCACGCATAAAGCATGCTATCACTTCCTCGGATTTCTCAAGTTCATGTAACACTTTATATGCACTCTTGATTAAGCGCTCCCATCCGGTCCGGCTTCTCTATTCCCTTTCCCTTTCAATCCCGAGGGCTTCAAAGACAACTTTTGCTTCTATGTCCCTCTCCGACCAATTAAGCATCCTATGCAATTTCGTGATCGTCTTCTCTATCTGATACTTATGATATTTAGTAATGAACAAATTAAAGCTCGGAGGAAGCAATCCAAGAATCAAGTTTCCGCGAATTCTCTCGGAATAAGCAAACCAAGTCTCTCTAAGTAATAAATGTGGTTTCTCATCTTGAATAAGTGAGTATCCACAGAGGAACCCTGAGCCATCTTGCTCTTAATAAATAACTTGGTGGCCTTGTAGCGCGGAATTATAGTTTACTTTCAAAATATTTCCTTAACCCCCTTGATCATATCATAGGCATTCATGAAACCAATTTGCTTCCAAAGCTTAAGTTTCATTCCTGCTAAAATCATCAAAGATATTTTATCAGATTCATCAATACACTTCTGATAAGTGTCTCGATCGACTCTAGAAGCAGTCGAAGGTGGTGAATTTGGGATGGGTGCCTCAAGGATGTACAACATGTTGGTTTTATGCCCTAGGCATTTGTAAATGAGACCTAGTTGTATCTATTGTGTGAATCAAACTTTGTATTTGTTTAGAGATATTTAATAAAGTACGTCCTGGTTATTTTATATTGGGAAATCCGTAGTCATGTACGTTACATGCGCAGCGAAACCTACGGGTTAAACCCTCCCTAGGATCATCGTAAAGGAAATAAAGGTACGGGATTATACTATTAAAATTTCAACCTCGGATCTTCCTGATCCGCGAGATGAAGAACAGATGTAGGTCTGAACTTACTTCCATCTTGCAACCGTCTCCTTCCTGAAGCTCGGCTCCTGGAACTCCTTCCTGAAGCTCGGCTCGCAAGACTCCTTCCTGGCTTCTGAAGCTCGACTCTGAGAACCTCCTTGCTCTTCCTAGGGATGAAGAACTTGACCGCTCGCTAATCTCCAAAGCAGGAGATCTCTACTCGTATCCACGCGAACTTCAGACGTACGGAATAACCAGACTTAGCTAGACAAGTCCGGAAATACTTTCCGAAAATCTCTCAAAACTTTCTCTCTCTTTTCTGTGTAAAAGAACGGCCTCTAAGGCTTATAAATTGTGTATCTAATAGAAGGTGGCTACCCCTTTATTTATACTAGAGAGAGGGGTGAAAGAATGACAACTTTCGTTAAGGAAACAAATCCAGCCTGCCGCGTGAACAGTAATACCTGCTTCGAACGGACCATCGTTTCCAAATAAACGATGCTTGTCCGCCAAGCAAATCAGCACATACCATATGTGTTCCGTTCAAACGCGCGAACAGTAATCCCAGCGCATGAACAGTAATCCCAGCGCGTGAACAGTAATTCCAGCACGTGAACAGTGATTCCAACCCAATCAAATATCCAATATTTGATTTATTCTTTCGCCCATTTATACATCACATGTATAACTGTTATTGAGGTATTTTCATCTCGTACGAATGGAGTTCATTGTGTGATCGTATAGGTTCCATTTAACGCTGGTAACGATCTTCTAAAGATCGTAAGTCATGAGTAACCTCTAGACTGATGTCATGACTACCCATTTTAAATGAAATGATCGGCGATAATAAACCTATCTGAATAGACATTTGCTTAGTCCTTTTATTCTACGATATATGTCTTGATCACAAGGCATGGAAGTATGTGATCCTTGAGTTTGATCAAAATCTCTTTCCTGATCAAGAATTAGACTGAGTAAATCCAAAATGATATTAACAACACATGTTAATACATTTTGAGCATGGCCATGCATTTCCCTCAGTCCTAGTTCATCAGGGGACCTAGAGATATCTCCCTCTTAACGAGAGGAACAAATCCCATCTTGGTCACTCACATTCCTCGTCATGATTCAGTGCATACCTAACGATGACCCTAATGATCATCCCATTACGGATGACGTAGGATCATATTAAAGTATGAAGTTCCTCATACAGGAATCCATGGTGACCTCAGGTTGTCGGAACAAACACACTATTCATATGAGAATCACTAATGACATATACCATGCATATTCTCATAGTGTGGTCAGTCCAGTACGTGTTCTCTAACACGTGCCTATATTCCAGACTTGACATCCCTATGTCCATGATCAGCAGAACATGATCATCCAGTCTGCGAATATACTAGTGTGGATATGTAGCTTCTTACCTGAAGTATGTTTATCTCTATAAACATCCCACATATCACTAGGGACGGTTTAGAATGTCATTCGTTGGTTCACAGTTCTACTATCAGAATCACGTATTCTGATGACGTGAACCCGAAGTGCCATTCATGGTCGATCTAATATATGTAAATATATATTAGTCACCCATACACTCATTCATATATGCAATGAATAAACGTGTTTCTCATAATCTAATCTCTAGTCCAACACTTTGGCCTAGGGCATAATTCCTTCAGTCTCCCACTTGCACTAGGCCAATCTTAAACATCCAATTCTCATTAGGCAACATGACCTTCAGGTTTTACTAGAGGGAAATATATGCCTTATCAGATTATAGAAATTTACATTGCAAACTTGTAACGACTACTATTGATCTCTATCATGAATCGAGAACTTATAAAATAGAAACTTGTATCATCGTTGCTCTATTCTGAGCAACTCTTTGTTCATAACATAGATTGTCAGGTTTAAGAGCACTCGGGACTACTCCTAGTTACAAGATCAACTTTTGATCCAAGCATACCCATTGTTTGCTTCTAAAGCAACATTATGGGATCTTGTTTCAGTTACAGTACCTTATTTGGAACTCTTTCGAAACTACTGTATTCAAACTAAATGAATTGCGATAATGATCCATGTTAGGAAAGTGTAATATCTTACCACTACTTAGTTCCTCATAGGTCTGGATATCTTAGTTCTTCATAAGAACTTAGATAGTCATCAAATGACTATCATTTGCTCCCTTATGCTCTAAGCATATTGCACAGTACATTGTATGGTTTGAAAATCTTATTCATCACGCTATCAAGAACTGTTTATTGTATATTGAACCTTTCAATAAATGGATGATAAATGTACGTCTTCATTATATGAACGTCGTAGGCAAGAATTCTTTCTTTCATACTGAAAGCATAGAATCCAATTCATGTACCTTTCATTGTTCATATTAGTGCCACAAACAAGAACTCTTTCTTGCATATTGAATATTCAATATATGGTTGAAGGTATAAGATCTAATTCTTATATCCTTTTATTATTCATGTGAATGTCATAAGCAAGAACGCTTTCTTGCATGTTGAACATTTCAACGTATGGCTGAAAGTATAGAATCTCATTCGTTTATCCTTTCATCATTCAAATGAACACCATGAGCAAGAACATTTCTTGCACATCGAATTCTTTCAATATTTTACCAATGTGTTTTATCTTACAACCAGAAATCTGTGTAGGCTTCAAACTCCTAACTATTAGGATGTGTAAGTTGTTGTAATGCAGACAGAATGTTACACTCCCACTGAATTTCTTGAAATCAAGTTGGTCACATCTATTTTGATTAAGTCAAATTCTTCAATTTACTTTGTCAAATAGATTCATCATGAGATGCTTGCTTTTACCTTTCAGAATTCTTGTGATCACAAAACTCTTGCCATTTATCAAATATACATCCACATCAAAGTTCCTACAAAGGAATGTGAGTTCTATATCCTTATTCCATCATTCACAATCGCATTGTGCTATGAAATTTAGAATTCGTAATAGCAACAAGTGAGAAAGTCCTTTTACTATAGCCTATACTATAGCTACTTTCTTTGCTATTTTAGGTTACCCATGTACTGTATGCAATGGTCATCAAGCCATTGGACACTGCAATCAAGTTCCAAACATGATTGCTTGTACAAGCGTTGCATCTCAGTTCTCATGGTCGAACCATTTTGAGAACTTTGTCTCTTCACAGTCTCCTTGGTAGAAAGTTGACTCATCCTCTATGAGCATCTTTTATGAGAGATCATATCTCTCAGCCTAATGTCTACCAGGTCTGTGAGGAGGACCTTATGTTTCAAGTATAGTCTTATCAACTACTTGATAGCTTCATTAATGGTTCATCACTAGTATGTGGATCTCGAACCTTTCGAGATGTCTTACACTCCCACTGCTTCTTTAGGAGATGAGATCTCTTTTAAAGAAGTCTGAATTATGAGTAGCAAACAATTTGAACTCATAATGGATGTAAAACAATATCGAGTTGATATTCCAGAGAGATTGTTGTGTTGACACTATCAAACCTTTTGACACGAGTCATACTTCAATCTTTAAAGACAATTTGGGACTATCCCAAACCCATATCATATATGGAGTCTATTTTAACCTTATGATATTCAGTGTTTAGTATATTCAAGAGTATGAACCTATAAGAATCTCGGAGGCATAGACTGAATCTTATCCAATAAGTTTCATCTTCTTCTTTATGTGCACATCGTGAGATGCTGCATATAGAAATAATTGTGAAATTCTTTTCACAATTTCTAAGATAATTGTCAAGCTCTTGACTCAAATACTTGCCATTTCGATCTAATCGAAGTGCTCTCATTATCTTGTCAAGGCAATATCGAATTTCATCCTTAAATGCTTTGAACATTTCAAATATTTTGTGTTTCATTGAGTAAACCTTTTACTTAAAACACTGTAATATGAAATTCTAATATTCCTTATTTATAGCCGGCTTGCCTTTTGTCTCTCATGCATCTATATGCATGAGACTCAACAAACTAACCCATCAACTTCGTGATAGTTGCCCATTCTTGTCATCCTGTTCGATAAATAAAATTCGCACATCTCAATTGATCCTAGATCCGGTGAGTCAAAACTTTACACATAGGGTGGAGTTTTAGAAATGCGATTCTTATTTTGTGACTTAGATGACATTGCTAGAAGTATGAAATCAATGGACTTATTATTTAGCATATAAAAGTTATTTTCTAAGTGAACATTTCAAATAGACAATTCTAAGAAAATTTTATTATTCAAAATAATAAATTTTACAACCATTTTAATGCTAATGTCGAAATAACATTTATTTCATTACAAGTCCATAATGACTATGTCCATAAAATCCTTGAGCTAATGTAGCAACTCTTGCTTCATTCTCTACTTGTAGGTTGACTTCTCCTCTAGCTAATCTTCTACTTCTAAGTAATATCCTGCACAATCAAAATGTGAGAATTACAGTGAATATCCAATATCCAAGTAGAGATTTAGGAAGAGGAATACCTGAAATGGCAGCCATTGATTCTTCTTCATGACATATCTTACATCCTCCTCTCCAGTGATCATGCATAGAACATGCAATCACTTCTTCGGATTCCTCAGGTTTAGGCAATTCTTTGCCTTCACTCTTGATCCATCTCTCCCATGTGGCTTGTCTATTCAACTCACTTTCCCTTTCAAGCCCGAGGGAATCAATGACAACTTTTGCATCTATGTCCTTCTCCGCCTGTTTAAGCATCTTATGCAATTCCGTGATCGTTGTCTCCATCCGACGCATATGATATTCAGTAATGAACATATCAAAGCTCGGAAGAAGCGATCCAAGAATCATGTCAACCGCGAATTCCCTTGGAATAGGCGAACCAAGTCTCTCTAAGTAATCAATGTGACTTCTCATCTTGAACACATGAATATTCACAGAGGAGTCATGAGCCATCTTTCTCTTGATTAACTTGGTGACCTTGTAGCGCTGAATATTAGCCTGCTTTCGGAACATTTTCTTAAGCGCCTTGATCATATCATAGGCATCCATGAAACCTGTCTGCTTCCGAAGCTTGGGTTTCATTCCTGCTAACATCATCCGGGCTACTTCATCAGATACGTCAATACACTTCTGATAAGTATCTTTAACAACTCTAGACGCGGTCGAAGGCGGTGGATTTGGGATGGGTGTCTCAAGGACATATAACTTTCCTTCACTCTTGAGAACAATTCTTAGGGTCCTGAACCATTCAGGGAAGTTTGTGCCATCGAGCTTATCCTTCTAGGATTGATCGCAAGTCTGTAGATTTCGAACTCATTCTACAAGTTTAATATGAAATGTAAAGTTTATTATCTAGAATTATTCTAATTTTGTTTCATGTATTTTACTCCTACTATTTTCTTCAAATCAAACACATTCAGTAGTATTGATTCGGAAACATTCAACTTAGTGAAGTTTCATAGTGAGTAAAGATCCATATTTCATTAAGTATTAAGTGCGCTTTGGCGCAACCCTCAATACACAACTATTTAGGTAGGAACATTTCCAATTGTATGATATACAACTCTTGCCTTTTATGGAATGAGCATCATATGCCCGGTGTATAATCCCATCTTGTGCCCTGAGCCCAAATCCGATTTGCTTGCTCAGTTAAGTTTAACCATGTATGATTATCGTTGAAATAGATTCCAGCACACCCAGCTTTGGCATGACCCATGCTGGACGCCATTTCCCGCATACCCTCATTTACAAAGACAATCCCCCATATGCTCAGCTTTGGCATGACCCACATGGAAGACTGTCTAAGTACCGAGAGCTTCAGTGACATGGGGGGGGGGGCATTTCCTGACTTAACATTCTGAAGGATTTTGTTTTATATTTATAAATATAAACATCACAAGAAACAAGTCAAATATGGAATGAGCCTATTCCTCACGAGCGATCATGAGGTTCCTAGTCCAAGATCTATCTCCAGATTGTAGTTGTAATCTTCAACGAACCCTTCGTTGTGTGTGCGAAGATCCATTGCTATCTTCCGAAGATTGCGCCAAGATCTCTTGCCTTGAATTCTTGAAATAATATCTATCCTAACAACTATCCTATTGCTAGAAAAGGTAATTTACAAGTTTGGATAACTCACTGGTTGCCATAAATTATAACTTTGGACAACTCACAGGTTGCCATAGATATTAAATAATATTACAAGCAATCACACACAAGATTACATCATCCAGAACAATCACAGATCTAAGGCTCATACCATATTTAAATAAAGATTCCATGTCTAACAAAAATTAGGGTTTTCGCAAAATTCAGCCCTCTTCCGTTGGGAACGGAACTGTTCTGTTCTAAACAGAACTATTCCGTTCTCAACGGAAGTAATCCGTTCTCAACGGAGACGTGTTGGAAATTCGTATTTTCTTTTGTTTTAGTTCCATTTCCAAAACGGATTTCGAAAAACTATTTTTTGAAACTCTGGGAAATCATAATATCCAATATTATATTCCCAGAAACTGATGTTTTGAAATAATATTTTGAAAACGCTAAAATTTGTTATACTTGAATTTCATAAATTTTAAATATAATCGACGATTATTTCCTTAACGAACGGTTTGATGCCACTGTTGGGAAATCCGTAGCCATGTACGTTACATGCGCAACGGAACCTACGGGTTAAACCCTCCCTAGGATCATCGTAAAGGAAATAAAGGTACGGGATTATACTATTAAAATTTCTACCTTGGATCTTCCTGATCTGCGTGACGAAGAACGGATGTAGGTCCGAACTTACTTCCGCCTTGCAACCGTCTCCTTCCTGAAGCTCGGCTCGCGAAGCTCCTTCCTGAAGCTCGGCTCCTCGAACTTCTTCCTGAAGCTCGGCTCGCAAGACTCCTTCCTGCCTTCTGAAGCTCGACTCTGAGAACCTTCTTGCTCTTCCTAGGGATGAAGAACTTGACCGCTCGCTAATCTCCAAAGCAGGAGATCTCTACTCATATCCACGCGAACTTCAGACGTACGGATTAACAAGACTTGGCTAGACAAGTCCGGAAATACTTTCTGAAAATCTCTCAAAACTTTCTCTCTATTTTCTGTGTAAAAGAACGGCCTCTAAGGCTTTTCAATTGTGTATCTAATAGAAGGGAGCTTCCCCCTTATTTATACTAGAGAGAGGGGTGAAAGAAAGATAACTTTCGTTAAGGAAACAAATCCTGCCTGCCGCGTGAACAGTAATACCTGCTTCGAATGGAGTTTTTGAGGTAATACTTGCTTTTGCCCATTTATACATCACATGTATAACTGCTATTGAGGTATTTTCATCCCGTATGAATGGAGTTCATTGTGTGACCGTGTAGGTTCTATTTAATGCTGGCAACGATCTTCTAAAGATCGTAAGTCATGAGTAACCTCTAGACTGATGTCATGACTACCCATGTTAAATGAAATGATCGGCGATCATAAACCTATCTGAATAGACATTGGCTTAGTCCTTTTATTCTACAATATATGTCTTTATCACAAGGCATGGAAGTATGTGATCCTTGAGTTTGATCAAAATCTCTTTCCTGATCGAGAATTAGACTGAGTAAATTCAAAATGATATTAACAACACATGTTAATCCATTTTGAGCATGGCCATGCATTTCCCTCAGTCCTAGTTCATCAGGGGGCCCAGAGATATCTCCCTCTTAATGAGAGGAACAAATCCCATCTTGGTCACTGACATTCCTCGTCATGATTCAGTGCATACCTAACGATGACCCTAATGATCATCCCATTACGGATGACGTAGGATCATATTAAAGTATGCAGTTCCTCATATAGGAATCCATGGTGACCTCAGGTCATCGGAACAAGCACACTATTTATATGAGAATCACTAATGACATATACCATGCATATTCTCATAGTGTGGTCAGTCCAGTACGTGTTCTCTAACACGCGCCTATATTCCAGACTTGACATCCCTATGTCCATGATCAGCAGAACATGATCATCCAGTCTGCGAATATACTAGTGTGGATATGTAGCTTCTTACCTGAAGTACGTTTATCTCTATAAACATCTCACTTATCAGTAGGGATGGTTTAGAATGTCATTCGTTGGTTCACAGTTCTACTATCAGAATTACATATTCTGATGAGTGAACCCGAAGTGTCATTCATGATCGATATAATATATGTAAATATATATTAGTCACTCATACACTCATTCATATATGAAATGAATAAACGTGTTTCTCATAATCTAATCTCTAGTCCAACACTTTGGCCTAGGGCATAATTCCTTCATTTTATTCTTTTGATTTAAAATAAACTTTGAATATGTTATTCAGCTTTGTATCATCAGAATATGTGATTCTGATAGTAAAACTATAGAATAGTGTGAAAAACGTATTCTAAACCATCCCTGATCATTTATAGGATATTTTTGGAGACAAATATACTTGTAGAATCATATACAATATACTTATTTATGTATGCAAGCTATTAATGTACATCAGTATGTTAGTTGATTGATGGTCATATTTTACTGATCATGAGTAAGCGTTACTAAATCATTAACATAGATATATGTTGTCGAACATATAATGGATTGGGAGAATACCACATGGTTCGTGTCATTGATATGTCTCATCAATAGTATTGTTATCCTTAGACATGGGATTATCTCGGCTTCCTACATATGGAATTATGTACTTTAACATTCGGAGGAATGAGATAGATCAAGATCGGATTTATTGCTCTCGTAAATGAGAGAGATATCTTAAGGCCTCTTGATGAGTTTGATTGAAGAAAATGCACGACCGCTCTTGAATGAATTAATAAAGAGTTATTAATGTCATTCATGGTTCCATCAAATTCGGAATCAAGAAATGCTATCATACTACATAAGGTTGACACAATCCATGCCTTATGATCAATATAGATATCACATAACAAAGAAATACAATACAAGGACAACACATAGATTTGGATCGAATCATCGATATTTACTTAAATTGGATAGTCGTGATGACTTACTAGAGTCCGCTCATGATTTATAATCAGTTGTGATTGTTGCCAACATTAAGTAAATCTATAGGGTCACACACAAAGAACAACCGTTGAAATGTATATAGAAAATCATAATTTATGTGATAAGTTATATAAAAGGTTATATAGTTATTACCACTTATAATCCTACATCTTATATGGTAAGATATGTTACATATATGTTTACATAGTAACTAAGTACATAGGATTAAATGAATAAAGGCTCCTCTATGAAAAGGTGGACTGTATATACCCAAAAAGCTCTTAGATTTCAGTTTATGCCATTAATAATTATCATTCCATTCTGTTAGAGAAAAGAGAGAGAAAGAGAAAAGAGAGAAAATTATGAATTTTTCTTTGGAATTTTCTGTGATTCAGAACGTGAAGAACGGAGACTAGCATACCTTATCTTCATCCATTTAAAGGGATTGTTCCGTGTGAATACCGATAGAGGACAAAATGATTTGTGCCGTCTTATTGATTTGGTTGAATTTATGAAAGTCATTTTGGAGAATCGATTTGATTGAGAATCAAATTGGTTGTGAGTCGTTTCAGTTGGAGAAGCAATTAGAGGTGATTTTAAACGAACGGGTGTGTGTGGTAGAAATCGGTAATCATTACAGGTTTGTGCAAAAGAAGAGGAAATGTTCTACCACTTCAAGTTCGAGATTGGATCAATTCTCAATATGATAGGTATGAACTTTAAGTTCTTATTTTTCTCTGACTTAATTGTATTTCACTGATTTGTTTCTTTTGGGTTTCTTGAATTCTTGAATGTCTTGAATCTTGAATCCACTTCCGTTGCATCAAGAACACTCAAGAAAACCCAAGACAACTTTCCTCCACTCTTGAGAATAATTCTCAGAATCCTGAACCATTCATGGAAGTTTGTGCCATCGAGCATATCCATCTCAACGATAGCTCACAAGTTCGAAAATCTCGAACTCATTCTACAAGTTTAATATGCAATGTAAAGTTTATTACTTAAAATTAGGATTGTCCTAATTTTAAATAATATATTGTGCTTTGACTATTTTCTTCAAATCAAACCACCTTCAATAGTGCTGATTCGAAAGTGTCCTGACTAGATGAAGTTTTATAGTGAGTTAAGATCCGTATTTTATTGGGCGTTAAGTGTGCTCCGACGCAACTCTCAATGCTCAACTATTTAGGTAGGAACACTTCCAACTACATTTTATTCAACTCTTGCCTTTCATGAGATGAGTACCTTATACTCGGTGTGTTATCTCATCTTATGCCCTGATCATAAGTCCGACTTGCTTGCTCAGTTAAGTTTAACCATAAATGAGTATCGGCAAAACAATCCCCAGCACACTCAGCTCAGACATGACCTATGCTGGTTACTACTTACCGCGTAACCTATTTCAAAGACAATCCCCCACACGCCTAGCTCCGGCGTGACCCACGTGGAAGACTGTTTGAGTATCAAAGGTTACAGTGACATGGGAGGTGCTTCCTTACTTAATATTCTAAAGGATTTTGTTTAGATTTATAAATATAAACATCACAGAAACTAAGTTTAAATATAGTATTAGCATATTACTCACGAGCGATCATGAAATTCCTAATCCTAGATCTATCTCCAGACTATAACTGTAATATTCAACGAATCCTTCGTTGTGTGTGTGTAAATATCCAATGCCATCTTCTGAAGATTACGCCAAGATCCTTGTCTCGCCTCGTACTCTTGATATAACATCTATCCTAACAACTAACCTATTACTACAAAAGTAAATTACAACTTTGGACAACTCATCGATTCTCATATATATTAAAATAAAAGTATAAGCATTTACATATCAAGATTACATCACGTAACAATCCTAGATCTAAGGCCCATATCATATTTATATTCAAAATTCTTGTAAAATACAAATTAGGATTTCCTTGATTTTCAACAGATATCTGATTGAACGGATCAGACATCTGTTCGAACGGAACAGTCGCCAGATATAAATGTTGGGAAATCCATAGTCATGTACGTTACATGCGCAGCGGAACCTATGAATTTAACCCTCCCTAGGATCTACGTTAAGGGAATAAAAGTAGGAGATTAGCTATTAAAATTTATACCTCGGATCTTCCTGATCCGCGAGATGAAGAACGGATGTAGGTCTGAACTTTTCTGACTTGCAACCTTCTCCTTCCTGAAGCTCGATTTCGCGAACCTCCTTGCTTATCTTAGGGATGAAGATCGATCGCTCGCAAGTTCTCAAGTTAGAGAACCTCTACTCGTATCCATGCGAACTTCAGACGCACGGAATAATCGGACTCGGCTTTACGAGTCCGGAAATACTTTCCGAAAATCTCTCAAAACTTTCTCTCTCTTTTTCTTGTGTAATAGATGGCCTCTAAGGCTCCTGAATTGTGTGTTGAATAGAGAGACCGCCCTTCTATTTATACTAGAGAGATAGGTTAACGATTACTCAGTTACCATAACTAAAAACCCTAATCTGCACCTATTCCATTGCCAAGAGAATAGGTATTTCCATAACGGAATACTTGGCAGCTAAGGTTAATACAGTTTCCATATCAATTCTATTGGGAACGGAACTATTCTGTTGCCAACGGAATGGCACTGTTTTGTTCAATCAATTATCCAATAATTGATTATTTCGTTCACCAATTTATACATCATATGTATAACTGTTTTGAGGCATATTCATCCCGTACGAATGGAGTTCATTGTTTGACCGTGTAGGTTCTATTTAACACTAGCAACGATCTTCTAAAGATCATAAGTCATGAGTAACCTTTAGACTGATGTCATGACTACCCATGTTAAATGAAATGATCAGCGATCATAAACCTATCTGGATAGACGTTTGCTTATTCCTTTTGTTCTACGATATATGTCTTGATAACAAGGAGGCATGGAAGTATGTCATCCTTGAGTTTGATCAAAGTCTTTTTCCTGATCGAGAATTAGACTGAGTAAATACAAAATGATATTAATAATACATGCTAATCCATTTTGAGCATGGCCATGCATTTCCTTCGGTCCTAGTTCATCAGGGGCCCAGAGATATCTCCCTCATGACGAGAGAAACAAATTCCATCTTGGTCAGTCACATTCCTCGTCATGATTCATTGCATACCTAATGATGACCCTAATGATCATCCCATTACGGATGACGTAGGATCATATTAAAGTATACAGTTCCAGATATAGGAATCCATGGTGACCTCAGGTTGTAGGAATAAACACACTATTCATATGAGAATCACTAATGACATATACCATGCATATTCTCATAGTGTGGTCAGTGCAGTACGTATTCTCTAATACGTACCTATATTTCAGACTTGGCATCTCTATGTCCATGATCAACAGAACATGATCATCCAGCCTGCGAATATACTAGTGTGGATATGTAGCTTCTTACCTGAAGTATGTCTATCTCTATAAACATCCTACATATCACTAGGGAAGGATATCATCGCCTCGACTAATCACATGGTGAAGGAGTTCATCACATCATCCAATCACATGGTGATGGAGTTCATTGCCTCGTCCAATCACATGGTGAAGGAGTTCATCCCCTCGACCAATCACATGGTTAAAGAGTTCATTGCCTCGACCAATCACATGATGAAGGAGTTCATCGCCTCGACTTCTCAGCCAGCACTTAGGATTATGATCATTATTTTGGCTCATATTGTTCAAGGACATGCATGTCATTATTAATATTCATTAAAAGAATTAAAATAAAATAAAAATCCTTCAAATAAATATTAAGTCATGAAATGCCCTCCATACCTAAATCTCTCGATATTTTGATAGATCCCACATAGGTTCATGCCAAAGCTGGGTGTGTGGGAACTATCTTAGGATGAGAGAATGCGGTAAAATATGAAACAACATAGGTTCTGCCAAAGCAGGGTATGTTCTTGACTATTTTGCCGATGGTTAGTTATGGTTCGAATTAACCGAGCTATCAAGTCGGAGTTGAGCTCGGGGCATAAGATGGGATGGTTTATGCCGGGCAATCAAGTTAAAACTAGATGCTCATCCCATGAGAGATTAGTCAAGAGTTGCATGTGATGCAATTATATTTGATCCGACCTAAATAATTAAGTCTTAGAATTGAGATCCAAAGCTCCCTTGAGATTTGATGAAATATGGGTCTTGTTCCACTACGAGATTTCAAAGAGTTGACACTTTCGAATCAATGGTTTGAGGGTTATTGATTTGACTAAAATAGTGGGAGTTACATTATATGAACACATCTAAAATATTAAAAATCAGCCAGTATTAACAGCACTTTAAATTTTCAAATCTGTGTAGAAAATGTCAACAAACACATCAAGTTTAACTCTGCGATCAGTCCTTGAAAAAGAAAAACTGAATGGGAAAAACTTCCTTGATTGGTACCGCAACCTGAGAATCGTTCTCAAGCAAGAGAAAAAGCAGTATGTCCTTGAAAATGCTCTTCTTGAGAAGGAACTTGAGGGTGATGATGCCACGGATGAGGCAAAGGCTGCTTATAGTAAGAATGTCAATGACTCTAATGATGTTACCTGCCTTATGCTGGCCACAATGGACTCCGAACTTCAAAAGCAGTTTGAAGAAATGGAGGCTTTTGCCATGGTCACGCAACTCAAGAAAATGTTCTAAGTGTAGGCGCGTACTGAAAGGTACTATACACATAATGCCTTAACTAATTGTAAGATGGCTCCAGGTACATCAGTGGTCGTCCATGTTCTCAAGATGAATGGTTATATTGATTACCTTAAGAAACTTGGTGTAAAGATAAATAAAGAGATGGCTACCGATATAATTCTCGGGTCTTTAACCCCGAATTTTAAACAATTTATTATGAATTATAATATGCACAACAGGGACAAATCCATTAACGAGTTGCTCGGCATGCTTAAGCAATGCGAGACGAGCATGGCGTTAAATGTTGGCAATGATGTACTCATGGTTCAAAATGGGAAGAATATGAAAAAGAAATTCAAGGGAATGGCAAGGGCAAAGGCAATGGAAAGGACAAGGGTAAGGGCAAGATGTTGCCTGGACCTAAGATTAAGAAACCAAAAGATAATTTTTGTTTCTATTGCAACAAGCCGGGGTATTGGAAGAGAAATTACAAGGAGTACTTGGAAAGTCTTAAGAAGAATTGTAGTGTGACTGGATCTTTAGGTATTTTTGTTCTTGAAATTAATTTATCTACTTCTACATCTTGGGTATTAGATACTGGATGTGCAACTCACATTTGTAATAATGTGCAGGGACTGCAAAGGAGTAGGAAATTAGCAAAAGGCGAAGTGGACCTACGGGTGGGGAATGGAGCAAGAGTTGCTTCATTAGCCGTAGGAACTTATAATTTATCTTTACCTTCTGGACTAGTTTTAAAACTTAATAATTGTTATTTTGTACTTGCAATAAACAGGAATTTGATTTCTATTTCGAGTTTGACGAAAGATGGTTATTAATTTAATATTAATAAAAATGAATTTACCATTCATAAAGGTAACCTTTTCTATGGGAATGTCCGCACAGAAAATGATCTTTCTATTCTTGATCTCGAAACAGAAGTAATGAGTCCATTTATAACAATAATACCAAAAGATTAAAATCTAACGACTTGAATCCAGCATACTTCTGGCATTGTCGCTTCGGTCACATAAATGAGAAACGCATTTCTAAACTCCATCAAGATGGACTTTTAGACTCATTCGATTTTGAATCGTTCGAGACATGCGAATCATGTTTATTGGGCAAAATGACAAAGACACATTTTACTAAACAAGGTGAAAGAGTGAATGACTTACTAGATCTCATACATTCAGATGTATGCGGTCCGATGAGTAAAGAAGCTAGAGATGGTTTTCGATACTTCATTACATTTACAGATGATTTGAGCAGATATGTGTATATATACTTAATGAAGCATAAATCAGAATCTTTTGAAAAGTTCAAAATATTCAAGAATGAAGTGGAAAACCAACTTTGTAAGAAAATTAAAGCACTTCGATCAGATCGTGGTTGTGAATATTTAAGCCAAGAGTTCATAGATCATCTTAAGGATTGTGGAATTGTTTCACAATTATCTCCTCCTGGAACACCACAATGGAATGGTGTATCCGAGAGGAGAAATCAAACCTTACTGGATATGGTTCGGTCTATGATGAGCCGAATGGAACTTCCAACTTTCTTTTTGGGTTATGCTCTTGAAACAGTTGCATTCATACTGAATAGATTTCCATCAAAATCAGTTCAAAAGACACCATATGAATTATGGACTGGGAAGAGTCCCAGATTATCTTTTCTAAAGATTTGGGGATGTGAAGTATAGGTCAAGCGTCAGCTCTCTGATAAACTTGCACCCAAATCTGACAAGTGTTTATTTGTGGGTTATCCTAAAGAAACTAAAGGATGTTACTTTTACAAACCATCCGAAAACAAAGTGTTTGTTGCTCGGAATGGAGTCTTCTTGGAGAAGGACTTCATTTCCAAAAGAACGAGTGGGAGTGTAATCCAGCTCGAAGAAGTTCGGGACTCACAAATTAATGCAGAACCGATAGTGGAACAAGAATTAGATTCATCAACAGTTAATGAATCTGAAAATATAACACAAGTACCTCCTCGTAGATTTGTTAGGGATCGTCGAGAGCCACAGAGATATGGATATCTCGTGACTCATGATGATGACGTGATGCTCATAGATAATGAGCCCACATCCTATCAGGAAGCTTTGTCGAGTCCAGATTCTCACAAATGGGAAGAAGCAATGAAAGCTGAGTTGCAATCCATGTACGATAATCAAGTTTGGAACTTGATTGATCCACCAGAAGGCTTGAAGACCATCGGGTGCAAATGGGTTTTCAAAAAGAAAACTGACATGGATGGAATGTGCAAACTTATAAAGCATGGCTCGTGGCTAAGGGTTTCAGACAAATCCATGGTATTGACTATGATAAAACTTTCTGGCCAGTTGCCATGCTTAAATCAATCAGAATTTTACTTGCCATAGCTGCATATTATGACTAAAAATATGGCAAATGGATATCAATACAGCATTTCTAAATGGAAACTTAACCGAGGATGTATACATGATACAACCCGAGGGTTTTGTCGAACCAAATAATTCTGGAAAGGTTTGCAAGCTTAAGAAATCCATTTATGGATTAAAACAAGCATCTCGTAGCTGGAATCTTCGTTTTGATGAAGTCATCAGAGATTTTGGTTTCATCAAAAGTGAAGAAAAACCTTGTGTGGTAGTTTTTCTTATGCTTTATGTTGATGACATCCTACTCATTGGAAATGATATTCCCATACTTTTGAGCGTCAAGACATATTTAGGGAATAGTTTCTCAATGAAAGACCTAGGAGAAGCCTCCTATATATTAGGCATCAAGATTTATAGAGATAGATCTAAAAGGCTAATAGGTCTAAGTCAAAGTACTTACATTGACAAGGTACTGAAACGGTTTAGTATGGAAGAATCCAAGAGAGAATTTCTTCCGATGTCAAATAACGTCTCACTTAGTAAATCTCAATGTCCAGCAACACGAGATGAATGGAACTGGATGAGTAAGATTCCATATGCTTCGGTAATTCGATCTATCATGTATGTCATGGTAAGTACTCGACCGGACGTGGCACAAGCATTAAGCATAACCAGTAGGTATCAGTCAGATCTCGATGAAAGTCACTGGATGGCAGTTAAGAATATTCTCAAGTATTTGAGAAGGACAAAGGATTTATTCTTGGTTTATGAAGGATTGGATAGTGAGCTGGCTGTAATAGGTTACACCGATGCGAGCTTCCAAACTAACGTAGACAATTATAGTTCGCAAAATAACTATGTGTTTTGTTTAAATGGTGGAGCGATAGTTTGGAAAAGTTCTAAACAGAAAACTATGGCTGATTCTAGCACAAAGGCGGAGTACATAGCAGCTTCGGAAGTAGCTAAGGAAGCTGTTCGGATAAAGAAGTTCGTGACGGAACTAGGAGTAGTCTCGAGTATCTTGGACCCTATGGTTATCTATTGTGACAGTAATGGAGCAATCGCACAATCAAAGGAACCAAGATCACATCACAAAACCAAGCATATACTTCGACGTTTTCATTTGATCTGAGAGATCGTTGAGAGAGGAGACGTGAAAGTGTGTAAAATACCTGACTATGATAATGTGGCTGATCCGTTTACTAAGCCACTTCCGCAATTGAGGGTCATGTTAGGTCAATGGGTCTGAGGTACCTAGAGGAACAATGAGTATGTATTACTTAGTTCGGCCTAGAGCAAGTGGGAGGCTAAAAGTAATAATGCCCTAGGCCAAACTATTTAGCCGTATGGGAAACGGATTATTTATCAAACATTATATTTTTGTATTAGATGTTTTATCTCATAAACTTTTTCATATAATAATTTTGCGAACATTTGCTTCAGGAAGCAAATTTGGATCAGACTGCGTTTCATCTTGAATCCTGGCATCATTTTGTGAAATTTCCTCTTTGCTCTCTTCTAATATAATAGCTTCAATATTAGCCAGGAACTGAGTTGAAGCTTCAAGAGCATATTTGGATGCCCTTTGGCTTCCTGTAGCCCTAGAAAGAATCGAGTTGTACACTTTCAACTGTGAACTGTACCAGTTTGACATGTCCACCTTAGGATCCAATTCAGGCAAGCCTTCCAAAACAACCGATCTACCCGATTTGGCATCTTTTCGCCATCGGTTCAAATAATATTTTTCAGGAAGTTGCTTAATATTCATATATCAAGAACTTTTATGACATGACAACACTGAACCCCAACAAATTCAAATTTTAAGCATGAGCATGTAATGTTGTCTTCTAATTTGTCATATAGTATGGTTCGCTCTTTCCTGTTTCCGTTGCCTCCGCTTATGACAATGTATTTGTGTGTAGCCCCATCACTACCAAGATAAACCAATGAACAGTTCACGGAGCCCATATACTCTGCTTCAAAAACTCCGTACACAATGGGGGTTAAAATACTAGAAGCCTGCTTTAGCATTTCTGAAAAAATCTTAACCATAAGAGTTCCTTGACTAGCTCGGAAGTCGCGCACTAACTCAACATGACAACGCTCTTCTAATAGTCTCTTATAGTGGTTACAAAATCCATGGTTCTGAAAGTTGGTATCGGTATCGGTATCGGTCGAGCAGTTGGATCAGAGTATCGGCCGAGTCGGATCGACGTGTCGAATTTTTTATAAAATATTATTCTTAAATACAAAAAAATTAGAAAAAAATTGGAAAATTGTTAAAAGAAATAAATAAACATTGTAGGAAGATAAATTAAATTCATATCATGTATATTTGTAATAATAACATTTTCTTTTGCCGTTATAAAATTCGGGCTCTTAGTTGAATGAAATTGACTGATAAGGAAATAGATACATAATGTAATACAAATACAAATACAAATTCAAATCAATGTTCGAAAGAAGAAAAATAAAATTCATCAACAAAATCGGAAAAAACTAATGCCAAAAGATGTGGCGTCCAGGTTCTGTGGTGTCGTTCTCGTTAAAAGGATAACAAGGAGTATACAGGTGATTCAAATCTGTGGAACCGAAAATATTACCTATCATTGTGTCAAAAGGCGAATTTTTATGTTGTTGATTATCATGATACGAATTGTGTGTTTCAGAATGGTTTTCTGCATTGCTCGTATTTGAACCTGTACTTTCTTGCATTTCCTACAAATTAGATCCTTCAAAGTATCTAGTACCAAAATTATAACCAATTGGACTAGATCCACCACTCAACCCTAGAATACTTTCATAAACATATGCATTCTTATGGCTCATCTCCCCTAGATTCCCTCCTCGCGACCTTTTCTCTCTCCGTGCCCTTTAAAGTTGAGTTCTATAGCTTTCATTGTCACGTATATTACTTCTATTATCTCCTCTATACTGAACATATGTTTCACTTTAGTTATTTTCTCTTTCTGGACTTGCTTCTAAACCTCTATTAAATTGACTACCGCTAGACCCATCACTGTTATTACTATCGGAATTTCTTTCTTTGGGTCTTTCGTCAGAAGAAATATCATCCAACCACTCATTCTCATTATCATCCAGAACTCGGTTTTCTATTTCTTTGATCCACAGCTTTCATTATCATCAAGATCAATTAATCCCACATTGTCTTTTCTTCTCAGGTGTCTTTCCCTAAGCCGCATGTTATAATGACTAAACACGAGAAGCATAAGCCGATCCATTTTCAATCTATTTCTGGGTCTTGTATGGATAAGCGTAAAAGTGGTCCAATTTCTCTCACAATTAGAGGCAGACAATGTTTGGCTTAAAATTCGGACTGCAATTGGCGCCAAATGTGGACATTCCTCTGTGCCATACATAGACCACCAGTCAGCAGGAGTACATTTCTCAATTGTTTGTTGTAACTTTTGTGTTCCGAACACACCGGTTCTTCTACGGTATTTCTGTACCTAGCAAACAAAATTTTCCATGTAAGTTCGTATTAGTATATGCTTAAAGATATTTTTCTAGAGTAAAAAATAATTAAATAAAATTATTTGTACCTCCTTGTCCGTTGCTATTTGATGGGTAATATCTGGTTGAAGATTTTTAATTATGTTGGTGATTCCCCTCGTAATCTATATCGTTATCCACATTCTTTGAATATTGGAGTCGTGAAATTAAAAAATATGCTGCAATAATAATATATTTCAAATAAAAATTTATAGAAGAATTGAATATTGAAGTAAATTAATGAGAAACAAAATAGCATACCGATAGCATGAATGTCTATTTGTAGCTGATTAGTCCATCCATTATCAATTATTTCCCACCAATTTTTGTAATCTCGACATCGATTTCGTTTTATCTCTTCCTTCACTTTATCGAGTGCTTCATACAAATATCCCATTTGCGGCTTATCTTCACTATCAACCAGTCGGAGCACCTTCACTAGAGGCTCAATTAATAATATTGTACTTCCTACCGAACTCCAAAATTATGTATTAAGCAGGAGATCATGGATTCTACGAGCATTTTCTATATCTTTTCTTTTTAAATGCCCAATACTATCGGCCCATTTTTCACCTAAACACATTCTTTGGAGTGCATGTTTGAATTTGTCTATGCTCTGCAATGTAAGAAATTGCATGGCAAAATGTGTAATGCCGGGTCGGAGTATCTCATGATTTTTCGTTACCTCTCGCATCGCACTGAGCGCCCAACCATGATTATATATAAATTTGGTCAAGTCTTGTGCTTGTTTCACAAGAACTCTTATATTATGGTCCTTACCTATATCTTCTAACATTAAATCGATGCAATGTGCAGCACAAGGTGTCCAATATATTTTTTCATATTTTTCCATTATAAGCTCTCCGGCTTTTTTGAAATTTGCTCTATTATCAGATACCACTTGCTCCACTCTTGAAACATCTATCTCCTCAATTACTTTAGACATTAAGCTACAAATGTAGTGTGAACTTTTGTAATGATCATATCCATCTACCTATTTAATAAATGTCGTCCCCTGGAACGAGTATACTAAGAAAATTATAATATTCCTATGAATTTTTGATGTCCAGCCATCACACATGATGGTACACCCCAACTCATCCCAAAATGGGTGTAATTTTTTTTATTATAAAATCGGTTTGTTCTTCTACCTCCAAGGGCAGATATTTGTTATAAATTTCATGTGCATTTGGTGAATGAATGCCTGGACCGCAATCCTGAGTTGCTTCTACCGCAGCTTGGAAATGAATACTATTAGCTGCATTAGCAGGTATATGATCGTGGATAAAAAATCTGGCCCAGCTTTTCCCGATATAAGATCTTGCATCCTTAATACCCTTCTTTATTGCATTAGTTATCCTAGGTTGTTTGCTACTTTGGGTTCTTTGCAAGGTTTTATCTATTCTAGGTTGTTGCGCGGAACGACCGATCCCGGTACTCATGGGATCAGTACTTCTCTTATTATGCTTGGATGACGTATTGCTATCTACACGCATCAATGCATAGCGCCTCATTCCCGCACTAGACTCGCCTGGGCCTCTATGGCGAAGTTCTTCTTCTCTATGAGACTCTCTGCTTAAACGCGTTGCTCTTCGGATATCTCGTATATCTTCATCTTCATATTCATCGTGATCATCATCTTCATCATCATCATCATCATCATCATCATCATCATCGTCATCTTCTTCTCCTTCCTCCTCTTCATGAACCCGAGTTAATTCGTCTGTTATCCATTCATTTCTTTTTTTCTGCTCTTGCTCTTTCGGCCCCTTCTGCTTTAATACGTGCCAACATTAATTTTATAATTTCAGATGGAACAACCTTGCAGGGCTTTGTTTCACCGTGGATACCAGCCAAGTGTTGTTTTCCTTGGGATATTCCTCCATGTATATATTTATGGCAGTACGTGCATTCTACTGATTTTTTTTTTATTAACACTAGCAATATAATTCCATCCTATATTCTTTGGTTTGTTCGTCATACTTTATTACTATAATTTGACAAGTGATACTCGCGCTTTGCGTGAAATTTTCATAACTTTTTTGTTTTTGTTAAACTGAACTCTGTGATTAATACAAAATAAACATTACTACATTATTTCATGACATTATCGATTTTTTATTACATATTAAATTTCTCACAGACAAAAAAGGATTGAGCATTAACAACATCTTGTATTAACAAAATTATTTTTCACACATCTTATAAATAGAATCTGGCCCAATTAAATTTCTATTGCATATTAAATTTGTCACAGACAAAAAAGAAGTCACGTTCTGGCCCAATTAAAATACTCTATGCTACAAAACATGGTCTTTGTCTTTGATTGTATTTACTGTGCATGTAGTTTTTTTTGCATTAATTTACTTTTTTAATCAATTTTGAAGGATCTCTTAAGATCTCTTAAGACCAAACTGTTACACCAGGTAATTAAGTATGATATAGCATACCTCTATATTATAACACATAGGAAATACAATAATACTGAAAGAACTATATTAATATTGTAACGATATATTACTACTCCAAAAACATATTATCGCTTGTAAACTTATAAATAGAAGGAAATTTTAAAAGGTAAAAAGTATACATGATAAAAATATACACAAAATTTAGGAAAATATAATTATATAAGAATAAAAATATAATATATTTTTTTCTTATTTTTTTTATTTTAATAAGTATGATGGTATCTAAAAAAAGATATTATGGATAGGTTGAAATATGTACCACAAAATTTTAGAATACATACTGGACATGATGAAAGGATATATTGCACGTGTAATGAGTTGTGCCAAACATAATAAAAGATATGTAGTATAGAGTAAAGGGGGGTTAAGGATTATATATATTAATATATTACAAAAATTAAAACTAATGTCCAAATAAAATTATATTAAATAATCGAACTACATATTACCTAATTCAAATGATAAGAGAGAGAAATAAAAATAACTAACAGCTTGCTCCTTTCTCCTCTTCTTGAATATTAAAGTTTGAATAATATTATGATGCTGGTCAGGAGAGTGATATATATGAAAGTTCTAACATTGGATTATGCATAAAGTTTATTCCATGAAAAAAAAGCGTTGCATCATTGTTTTCGCTTTTTTTTTTTTTTTAGACTGAATAATTATTGGGTTGGCCTTAAAAAATTAGATATGCTAATTGATGATTTCTTTCATCGGCTGTCGTTTGAACACTCTGAAACAGTAATTAATGCCCACATAAAAATTCTCATAATTTCTATGCATAAAATTTAATAACCTCATACAATACAACAAACAAATTATAAATAACTCATAAAATACAATTTTATTTTTGCTACAGAGAATCAACACACCAACTCATCTCTCTCTTCCTGTGCGTGCTGCCCCATCCTGCGTGTGCTGCCCCTTTCTTCTTCTCATCTTCAACCGATCTTCCCAAATGAAAATGGCGCCCCTCCCATTTTTTCCACCCAAATACACTTTCTTCCCTATTATTTCCCTAAATCTCCACTATTTTTCTTGATTGTTCATCTTCTCCATCAACTGATCTACAAAATAGGATCGAAATCAGAAAAAACAGGGTCAAAATCATGAAAGTCATCCAACCCCACTTAAAATGGCCGGCATCGGGTCGTCCATGGCCAAATCCGACCTGACACGGACGAAACTGTGCCGTATCGGACGAAACTACGAACCATGAAAAAATTCAATAAGCATTGTCTTGGATCTAAATACCTCTTTATTACACTGTTCAAGCTCTCACTCCTCTGGGTACTCTTTAAATCAGCACAAAAAACATGATGCCCATACACAAGAGCCCATTTTTTTCGAACTTCAAACAATTCATTTAACCATTTATTTCCATACAGGTCATATAAGTCAGTTCTCACGCCGGCTATTCAAAAAAAGAAGAAAGACTTATTCATAAACTTCCTTATTTCTCAAGCAAACCATTCCAAGCTTCCAAAAAAATCCTCCTGATCTCACAATCATATACACAATAAAAAAAATCCTCTTCAAAAGATTTGGAACCATTAAATACATGACTGAGATGCTTCGCATCATTTTGATACATATGCCAAACACATATACGATGGGTTGCATTTGACCACACATTAGCAATAGCTTTAGTCATCACTGCGTCTTGATTTGTTAAAACTACCCTGGGAGCCTTTCCTCCAACAGCTTGCTTGAAACTTTGAAATACCCATTCAAAAGATGAAATTTTCTCATCATATAACAAGGCTGCACCAAACACTACTGTTTGCCTATGATGATTAACCCCCACGAAAGGAGCAAAGGGTCTACCGTAGGAATTCATTTTATACGTACTGTCGAAAATGATAACATCCCCAAAACAAGCATAATTGAGAAGTGACCTACCATCGGCCGAAAAATATTCGTGATTTGTTCATCTTCATCCAATTGTAAAGCATAATAAAAAGCCGAGTCTTCCTTAACCCGTCTTTGGAGATATTGCATCATTGCACCAGCATCTCCTTGTGCCATATCACGTGCGCGTTTTGATCTTAAATAATTCTTATAATCTGCCGGAAGAAGGCAAAGATGCTTTTGGCCTCTGGTTTGCTTTGCCAAGAAATCGTAACCTTGTTTTGGTTTCAATCCAGCAGCACCTGCAACCTCTGCAATGGCTTTTTCCGAATCATTCATACCTTTATGTGAGTTCAGGAGTTTCCGTTTTGAGGGTGTCGTTAAAGGATGGTTATGCATATTGATTCTATAATGGCACGCTAGCCATAGGAAGAACTTTAATTTGTGCGGCATTTTTAATTTCCATAAGGATCTTTGCCAAACACAATTCTTCCCTGAGTGAATCATGAACTAATAGGCCGATTGAGATGAAAACTCTCCATTTTGGTTCCATCGCCATAGTGCCTGACCATTATGTTGGTCTTGAGTTGTACTCGCTACATAGGCCGGCATGAGATTTTTGAGATCTTTCATGAAGAATGAGATGTTGTCAGCATTGATCTCTCGGAGTTGGGTCGTGCTCGTGATTCCATACAGCAAATGTAGGAAGTATTTCCATAAGCCATTATGGTTTCCATCTATCTTCCAAAGCCATTTTAGAAGTAACACGTCATTTTGCGTTCCTATATTAGCTATTGCAAGCCCTCCAACCTCTATGGGAAGGGATACTCTCTTCTAATTAATAAGGCAATTTACTGGGTTGCACTTATCGGTTCATTTCCATAGAAAGGCTCGCATCGTCCTTTCGAGTTGAAGAATGTCCCACTTTGGGATTTTAAGGGCTTGTATCATGTATACCGGCAACGCACTCAAGGTAGCCTTCATGAGAGTGAGCCTTCCTCCCGTGGAAAGTAGTCGACCTTTTCATGCGGCAATTCTACTCTGACATTTCTTTATTAGCGGCAAATAAGTCATCTTGATTGACTTCTTTAGAGACAACGACACTCCTAAGAATGACATTGGCAAAGTCATTTTGGAGCACCGAAGAATTGATGCAACTACTTTGTGCAGATGCTGCGGTATAGCTACGGGGAAGAAGGCACTCTTATCCCAGTTGATATGAAGGCCCGTTATTTTTGAGAACATATCTAGGGCATAGGAGGCCATCTTGAGGTTGTCTGGATGTGCCTCTACAAAAATAGCCGTATCATCTGCATACTGAATGACTTTTGGATCAATGCCCTTTACTGCGATAAAAAGATGACTAATCTTTTTAAATATTGCTTGTATGATTTCTATCGCCAAGTTGAATAGCAATGGTGATAGCGGATCACCTTGCCTATCCCTGCAATTATGGAAAAAATGGTCCGATGACAATCCATTTGTTCTAATGGCTAATGAAGATGATGTCAATAGGAGTTCGACCCATTTGACCCATCTATTGGGAAAGCCTTTATCTTGTAAAAAAGGCAAGATGAATTTTCATGAGACGTTATCAAAAGCCTTTGCTATGTCAAGTTTAAGCATGACGGCGGGCACCTTACGCTTCCAGTAAAAGTGCAGAAGTTGCCTCGAAACAAGGACCGTTTCTGTGAAACATCTCTTTTTAATAAAGGCTATTTGATTATGATGCGTGAGTTCCTGCATAACCTTTTACAACCGTGTTGCTAAGATTTTAGAAATCACTTTTATCGGCGTCGATATGATGCTAATTGGTCGGAAGCCTTTGACTTGTGAGGGGTTATCCACCTTAGGGACAAGGGTAATCATGGCTTTGTTCAATCTCCGTAAGTCAAGATTAAACCCATAAAATGCCTAGATTAAGCCTAAGATATCGTCCTTAAAGACTTCCCAATGTTACTGATAATATTCTATAGACAATCCATCTGGCCCCGATGTTTTTTCACGTTTGATTTGAAACCCGGTCTGCTTGATTTCTTGCTCAGAAAATGCCTCCACTAGGGTGGATAAGTCGACGTTATTGGGCTCTAGTAGTTCTACAAAATCTGGTAGAACCATATTATCATTGGGTGATTCCATCGTCTCTCTATAGAAGTTAAAGAAAGCCTCATTAATGAGTTGCGGGTCCATGACCTATGTCGGATTGTGTGGGAGGGTTAGGGAGTTGATTGCATTTTTGTTACGCCTTGCCGTTGCCACGGCGTGGAAGTAAGCCGTATTTTTGTCTCCCAATTTAAGCCAAGTGCATGCGGCACGTTACTGCCACTTGGCTTCTTTTCTATTGGTCATTGAATGAATAGCTTCTCTAAGATCAATTCTTAATCGTCTCTCATCTTCCGTGAGCCATCATTTTTCTTCTATGAGTCAATGTATCAGGTGAAAAATTTAGCTCTATTCAAGAATATGTCGTCATTCTTGAGTTTTTCCTTAGCCCACTGATGGAGCTTGGCCTGTAAGGATCGTAATTTCGTGAGGTATTTTTATTTTAGAAGTTTGAAGTGGGTAAATTTGATATTTTAGAAGTTTTATATGGGTAAATTTGATAATAGTTAAACTTTAGAAGGGCAAATTTGATATTATGAACTTTAGAGGGGTAAATTTGATATTTTGAGTTTTTGGAAGGGTATACTTGATATTATTACGTTTTTATTATACTTCCAAAATATGTTTTAAAAAATTTAATTGCACTATTACTTTTATTTTTTGGTGCACAAAATGGAAAAAAATTTAATTAGTCATAGTCACATATAATCAAGCATTATATAGAAACAATATGAAGCATTTAAAAATAATCAACATTTTTTCCCTTCTAAATGTGCTATTTTTTTTATGAGGGATAAATGTGAAATAAATTAAATGATTTGAATTTTTTTTAAAGGTATCATGAAAATATCCAAGAGAAAGAGAGCACAAAAAACCACGAGTTTTTTCTTTCATACAACATTGGTTTCAAAAATATTTTCAAATTATCATTTTCGCCACTTTTAATGACAAAAGAAATAGACTTTCGCCAACAAGGATGACAAAAATGAGGTTTTTTTTTATTTTTCTTTGTATCAGATTTAAAAAATATTAAAAATTTTTTTTTTTTTAAACACTTCTTCCAGCTTGGATGGAGAAAGTAAGAAAAAAATGTAAACACTTTCGCCAACTTGGTTTTTTTTTAAAAGCGATTTTTATTTTTTAATATGTGTCAAACCATAATTACTTTCTTAAATATCTTTTTGGGCGGAGAAAATTTTGTTTATATACTTTCACCAATCAACTGTGTGCCGAAAGTCGTTGTTTCGTCATTTAAGGTGGTAAAAAGGCTAGATTCAGATATATTTTGATTTGGACATTAGATTTGAAATTTTGTTTGAAAACGATGGTATATGGAATAAAAACACAAAAACTACTGAGTCAAATGTGAGAGAAAGTAGATAAAAAAAATGGAGATCTCAATAATTTTAATCAATAAGATCTTTAAAAAGTACTTCAAATTTAACATCTACTTGTAAAAATAATAATTTTCTTACTAGGATAATGCTGATGCTTCACGGCGAGTATTTCAATTTTAATTGTTATTTCAATCTAATAATGTATAATTTGTAATTATGAAAATTTAAAATTAAAGTTTGTGAATTCATAGTATATAAATAATACATGAGAATTTAAAATTATTGTCTTTGATTTTCTTATGTCATTATGTCTTGACATATTATATTAAAAAAGAAAATTAAGTATTAATCGGGTTTAGATGAATTAGATCAGAAAAGGTAAAATGCAACATAATTTATTTCGAAGATTTTAGTTGAAACTACATAAGATTAAATTATAGATGATTAACATTAAAAAAATAAAAAATAATTATTATATTTAATATTATATATATGAAAAAAATATGTATACTACATAGAAAAATGTAAAATTACTCATTTTCTTCAAAAATTTGTTACCGGCATTTTCTTTTTTTTTTAGATGTTAAAATATTAAGGATTACACATATGTTACTATGAAACACATAATACATTAAGTAATATAATATAGTTTTCAATATTCTCAAATTTTGTTTGAGAAGATAGTTCTCACATAACGGAAATATAACACCGAAAATTAATCTAACTAATCATGTGATATTATGATAATAATTTAAATTAAAAGCTAAGATTTGATAATTTTTTTGATTCGACGGCGGAGAGAAAATTGATAATAGTTCTCTTGATAATTTTTAAATAGGGGTAAAAAAATATGAAAAAAGTAAATGATCTTATCATTTTATTACATGTGTTTTTATATAGTCTATATTCACATATTTTATCAAGAAAAAAATGAAATTGGAATCATAACAAGATGTCTTTATGTGATATTATGGTAATAGTTTAAATCAAAAGCTAAGATTTCAAAAAAATTTGATCAAACAGACGAGATAAAATTGACAATAAGATTCTCAAAAATGCTCAAAGAGAGATGAAAAATAAGGAATCCTAGAAGTTACTGAGCAGATTATTTTTGTGCATCTTCATTTAGATAACCTATATTCACATATTTTAACAAGAAAAAAATTTGAAACCATAATAATATAAAGAGAAAATTACAACAAATTTAAATTTGATGATTTTAAAGGAGAAATAAAATATTTCATTAAAAATTATAATTTTCAAAGAAGAAAAGAAAAATTATTTATATTTTAATGAGTAAACATTTCATTAACTATTGGTACATGTGATTTTGTGGTAATAATTTGAAAAGCTAAGATTTCAAAAAAAAAATTGATCCAAGAAATTAAATAAAATTAAGAATCGGTCTCTTGAGAATGCTCAAAGAGTGATAAAAAATAAGGTATAAATTATAAGTTAATGATCATATCATTTTTGTACATGTTCAGTAGTCTATATTGACATATTTTAGCAAGAAAAAATATTGAAACCATAACAATATGTAACTCAAAATAAAGAAAAAATTTCAACAAATTTATATTTGATGATTTTAACATTAGATATAAAAAATTTCGTTAAGAATTATAATTTTTTAAAGAAGAAAAGAAAAATTATTTATATTTTAATGAATGAAGTCTTTATTAACTATTGGTATTAACAATTGAACATAACTTTGCATCATGATTCATTGAAACTATCTGATTAAGATCTGATGGTCACAAACAAACTCACAATGATTCTCACTAAATCGGGTATGGAACACAAAACACCAATTCAACCAATCATATGCTTATGTTTTAATAACCACATTAATATTGCCATAAAATATCAATAAATTTGAAAAATGTATGGCTAAGATTCGGCAAAAAAATTGATCGAACTGTCGAGATAAAAGTGATGATGTAGCATTTTGAGTACGCTCAAAAGTAGTTGAATAATAAGAGGTTGGGGTTAATTCTTCTTAATTTTAACTTAGATTTATCATCAGTTGAGTCACTGACATAATCAATGCATTTATGCAGATCTGTTGTGTCTTGATCATGTGATTCATCAACTATTTTTACTCCCTAAATAATAATATAAAAATTTAGTAAAAATATGAATTTCACTAAATTTTAGTTAAAAAGAATAGACAAACCAAATTCAAGTAGAGAATCTCTCTCGTCCCTTCTTTGTATGGAGAAAAAAAAAACCAAACACTTTTGAAATTTGGGGGTGGGTGTAAATCCTAGCGGTGCCTCCACCCCTTCCTTCCCTCTTCCCTTTCCGCTCTACCTTCCCCGACCTCCTCTCTCCGCCTTCTCCTTTTCCGAAACTCCAGTAGTGTCTCCAACCACCTCTCTTTTTCCATGTCTCAAACCTTGTGCTAGACGAACAAGGCAAATGGAGAAGGCGATAATCTAGCACTGCCGCTTCTCACTTCTCCGTCCCTCTATCTATCGTAGTCTAGCACTGCCGCTTCTCACTTCTCTGTCCCTCTATCGATCGTGCTGCTGTCACTCAAAGCCATCGCCGACGGAGGTCGGTCCGATGTGAAGTCTTCTCAGTTCTTCGCCGGCAGTTTTTCTCTCTCAATCGTAGATCCGTGTGATGGTGCCAAAACTGGCTAGCTGGTGAGATCTCCCCCACGGCATCTTCTTCTCTTTTCTTCTCTCTTTCATAAGGTCAGTGTGACAGCGCTGAAACCCTAACCTGGATGGCAGTGTAAAAACCCTACTGAATATGGCGCAAGCGCCCTTTCTCGTTGGAGCATGTCTCTCATGGTCTTTCTCTCCACCCTCATTCTTTCTCACAGACGTGTGTGCCGGCACCAAAATCCAAACCTAGAAAGTGTTGCCATCCCGCCCTTGTTTGTTAGTGGGATGTCTCTCATGGTGTGTCTTCTTTCACCAAAACACTAACCTACAAGGTGGCACCGCCCTTAATCGCCGCTGTAAAGAAACCTCTCATGTGATTGTGCGACTGTACACCCGCCTCTTTCCTCTCTGGTTGATCACCCATCGATCTTTGCCAAAGTGGTGACTATTATCGTAACGGTTGGCGGCTCTCTCTTGGTGTCTTTCGGATGAGACGGCACTCTTCCGGTTTCTTTTTCCACAACTTTCTCTTGGGATGAACGTAGCAGTGACCCTCTCTTCTCTATTATCTATCTTTGACGATGATGCCAAGTTGGCAGGCAGCGGTGTTGAGCTTGGAATGTGCCCTATCCAACTTGAGGCGAAACCATAGATCAGTTAGAAGATGAGAACGGTTTGTTGAGAGTTTTGGTGGAGACCGATTGTGTGTGCGGTAGATGACTTCCGCACGACCCGACCTAGACGGCCTAGACGGACGGAAAATCGAGTACGATGGTAACCGGTTTAGAGACGCATGGACAATATGCATGTTTTGAGCATCACGGATTAAGCGTAATCCGAAAGGTATCTTTAAGATTTATTTATTTGATTTAACCGATACGCACTGATCCTCAGATTGATTTTGGACGAAATTTTTATTTTCCTCTGCGTTATGCACGTCCGAAACCCAACAATATTGTTGCTAAGTCATTAATGAAGAAGATTTTATGGGTGCATTAGTGTAACATGCATCAACCGTTTTTTTGCCAGATTCCTGGTTCTCCTGCCTTGATTTTCCATAAGCTTTTCATTAAGAGTGCTTCATTTTGCAGCCTTAGATCTTTGATCCCTAATCCTTCATTTTCCTTGTTAACCCTCAATAAGTCCCAATTTACAAAGTGCTTTCCTCTTTGGTAGTCACTCGTGCCTCCCCAGAGGAAGTTGCGCCTTAGTTTGTCTATTTTATCGATTACGCCCTCTGGAAGGAGGAAAGATTGCATAAAATATAGAGGCTATGCTGACAAGACTGAGTTTATTAGTGTCAGTCTTCCTTCTATTGATAAGTACTTGGTTGACCACCTTGAGATTTTCTATCTTATTTTCTCAATCATTGGCATAAAAGAGCTCTTTGTTGGCTTGTGAATTGAGAGCGGGAGACCCAAATATTTGACTGGAAAATCTTGTTTGTCACATTCTAGGATGTGGTTAATTGCCAGTTCGCTATTTTGAGGGAGTTGTATCACGGTGAACGAGCTCTTGCTGTTATTAACTTGCAGACCTGACACTCGGGCAAAATATCTAAGTGCGTGCTTGATTAGTAGGAGATTAGTCCTATTTGCTTCCGTAATGATGATCGTGTCATCTGCGTATTGGATTATTTTGGTTGTCATTTTATTGGGTGCTGGCGTTAGGCTGTTTGCGTAGCCTACCAGTGTTTGCAAAGATTCCGCTATCACTTTGTTTTACGCTCACTTAGCTAAGGAGGTAATTATAAATAATTAGCATGTTTCACTTATTGTTTATTTGTTTTGCCGCGCTCTCTCGCTTCGGTTTTAATTGAGTTGTACTGATTAAAATTGTAGGCTGGTATTCCAGATGGAGTGCTTAATGTCGTGACTGGGTTCGGTTCAACCGCCGGATCGGCCCTTACATCTCACATGGATGTAGACAATGTAATATTTATATACCTTCTTAATTAATTCAAACCAATTAAACAAGATATATGGTTTGATTAATACATGAATATTGAATTGTTGACTTCAATTTTTATAGATAAGTTTTACTGGTTCGCCAGAGGTTGGACGTATAATTATGGCGTCAGCTGCAAATAGTAATTTAAAAACCGTCTCACTGGAATTAGGAGGAAAGTCGCCTTTTATTGTATTTGATGATGCTGATGTGGACATGGCAGTCGGTCTCGCGAGTGCCGCTGTTTTTTTCAACAAGGTACATTTGATTTTATCACAATTTTGTTTGGATCAAAATAATAAATGTGAATATATGAGGATAATAAAAAAGATTATTTGAAATAATTAACAATGTAGGGTGAAATTTGTGTGGCGGGATCTCGCGTTTATGTTCAAGAAGGGTTATATGATAAGTTTGTTGAGAAGATAGTTCATGTTGCAAAAGGTTGGGTTGTTGGAGACCCTTTTGATCCTAAAACCAACATGGGGCCACAAGTAAAAATTTCTATTTATTTTGAAAATCAACTTTCATGAATCAGCATTTGAATGAATAATTCATATATATTTGTTTCTTTTCCTCTTAATTTAGGTGGATAAGGTGCAATTTGAAAGAGTGCTTAAATACATAGATATCGGGAAGAAAGAAGGAGCTACTCTACTCACAGGAGGCAAGGCTTGCGGTGATGGTTACTATGTTGAACCAACCGTTTTTACTGATGTCAAGGTATGATTTATATCTATTTACTATTTTATGATATCTACATTTTTGAAGTAATATAATATTTCTCATGATACTTTTATAATGTCTATATATTATTTTATAAGTCTATATAGTGTTTTACAATATTTATATATTGTGTTTTATAATATCATTATATTGTTTGTATAATCCATGCTTGATTTTTCCATTTCTACAGGAGGAGATGAAAATTGCACAAGATGAGATCTTTGGCCCAGTCATGTCCCTAATAAAATTCTAGTAACAAAAACAATCACAAATTCCATTTTACTAAAAAACGATTACATTTTACCCCTCTAACATTTTCCAATTCTCAAATACAGGACAATTGAGGAGGCGATTGAAAGAGCAAACTGCACGAAATACGGTCTTGCGGCCGGAATTGTGACTAAGGACTTAAACACTGCGAATCGGGTTTCTAGGTCGGTTCGAGCCGGTACGGTTTGGATCTCACAATCTTTATTTGCCCCTAAAACTCGTGTTTCTTGCGTTTGTTCGATCATTTCATTAAAACAAACTCGGATAGATTTTCCTTTAGGATTCGTAGTATATACCAAATTATTCAAATGCGAACCAAAATTTTTATTCATTTTAAAATATTTCTCCACAATCTTTGTTTGCCACTAAAACTCATGTTTTATGCGTTTGTTTGCTCGGTTTGTGCTAAAAAACACGGATAGATTTTTCGTAACAAATATAGTTAATACTAAATTATTCAAATGCAAACAAAAATTTGTATTCATTTTAAAATATTTCTCCATAATCTTTGTTTGACCCTAAAACTCATGATTTGTACGTTTGTTCGCTCGTTTCATTAAAAAAAAAACTCAGATAGATTTTTCGTAATGAACGATAGTAAATACTAAATTATTCAAAAGCAAACCAAAATTTGTATTCATTTTAAAATATTTCTACGCAATCTTTGGTTTCCCCTAAAACTATTGTTTCATGCGTTTGTTCGCTCGTTCCATACAAAAAAATCTCGAATAGATTTTTCATAAAGAATGATCGGAAATACGAATTATTCAAATACAAACAAAATTTTGTATTTATTTTAAAATATTTCTCCAAAATCTTTATTTGCCCCAAAAATTCATGTTTCGTGCGTTTGTTCGCTCCTTTCGTGCTAAAACACTCAGATAGATTTTTCGTTAACAAATATAGTAAATACTAAATTATTCAAATGCAAACACAAATTTGTATTCATTTTAAACTATTTTTCCACAATGTTTGTTTGCCCCTTAAACTCATGTTTCACGCTATTGCCCGCTCGTTTCAATAAAAAAAACTCGGATAGATTTTCCTTAAGGATTGATAGTAAATACTAAATTATTCAAATGCAAATCAAAATTTGTATACATTTTAAAATATTTATCCACAATCTTTGTTTGCCCTTAAAACTCATGTTTCGTGCATTTGTTCGCTCGTTTCATTAAAAAAACACCCAGATAAATTTTTCTTAAGTATTAATAGTAAATACTAAATTATTCAACTTCAAACAAAAATTTATTCATTTTAAAATATTTCTCTAGAATCTTTGATTGCCCCCTAAAACTCATGTTTCGTGCGATTGTTTGCTCGTTTCAAGATAAAAAAACTCGGATAGATTTTTCATAAAGAAAGATAAGAAATACTAAATTATTCAAATGCAAACAAATTTGTATTCATTTTAAAATATTTCTCCACAATCTTTTTTTGACCCTAAAACTCATGATTTGTACGTTTGCTCGCTCGTTTCATTCAAAAAAAACTCAGATAGATTTTTCGTAATGAATGATAGTAAATACTAAATTATTCAAAAGCAAACCAAAATTTGTATTCATTTTAAAATATTTCTCCGCAATCATTGGTCTCCCCTAAAACTATTGTTTCATGCGTTTGTTCGCCATTCCATGCAAAAAAATCTCGAATAGATTTTTCATAAAGAATGATCGGAAATACTAAATTATTCAAATACAAATAATTTTTTTTATTTATTTTAAAATATTTCTCAAAAATCTTTATTTGCCCCAAAAATTCTTGTTTCGTGCGTTTGTTCGCTCCTTTCGTGCTAAAACACTCAGATAGATTTTTCTTTAACAAATATAGTAAATACTAAATTATTCAAATGCAAACACAAATTTGAATTCATTTTAAACTATTTTTCCACAATGTTTGTTTGCCCCTAAAACTCATGTTTCGCGCTAATGTCCGCTCGTTTCATTAAAAAAAAACTCGGATAGATTTTCCTTAAGGATTGATGGTAAATACTAAATTATTCAAATGCAAATCAAAATTTGTATTCATTTAAAATATTTCCCCACAATCTTTGTTTGCCCTTAAAACTCATGTTTCTTGCATTTGTTCACTCGTTTCATTCAAAAAAAACTGATAGATTTTTCTAAAGTACTGATCGTAAATACTAAATTATTGAACGGCAAACCAATATTTGTATTCATTTTAAAATATTTCTCGAGAATCTTTGTTTGCCCCTAAAACTCATGTTTCGTGCGATTGTTCGCTCGTTTCGTGCTAAAAAACTCGGATAGATTTTTCATAAAGAAAGATAGCAAATACTAAAGTATTCAAATGCAAACCAAAATTTGTATTAATTTTAAAATATTTCTCCACAATTTTTTTTTGACTCTAAAACTCATGTTTCGTGCGTTTGTTCGCTCGTTCCATACAAAAAAATCTCAAATAGATTTTTCATAAAGAATGATCGGAAATACTATATTATTCAAATACAAACCAAATTTTTTATTTATTTTAAAATATTTCTGTAGAATCTTTGATTGCCCCTAAAACTCATGTTTCGTGCGAATGTTCGCTCGTTTCGTGCTAAAAAACTCGGATAGATTTTTCGTAAAGAAAGATAGGAAATACTAAATTATTCAAATGGAAACCAAAATTTGTATTCATTTTAAAATATTTCTCCACAATCTTTTTTTGACCCTAAAACTCATGATTTGTGCGTTTGCTCGCTCGTTTCATTAAAAAAAAAAACTCAGATAGATTTTTCGTAATGAACGATAGTAAATACTAAATTATTCAAAAGCAAACTAAAATTTGTATTCATTTTAAAATATTTCTCCGCAATCTTTGGTTTCCCCTAAAACTATTAATTCATGCGTTTGTTTGCTCGTTCCATACAAACAAAATCTCAAATAGATTTTTCATAAAAAATGATCGGAAATACTAAATTATTCAAATACAAACCAAATTTTTTATTTCTTTTAAAATATTTCTCCAAAATCTTTATTTGCCCCAAAAATTCATGTTTCGTGCGTTTGTTCGCTCCTTTCATGCTAAAACAATCAGATAGATTTTTCTTTAACAAATATAGTAAATACGAAATTATTCAAATACAAACACAAATTTGTATTCATTATAAACTATTTTTCCACAATGTTTGTTTTCCCCTAAAACTCATGTTTCACGCTAATGTCCGCTCGTTTCATTAAAAAAAAACTCGGATAGATTTTCCTCAAGGATTGATAGTAAATACTAAATTATTCAAATGCAAATCAAAATTTGTATTCATTTTAAAATATTTCCCCACACTCTTTGTTTGCCCTTAAAACTCATTTTTTGTGCATTTGTTCGCTCGTTTCATTCAAAAAAACACTCAGATAGATTTTTCTTAAGTATGAATAGTAAATAATAACTTATTCAACTTCAAACCAAAATTTTTATTCATTTTAAAATTTTTCTCTAGAATCTTGGATTGCCCCTAAAACTCATATTTCGTGCGATTGTTCGCTCGTTTCGTGCTAAAAAACTCGGATAGATTTTTCATAAATAAAGATAGCAAATACTAAATTATTCAAATGCAAACCAAAATTTGTATTCATTTTAAAATATTTCTCCACAATCTTTTTTTGACTCTAAAACTCATGTTTCGTGCGTTGGTTCGCTCATTTCATTAAAAAAAAACTCAGATAGATTTTTCGTAATGAATGATAGTAAATACTAAATTATTTATAAGCAAACCAAAATTTGTATTCATTTTAATATATTCTCCGGAATTTTTGGTTTCCCCTAAAACTATTGTTTCATGCGTTTGTTCGCTCGTTCCATACAAAAAAATCAGTAATAGATTTTTCATAAAGAATGATCGGAAATACTAAATTATTCAAATACAAACCAAATTTTGTATTTATTTTAAAATATTTCTCCAAAATCTTTATTTGCCTCAAAAATTCATGGTTCGTGCGTTTGTTCGCTCCTTTCGTGCTAAAACACTCAGATAGATTTTTCGTTAACAAATATAGTAAATACTAAATTATTCAAATGCAAACACAAATTTGTATTCATTTTAAACTATTTTTCCACAATGTTTGTTTGCCCCTAAAACTCATGTTTCACGCTATTATCCGCTCGTTTCAATAAAAAAAAACTCCGATAGATGTTCCTTAAGGATTGATAGTAAATACTAAATTTTTCAAATGCAAATCAAAATTTGTATACATTTTAAAATATTTCTCCACAATCTTTGTTTGCCCTTAAAACTCATGTTTCGTGCATTTGTTCGCTCGTTTCATTAAAAAAACACCCAGATAGATTTTTCGTAAGTATTAAAAGTAAATACTAAATTATTGAACTTCAAACAAAAATTTTTATTCATTTTAAAATATTTCTCTAGAATCTTAGATTGGCCCTAAAACTCATGTTTCGTGCGATTGTTCGCTCGTTTCGAGCTAAAAACCTCGAATAGATTTTTCGTAAAGAAAGATAGGAAATACTAAATTATTCAAATGCAAACCAAAATTTGTATTCATTTTAAAATATTTCTCCACAATCTTTTTTTGACCCTAAAACTCATGATTTGTGCGCTTGCTCGCTCATTTCATTCAAAAAAAACTCAGATAGATTTTTCGTAATGAACGATAGTAAATACTAAATTATTCAAAAGCAAACCAAAATTTTTATTCATTTTAAAATATTTCTCCGCAATCTTTGGTTTCCCCTAAAACTGTTGTTTCATGCGTTTGTTCGCCGTTCCATGCAAAAAGATCTCGAATAGATTTTTCATAAAAAATGATCGGAAATACTGAATTATTCAAATACAAACCAAATTTTTTATTTATTTTAAAATATTTCTCAAAAATCTTTATTTGCCCAAAAAATTCATGTTTTTTGCGTTTGTTCGCTCCTTTCGTGCTAAAATACTCAGATAGATTTTTCTTTAACAAATATAGTAAATACTAAATTATTCAAATGCAAACACAAATTTGAATTCATTTTAAACTATTTTTCCACAATGTTTGTTAGCCCCTAAAACTCATGTTTCGCGCTAATGTCCGCTCGCTTCATTAAAAAAAACTCGGATAGATTTTCCTTAAGGATTGATAGTAAATACTAAATTATTCAAATGCAAATCAAAATTTGTATTCATTTTAAAATATTTCTCCACAATCTTTGTTTGCCCTTAAAACTCATGTTTCGTGCATTTGTTCGCTCGTTTCATTCAAAAAAAAACTCTGACAGATTTTTCTAAAGTACTGATCGTAAATACTAAATTATTGAACGGCAAAGCAATATTTGTATTCATTTTAAAATATTTCTCGAGAATCTTTGATTGCCCCTAAAACTCATGTTTCGTGCGATTGTTCGCTCATTTCGTGCTAAAAAACTCGGATATATTTTTCATAAAGAAAGATAGCAAATACTAAATTATTCAAATGCAAACCAAAATTTGTATTCATTTTAAAATATTTCTCCACAATCTTTTTTTGACTCTAAAACTCATGTTTCGTGCGTTGGTTCGCTCGTTTCATTCAAAAAAAAACTCAGATAGATTTTTCGTAATAAATGATAGTAAATACTAAATTATTCAAAAGCAAACCAAAATTTGTATTCATTCTTAAAATATTTCTCCGGAATCTTTGGTTTCCCCTAAAACTATTGTTTCATGCGTTTGTTCGCTCGTTCCATACAAAAAAATCTCAAATAGATTTTTCATAAAGAATGATCGGAAATACTATATTATTCAAATACAAACCAAATTTTTTATTTATTTTAAAATATTTCTGTAGAATCTTTGATTGCCCCTAAAACTCATATTTCGTGCGATTGTTCGCTCGTTTCGTGCTAAAAAGCTCGGATAGATTTTTCGTAAAGAAAGATAGGAAATACTAAATTATTCAAATGCAAACCAAAATTTGTATTCATTTTAAAATATTTCTCCACAATCTTTTTTTGACCCTAAAACTCATGATTTGTGCGTTTGCTCGCTCGTTTCATTAAAAAAAAACTCAGATAGATTTTTCGTAATGAACGATAGTAAATATTAAATTATTCAAAAGCAAACCAAAATTTGTATTCATTTTAAAATATTTCTCCGCAATCTTTGGTTTCCCCTAAAACTATTGTTTCATGCGTTTGTTCGCTCATTCCATACAAAAAAAATCTCGAATAGATTTTTCATAAAAAATGATCGGAAATACTAAATTATTGAAATACAAACCAAATTTTGTATTTATTTTAAAATATTTCTCCAAAATCTTTATTTGCCCCAAAAATTCATGTTTCGTGCGTTTGTTCGCTCCTTTCATGCTAAAACACTCAGATAGATTTTTCTTTAAGAAATATAGTAAATACGAAATTATTCATATGCAAACACAAATTTGTATTCATTTTAAAATATTTCTCTAGAATCTTTGTTTGCCCCTAAAACTCATGTTTCGTGCGTTTATTCACTCCTTTCGTGCTAAAGCACTCAGATAGATTTTTCGTAATGAAAGATAGTAAATACTAAATTATTCAAATGGAAACAAAACTTTATATTCATTTTAAAATATTTCCCCACAATATTTGTTTGCCCCTAAAACTCATGTATCTTGCGTTTTTTCGATCATTTTATTAAAACAATTATGAACTTGCGTTAATTGATGATTATTTGAGGCTAAACTTTGCAGTCAAGGCATAGAATCCTTAATTTGATCTCAATCATCCAATTAATACTTAACAATCTGAAATTAGCTCTCAATCAACCCTCCAACAACTCTCAAAAATCCTAAATCAGTTTACCATTAACAAAATAAAAAATGAAAATGCCACCTGGAGTGCTTAGCAACAAAGAGAGATAGACTTGGGATTTCACTTCACCGCTTTGCTGTTGAGGAATAACACAACCAAAGAAAAGGAAAAAGAAAAACAGATCTGCACCAAAAGAGAGAAAAAAAAACGTAAATTTATAACTAATAAGAGAGGATAAGTTACATGTGCAGGGGGAGAGAGGAGTTGAGGCGATGGTGAGGAATTAAGGCGGCGAGGAAATAAGCAGATGGGACTTAGAGCTGTGCCTGTGAGGGTGTAGAGGCGATGAGTCCAACGAGTTCTTTTTTTCTTCTCCCGGCAGATTCTTCCAGCTCCCGTAAATATGAACCTTGCAGTTTTGAGGGGAGATGGAATTACCGCGGACAGGAGCATTGTGGGAATCGTAAAATGTAGGGGGTTTGAGAAAATACTGCTGTCCAAACAAGTAAAAAGTGCTCAACGGAATTAATTATATAAAAAATCTTTTGTACAAAATTTAAATTCAGTGAGGTATCTCTTTTGTTGTTGAAGTACATTTTTTTTATGTTTTAATTATCTAAGTTTTTCTATATTTTTTAATATTCTTTTAATTAAATTTCTACTATTGAAATGAATATTTCAATTATGTTATATATACTTTTATTATTCTTTTATGTTATTATGGTCACCTACCTTCAAAATAATTCTACAAAGCTTGTGCATAATTTCCTTCAGATTGAGCCAATATTCATTACAGTCATTCATTCTACTCTATTCCAGAACCGTACATGAAATTTTCATCTTATATGGCTCCTGCCTTCTATACATAATACTGAGGAAATTGATACTTCGTATCAAAATCGAACTACTCTCATCTCATTATGAACTGAAGAAAATCTCTAGTCAACCTTTATTTTTATACCAATTCAGCATATTGTTGTTAGATAGAAATGGTAATTTCCATAATTTCTTTGTTCATAATGCTTCCTAGGAGTTAGTCACTTTAATGATCCTTGATGGTTATATGGGGTATCTAACATATGAGTTGTTGTTCTGAGTTTGATGATATTTAAACCTAATTCGAGCTACTAATATAATCTTGAGAATAATTTTCAAAACTAGAAGAATTCATATCAAGAAATCAGATATGAAGAATCAGTCGCGAAAGAACTCAACATCTCAACTCTCGGAAAGATAAGAAGGCGACGCACATCTCTCAAGCTATCAAGCATTGGAGTTCTACTTAAGTCTTTTATTTAAATAAGTTTAAACTGAGTAATAATATTTCAATACTAAATTGAGAGAAATAATATTGCTAAAACATACAAAACCGCCTTATTCCGTTCTGAACGGAATGATTCCGTTCAGAACGGATTAACCATCGAGAACAGACCTTCACTGTAAAAACGTCTGAAAACTTAGACCAATTCCTTTCCGAACGAAAATATTCCGTTTAAAACAGAATTAACAGAATAACATATTTTTAGCTGTTTGAAATTAAAAAGTGTTCTGTTCTGAACGGAAAGATTCCGTTCTGAACGGAATAATCGTATTTCTATCTTTTTGACTTGGTTATCCTTTCTCCTTTATAAGGAATTCCCAAGATTCTTTTTTATTGATCCATTATCTCACTTTCTAAAGTTAAAAAGTATTATTCTCTCTCTCTCTCTTTTGCGTTGAATAAATTTACTCAAAATCTTGTGAGATTCGAGAGAAACCTTGTAAGCTATTTGTTAGAGCTTTGATGTTAGTTTGAATTGAAAAAAATCCGGTTCATGTTTAGATTCATTTCCTCGCTACAAGTTGATCGGTGATTCTAATCTTGTAAAAAAACACTATTTTGATTAGTGAACACGGAACTGAAAGGTAAGACTCGGAGAGTAGGCACTTGTGAAAGCAGAAATGTTCGCTAGCAAGAAAGAGATGGTTAACACTCACGCAACCACTTAGCCGAACTTCGTAAACAAATTCGTGTGTTTGATATTGATTCATTTTACTTTTCTATTGTTTAATTTTAATTAATATTATTGATTTGTACTAACATAATCATTAATTAAAAGTCAAACAAACCAAAAGTTACAATTTGCAAAAGATTCTAAAAATCATACTTCCGCACGATTTAAGCCTATTTACCCCCTTCTATAGGCCGTAATTAGTCAACACTTGGCATCTCAGCTAGTGTGCATACATTTTCAAATCACAATTTGAAATAACTTGTATTTTGATTCATGTCGACTCCTCCAATCAACCCACACCAAATCACTTACCCCAACAAGTTTGACGGTAAAAATTAGAATATATGGAAGAAGTGCATGATTAACGCCTTCTTCCTACGTGGTCTTCAAGATGTAGTTGAAAAAGGGTATACCGTAACTTACGAAACTAATAGCACCATTAATCTTAGTCCGGACACAAAACTAAATTTTACACACGACATAATGGCACAAAAAATTATTCTCACAAACATGATAAATTCTTTGTCTATAGTTGATGGTTGTCTAAAATTCAAATCAAATGTGGAAAGCACTTCTAAATCGATTTGAAGGAAACGATCAAATGAAAAGAACCAAGTTAATGGGTCTTAAACAAAAATTTGATTGTTTTCGGATGACCGAGGGTGAATCCGTGGATGATATGTACACTCGTATGTCGCATATCCGAAACAGATATACCGCTTTAGGAGAAAAACTAACGGATGATCGAGTTGTAGATAAATTCATAAGGGTCATGCCACCGAGTTGGGAGATGCTTCGCGTATCATTGGAAACCATGATGGCAATGTAAGAGCTCGGGCCGGAGGATCTCATTAACTACTTCCGAAATTTTGAATCCTGATTCAAGCAATTGGGAATTAACTCCCAATCAAGAACCATAGCGATGCCGGCATCCACATTAAATAACGAGGATGATGAGATGACATTTTTGGTATGACAATTCGGCGATTCTCGAGCACTTGAGAAGCGGTTTAATGACAATCATCGGCGCAACAACCAAAAGACTTATTGCTTCGAGTGCAATAAGAAAGGACACACAATCGAAAATTACGATACCCTACATCCCGAACACGCTCCGTGGAACAAAAAGGAGGGCGAGAGACGGGAAAGATGATTCAATGACGCGCTCGAGCGAAATGAAAGACGATCCGATGATCGATGCGAGCAACGTGAAGGACGATCCGAAGATCGACATGAGGATAGGCGCAAAAAGAGGCGCGAGGATAGAGGAAATGAAAAGAAGAAGGAAAATCACTCCACCAAGCTAGCCGTGTGGGGAAAGGAGTCGGGTGACTCATCCGACGGCTCTGATTCAGATTCTGACTCCGAATCGGACATATCAAATGTTGTCTTCATGGCAATCGACAACGCAGATGAAGTATGTGAATGAGAGATTCAAGAAATACTCTGTAGGCAAGGACGGGTACTACCACTTCTTCCTCCTCTCCCGCGACATCTTCACTCGCCACAACATTTTCGGGTTCATCCTGTGACATGAGTAGCGACGTACATTTTAGATCCTACTTTAATTATGTTTTAGATGTAGTAGAAAGTTCAATTTCGGGCAATTCAATTAAAAATGTAGAATTCAGAAATGACGATAATCTAGAAAAAGAAATGGTAAAGCTTCGGGAGTCTCTTATCAATATCCAAGTACTTCTTATCACTTCCGAAGTCTCGGTAAGGTCGTAAAAGGCACAAATTAAAGAATTTGAAAAATTGAATTTATTAAATAATAATAATAACACTTGTGATTTGAAAAATTAAAATAAATCATTTAAAAGTTGAAATAGTAAGTTTGAAAAATGTGCCAGAAATGTCACAACTAGATTTGATTTAGACAAGATTTTAATTGGGCGAAAACCAAATAAAAAAACGGGTCTATGGTTCAAGAAGAAAATCGGATCCAAACCCATTTCTTCAAGACCCAAAGACCATATATCAAAAAGGGAGCTCAATCAATCTAAGAAGAAATGCATTTATATGTTTATATGCATTTATATGTTTTGAGGATACATGATGATAGTGATACATATTTTGATGATATATGATGGCAATGATATAATATTTCAATTCTTGTGAAAATTAATCCATAACAAATTCAAAACATATATATTCCATCCATACGGTTGAAATTTGAATTTTCACTTTTTATAACCAATGTTGTCACCGTTATCAAAATAAGCTCGTTGTCAAAAGAACCCTCTTATATATATATATATATATATATATATATATATATATATATATGACAAGCATATGTAAGCAAAGCTTATGTTTTGCTTATGGATGCGTAAAGTGGTTATAAAAAGCAAAAATTCAAATTTCAACCGTACGGATGAAATATATAATTGTTTTGAATATATTGTGGATTAATTTTCACAGGAATCAGAATAATATATCATTGCCATCATGTATCATCAAAATATTTTATGATACATGATGGCAATGATATATTATTCTGATTCCTGTGAAAATTAATTCACAACATATTCAAAACATGTATATTTTATCCGTACGGTTGAAATTTGAATTTTTACTTTTTATAACCACTTTATGCATCCGTAAGCAAAACGTAAGCTTTGCTTACGTATGCTTGTTAGTCTCACTCTATATATATATAATCACATTTGTGTTTGTTATTCACATCAAAAAGGAGGACCAAATGAATGCCCCCCTGACTTGTTCACAATGAAATTGTTGCTCTCATATATTTTTCATGTGAAAACAAGATCAAATATTATACAGCCATCAGATTATAATCCAAAATAATTTGATTGTGAGACTGTAGTATTATTTCTGAAATTTGAAATCCAAAATAATTTTATTGTGAGACTGTAGTATTATTTCTGAAATTTGAAATACCTCCGTGAGATAGTTGTTGATTCTTTTCATATTTCAAGAAGTATGAAGAGGAAAAAACCTATGTTACGCAGACATCTCAAAAAATCAGCCGTATGCGTATTAGACACAGACACGATTCTAATACAGCATCGATACGTATCGGACACGCCACATAGCTTGTCCGAATATTTTAATATCTATTGACTTTCGGACACTGTCAAGACACAACAGGACACTGGACACGGCCAGGACACAACGCATTTTTAAAATCTCAATTTAATTATTATGTATTGCTATAATCTGGTTTTCTCACAATTTGCTTATTTTTTTCGCAAAGAACCCTATTTTTTAATCTTTAAATATATTTTTTTCATTTTTTTTTGTTAATGACGCTAAGTTGTGAGAATTATAACTAGAGACATTATCTCATCTTTTTTTGTGTAAGAAACAATTCCTTCTGAATTTTTTCTCATGTTTTTTTCTTGATATTTTCTTTATCAGATTTAGTTATTTATTATACTGTTAAATTTTTAAATATATAATTAATTATATAAAATAATATAAATATGAAACTTATTGCGTCCAGATATTTTTTGAAATTGTTGTCATTGTGTCTGTATAGTATCAGACACGACACACTTATCCGTATCCGTACAACATAGAAGAGAACAACTTTCATTGATATGGAATATTTATATTATAATAGCACATTGTTTAAACCAATTCACTTTCTTTAAAATGTTATTATGTTTTATGACTAATTAGTTCATGCATTTTAATTAAATTGACAATTATTTATTTGTTATTATATTTTTCAACAACATTGAGTTTGTTCAGAGAAATAATATGTATATTACTGTGTCCATATAAAGTGGTAGATAATAAAGGATACAATATAATAATCAAATAAAATTATAATTATATTGAGGATTTGTAGTAATATCTTCATTGGTGAATATTAGCATGGTCAGAATAATGATGAAAATAATTGATAATGTGAAAGGCATTGGGATAAGACTTTCCACTGACAAGTTGTGGTGTTTAGATATTTTTTAATCAAATATAATTTTTTTTTGTCAAAATCACTTGGCATTATTATTTTATGGGAAATTTGCAAAAAAGCACCTACATTAAGCCTTAATTGCAAAAAATCCCCTGCCTTATTGAAAATTGCAAAAAAGCCCCTGCATTATTGCTAAAATTGCAAGAAATCCCCTACCATTATATCGAAGCTAACGCCGTTAGTTTCAGTAGTTTAATTACTTGAAAATTATTTTTTAAATGATAATTAACATTCTTGTAGAAAAGGTATTTTAAAAATAATTATGAAAAAGTATTTTTTAATATTTAAAAAAATAAATATTATTTTTCAGTAAATTGTTTTATTAAAAATATATGTTTCCGAAACAAAAGTTTTTCTGAAACAAAATTTTTTTCAATAACAAAAAAAATTTCTCTTTTTTTCTTAAAAATAGATTTAAAAATATTTTTTTAAGAAATATATTTTTTAGATAAAATGTTAATTAATACTTAAAAAAAATAATTTGAAGTAATTAAACAACTGAAACTAACGGTATTAACTTCAATCTAACGGTAGGGTCTTTTTGCAATTTAAGCAATAATGTAGCGGCTTTTTTGCATTTTCCAATAAGGCATGGGCTTTTTTGCAATTAAGGCATAATGCAGAGGCTTTTTTGCAAATTTCTCTTATTTTATTCAACTGCAGCATTGAGATAATTAGGATCTATGAAGCTGAGATTGAGAAGGAAAAAAAAAAAGAAATTTACAAATAACCTCATGACTTTTCTGAATATTATAAAAACTCTCACAATTCTCATATTTTCAAAAAATCCCGATGATAAACTTTTTATTTTCAAAAAACCTTCTCCATCCAATTTTCAAACTAATTATTGATTAATATTTTTTAAATTTCTATTTGCCCATATGATAAAATATTTCTTCAAAAACATTTCTTTTTAAAAAAATATATTTCTATAAAAATATTTTGTAAAATTTTTTTATCAAATCATTTGAATAAAAACTTAAAAAAATTCTAACAAAAAAATATTAATTTCATTTTATTGAAATCCTTTTTTAAGAAATATATTTTCTACAAATATTTTACAAATAAAATATTTTCATGTATCCATTTTTAATATTTTTTATAAGATTTTTTTTCGAGGATTTTTTTCAAAAAAAATGTAAGAAAAATATTTTTTTCTAAAAATATCTTTTGTTAGAAACAAAATTTGATAAGAATTTTTCAAAAATTATCTACAAAAATATTTTTCTCAAATTTAACATAAATAAATTTCTCGAAACAAATAACTGAAAAAAAATCGAAAAAGATATTTTCAAAAAACATTCTCTTAAAAATAGTTTAAAGAAATATAGTGTTATTAAAAACAGATTTAAGTAATTTTGTGTTCGAGATATTTTTTTAAAAAATCGTTGATAAAATATTATTTTTCAAAAATATTGTTTACAAATTATTATTGGATAATATTTTATCATTGGGACAAAATATGAAGTTTAAAAATATGAAGTAATATTTAGGTGGAAAAGTTGATGGAGGAATTTTTTGAATATTTTTGTGTCCCTATATAACTAACTAAAAAAGTCATATTTGAAATTAAGCTCTATATTGCTGCAACAATTGTAAGTAAAGTTGTGAATATGTTGATTTCCATATATCATTTCTTTCTCGTTTTATCTGGAAATTTGAATATATGTTCTAAAATACTTAATGAATCGAATTCAATAAATTTCATTTATATAAACATGTTATTAAGAAAATATTAGTAAATTTGTATTGTTAAATAGCAAGATAGACTATATAGTGCAGTAGTACTAGTAAAAAAATAAATAAAAGTTACGGATGCATTATAAAAATATTTCACAAGAAACTTACATTTGATCCAAAGGCATGCCCAACTTAGCCATCATCAAGTTCTGACAGATGCATAAATTAAAACAATATCACCACTAGGAGTATTAAAAAATTCCCAAAAATATTAATATTAAAATTAAAAAACACGATATTACTAAAAAATCCACACAAATTTCATAATCTCAGTCAAATTTAAACCACAATTGACAATAGCATAAATAGAATTCAAAATCAGAACAGACAAATTCACAATCAAATCTTCAATTAGAAATCCACCAGTTAACCAAGCCATACACAAAAACCCTCAGAAATTACACATACTAACTCATTCACATACACCAAAAACAACTCATGAACACCATTAACCCATTCATACTTAACCCAAACACAACCAATTATCCAATTGAAACTTCACCAACTAACCAACCCATACACAAAAAAAAACCTCAGAAATTACATATACTAACCCAATCACACACCAAAAACAAATCAATGTACACCAGTGCCCCAACCCCCACAAAGTAAAGAAACAGCATTCAAACACTACTACCCAATTCATACACCAAAGTAAAACATCATTCATACACCAAACAAAATAAAAAAGAAAGAAAACCATTAATTTTTTGTTTTTTCGGGGATGAAAGGAAACATCTTCCACCTGAAAATAAATTTCGTCACCTGTTTCCGATTGGTACCGGTGAATTTGGTACCCACCGACCTCATTGGCTTCATAAAACAACGCATAATTGTGGATCATAGTTTCTGCCATACCGTCCAATGAGTCCCCCCCATCCGAACAATTAAATCGCCGGAAGAATAGATCCATCACGGTTTCATAATGCATCACACGATTTCCCTCCACTCGAAGGGCTCGCAACCCCTGTTTCACAAATCCAGTAAATCAGTATCAACTCACAACCGCTATTAAACTTTCAAAATAAATAAATAGAAAATAAACCTTACCACCACAAGGGTCTTACAATCTAACTCAAATTGTTCCATGATTTCAGGATCTGAAACAGTAGAGAGATTATTAAGAATGCTATCCTGGTCAAGGATTTGAATTGAGTCTTGAATGTTCTCAATTCACAATCTCTTCGATGTTACTGGCTTTTCTTCGTGACCCATAGTCACAGTATTAGCATAAGTAATATAGAGGTGTATAGTGTACCTTAGTGTGGAGTAATGTAAGAAATTGTAGAGGATAGATTATAGAGATGTACATGATTAGTTAGAGTTAGTTAGAGACTGGTTCTATAAATAGAACCCTAACACATATAACTAATCAATCATTGAAATACAAAATTAATCCAATTCCCTCTCTCTTCTCTTCTATCATGCTATCATGAGCAATTCTCATTGCTTCCGCATTTAAATCCATCAATTCCTTCTCTTTTCTTTCTCAAATTCACCTCTCAAATCTCAGAGTGCTGCAAATTGCGCCTCTAGATTCCAATTCTTGAAGCAATTCTTGACTGAATTTCTTCAATTTCAGTCAAGAAAGATTCTTTCCAGCTATTTTAGTGGATCTTTTGAGGAATTTGCTAAAATCAGCAATCAGATTGATTCAATCTATCAAGATTGATCAAATCTAAATTGTCTTCAAAGAAGCATCAAGATTCAAGATCTCTTGCGAGGATTCAGAAGAAGTTCAAGAAGCTTTCAAGATCAGTTCTTGCCTCAGATCAGTCCTTGGTCACTGATTGAGTGCCACCTGAAGGAGCCCCCTTTCACAGCAAGGTTTCCTCTACCTCAAGCACACTCAAACAGTACTCGAACTGTTTTTCATCACAGGCAGATCAGAAAAAAGATATCGCAACCAAAAACAAGAGGAAAATCGACAGACCGAAAACAAATCGAGCTCATTAGAGATAGAAAAACTCCAGATCTAACCTGATTCAGCCAATTCTCTTCATCATCAGGTCATACCTTTCTTTTCTTCTCTTCTTCTTGCTAAACTCACTCCAATGCCCAGTACGTCCCCTGCAAAAATCATCACATTCACCAACTAGATAGCCGCCGAACTCGATGGATCGAATTATCTGGTATGACGCTCTCAAGTGGAACCCATCCTCATTGGCTACGGTCTTGCCACATACATCGATCCCACAGTCAAACCCCCTCCCCTGGAACTGACTATTATAGGAACGACTTCCACTGAAACCCAAGAGATCATCAATCCTGACTTCACACGATGGTGGCAACAGGACTGTATGGTCCTTGGTTGGCTCTGATCAACAATGGCCGAGACTGTGCTCAGCCAAATTGTTCACTATACAACTGCCGTCAAAGCCTGGACAACCCTAAACCAGCTCTATAACTCGACAACCTTGGAGATTGCTCGAGTTATTCTTCAAATTAACCACCACAAAGAAACAGGGCCAGACTTGCAATCAGTACTTTCGACAAATGAAAGGCTCCACCGATCAATTGGCCTTGATTGGACAGAAAATCGACGAAACCTTCATGGTGTTTTTTGTTCTTGGAGGCTTAGAGTCTGAATACAACGGCTTCGTCTCCGCCATTACCACACGAACAGAGCCTCTCTCTCTGTCTCTCTCTCAGCTCCACGGATTCTTACTCGGTCATGAACAACGACTCGAGCATCAAGCTCACTCTGAATCTAGTGTAGCTCTCATCGCTTCTAATGAATCTTCGAGCAGTTCGGCGATAAGAACGATGTTTCCCCCAACTTCTCTCTCCAGTTCTCACTTTCTTGCCTTCTCTCCATTTCCGACCCATTCGGCCCAAAACTCTTCAACCGGCCCACCTTCACTTAATCCATCTCAACCCATGGGCCAGCATTTAATTCTCTCTCCAAAATCTCAATTGGGCTCGGTTTTGGGCCCTGGTCATGGCCCAATTTTTTTTCTAAAATCGATGTGTGAGGCATTTGCGGCGCAATTTATCAAGTCAAACGATTTTCGTGGGCGCGAAAAATGAGGTGAGGTGGTTGTCATAATCATAATGCCTATAATAATAATAATAATAATAATTATTATTATTATTATTATAATTATAATAATTATAATAATTACCACCATTATAATAATAATAATAATAATAATAATCATAATAAAAACAAAGGACGGTGTCAAATTTGCTCTCAGCCTGGTCATGATGCCCTCAATTGTCCCGAGCGCTTCACTCACAACCCTCCACTTGCTCTTCTCGCCGAGCCGTTTGAGGGACCCTCTGATGGATGGTATCTCGACTCAGGAGCCTCCAATCACATGATGGCCAACCTCAACTCACTCACCTCATACCATCCTTATTCAGGTAATGATCTCATTCGCGTTGGTAATGGTGCGGGCATACCAATTCAAAATATTGGCAACGCAACTCTTATGTGTACAAATGGATTGTTACTACTCAACAATGTGTTTCATGTGCCCAAAATCACCAAAAACCTAATAAGCATTTCGCAATTAA